>CAUYUJ010014692.1:282016-332016 GCA_963575745.1 Prorocentrum cordatum
CGTTGTGTTACCATACTCTCCATGACACGTGCGCATGCTACCATTGCGTGCGACCGCTGCGCAGGCATTGTAATCAAGTACTGCATGCCTTCTTTCCCTTGGACTTCGCCTTGGGGAACTTTGACTCAGCTAGCATTTCACTGTCGGGGAGCGAACCTAATGGACACGCAGGCTCTGCCATGTGGTTCGCCACAGCGTGTTTCCCCTTGAATCTGTGCGCTTGCGTGCACCACCATTGCAACTGCCTGGTGGTTAGGTCTTTGCCCCCATGCGCAGAAAATGACCAGGTGCGGGTGCAGCGCAAACCATCTTTCGAGTGGACCCCACAATACACTGAATATCCTATACGCGGCCTCTCTCCATCCCCAGCGGCAGCCCTCTTGCCCCAGGTGTTGGTGAAGGTGAACTTCTTCAAGTACTTGGCCCCCGACTTGATCTGGGGACCGCGGCCTCCCCGCCCCCCCGCCAGCATTTTCAGCGGGGGGGGGGGGGGGGGGCGAATGATCGGGGGCAGGGCAGCAGAGATCGATGAGGTGAACGATGAAAAATCGACGTCGGTTGCCCGCCCGAGCTGCACGGATACAAATTGCCACCCGGGCAAGGGAGGGCAGGGGAAGAAGGGCCCAGGATGGCCAACGATGCCCCAAGATTGCCGCCAAAGGGGCCCAAGAGGGCGAGAACGAACCGAAACTCAAAGTTTCACCGCCCCCCCCCTCCACGACGCCAGCCATATGCCCGAAGTCCCGAAGATGCATCCAAGGGGCTCTTCAAAGACCCAGAGGAAGCCCACGATCGGCCCCTCCCGCGCCCCCGAGCTGCCTTCGGGGGGCTACGGAGAAGCCCCCCTCGACGCCCCATGGAGCATCCCAGAGGCCACAGACCAACAACCAATGCACAGCGGCTCCTACTTCGCATCCACATATTCTTTGGGTTCTTCAACGTCTAGTCCGTCTTGGCACGCGTTGCGATATGTCCTCTACGCACTCAGCGCAAGCCGCAAGACATCCCTTCTCATGCAAGGGCCCCCCCATACAGGCCTTAGAAAAATTAGCGAACACTCGTGCCACATTCATCTGTCTACGCCCCCCTCCTCGCCCCAATGTCCAAAATTGGCGGTGGGTCTGACGGGGCGCACTTCGACCGCAGCCCCCCCCCCCCGCACGCGCGCCTACATGGAGGTTTTGTTTTGGGGGGGGCTAGAGTTCAGCAGTTGTTTCCCTCTACCGTAGGCTAATGGACTAATGGACTCACCAGCGCGGGCTCTGCCCTCTTCTGAGAGTTCCGACAAGACGCGTGGCGCGACAACAACCCCTAGGCCCTAGAGGCCTCCTAGATGGGGTCGGAGTAGATGGGGTCGGAGGATCGCGCCGCGTCGCCAATGCATCGAAGATGCATCGGCGATGCATCGGCGATGCATCGGCGATGCACCGGCGATGCATCGGCGGCGTCGGCGATGCATCGGCGACGTCGACGCCAAGCAAATCGGGCTCCGCATCTAGCCGCGTCGGCGATGCATCGGCGATGCGGCGCGATCCTTCGACCACATCATCTACTCCGGCCCCATCTAAGAGGCCTAGAACCCCCCCCTCCCACCAGCCTGGGCCGCGAACTGCGCCCGACGCGGCCGCCCGCGATCCGCTGCCGGCGGCCGCAGGACGCGGCTGCGAGGACGTGCCCGACGAGCTGGAGCTCGACGACGAGCTCGAGGATGACGAGCTCGACGAGCTTGACAAGGATTCGCTGGCGCTGCCTCTCCTGCTTTCTTCCTTGCTTTCGCCGCCTGCTTCGGTATCCTTCTTATGTTGCGCCTCCTCCTCATCATCATCCACCTTTGCTTCGCCATGCGCATCCCTCTCCTCCTGCGCCTCCTCCTCATCTTCCTCTGCATCTTCCTCATCGCGCTCTGCACCTTGCACGGCCGCCTTGGCCTTGAAGCGAAACTTTGCCTTGTCAGCACGGTTGGCCCTGACGTCGATGCTACCGATGTCGGCAGCGAAAACAAATTTCTTGCCCGTCGACCCTGTCTTGTAATCTTCTCCCAATACCAAGGCTCTGTAATAGGCTGCGGGGCGGAAGAACTGAACTTCTTGCCCGTGCTTATGGGCAGACAAAAGTGCAATCATATACCATTTGTTCAAGGCTTCCGCAGTGTCCGCAATCCACCACGCCTTTGCATCCCCATGCTTATAGGGCACTGCATCTTTCCTTTTGAACCCCTTCCCAATTTTCGTTATCATCATGTGGGTCCACCCCTGTTCGTGCAATGCGTACATGAGTTCGAAGACGGTCTGGTCCTGTTGTGAAACGCCCTCGCGCGGCTGCAGGACGCTTCGGCCGCCTCTGAGCGAGTGCGACAGGCGTCTGCGAGCCCTGGCCGCATCAGTCATGTGCCACAGGCTGCAGTCCGACATTTCTTGAGAGCACTCTGCAAGCCCTCCATCTCTCAGATGCTCTAGCACTTCCAACGTCTTAATCTCACCATGCTTGACCGTGAGGGGATACGAGTGCTCATCCCCTGGGCGCCCACAATCTACCAGCTGTCGCGTAACTGAGGGCAACGTGAACTTCATGTCGACAGGCACACGTAGATCACTGATTGAATAATGTAGGTCGCCCCTCGCATCCCAAACCCTGATCGACGACGCGTCTTCTACCGTAAACAGAGTCTCGCTCAACACCCACAGTTCAGGATCGCCCTCCTTCCCACTCATATCAACCCTCAGAACGTTGTCTTTTGCTCGTAATTCCACCACTCTGACAGGAGATATGACAATCGCAGTGCTGTCCTCTACGCGGTCGGCATGGTCAGGGACGCGAACTGCTGCGGGGTTGACGTCCTGAGGCGCGGCGCGCGCGGCAATGGGGGATGGGGAGGGGGGAGGGTGATCGCTGTCGCTCTGTTTCTCTCGCTCTCTCTCTCTCTCTCTCTCTCTCTCTCTCTCTCGATCTCTCGCTCTCTCCCTCTCTCCCTCTCCCTCTCTCTCTCTCTCTCTCTCTCTCTCTCTCTCTCTCTCTCTCTCTATCTTTATTTCTCTCTCTCTCTATATATATATATATCCTCTCTCTCTCTCTCTCCTCTCTCTCTCTCTCTCTCTCTCTCTCTCTCTTGGTCTCCCTCGCTCCTTGTTCTCCTTGTCACTGCCTCGCTCTCTGCCTCTCTCCTCGCTGTTCTCTCTGTTTCTCTCGCTCTCTCTCTCTCTCTCTCTCTCTCTCTCTCTCTCTTCTCTCTCTCCCTCTCTCTCTCTCTCGCTCTCTCGCTCTCTCGCTCTCTCCCTCTCTCCCTCTCTTCTCTCTCTCTCTCTCTCTCTCTCTCTCTCTCTCTCTCTCTCTCTCTCCCTCTCTCTCACTCTCTCTTCCTCTCCCTCGCTCCTTGCCCTCCTTGTCACTGCCCTCGCTCTCTGCCTCTCTCCTCGCTTCCACTCTCGCTCCCTCCCCCCCGCCCTCCACCGCGCCATCCCTCCCCTATCGCCCCCCCCCCCCTCACTCTCGCCCCCCTTCTGTAAACTCAAGCCGGGCGATCCTCGATGGTAAAGAAGATGACGTCATTGTTCCCAGCGTCGCCGAGAGCTTCCAAGCAACTCTCGTCCACGGCCCCCTTCTCCTGCGCCCCCAGCCAATTGTCGCCCATCTCTGGCTCCAGATCGACCCGACCCTTCGCTGTGGAGCGAGGCTCGACGGGCACGGCGTCGGACTGCTCAAGAGAGGCCACGGTCGCTCGAAAGTCGAAGGCCATCTCGTCAGGGTACTCGCCGCCCATGGCGACGTCGGCCACCTCGCCAGTCACGACGTCCCCCTGCGGCTGCGGCATAACAATATCGGCGAGCGACGTCTTGAAGAAATCCAGATCAGCGTGAAGCTTGGGCCCCAATGAGTACACTAAGTTCACGTCGCCACAGCTCCCGCGCAGCATCTTCAAGTGTTGCAGCGCGTACTTTATGAACAATTTCTGACAGCGGATGCCAGCATCACCGAAGGGCGCGCCCTTGCTGTGGCCCTTGTCAGCGCCCCCGGGCGGGGGGGGCGGCGAAGCCCCAGGCGGGCCGCCACTGCCTCCATCGCCGCTGCCAGGGCCCGCGCTGCCGGGTGGCGGCGGCGGCGGCGGTGGGCCATCTGGCGGCGGCGCGCCGCCGCCGCCGCTGCCGCCGCCGCCGCCGCCGCCGCTGCCGCCGCCTCCTGGGGGCGGCGGCGCGCCGCCGCCGCCGCCGCCAAAAGGCGCGGCAAGGTTCAGACCAGAGAATAGAGTCTCCTTATCAACATGGCAGATGACCTCCACGACCCGTTTGTGCTCCCTGTTGATCCCCCCCCCCTCTGTCCCGAAGCAGCTTGATGGCTGGGTGGCCGCCCAGGCCAAGCGCTTCGATGGCAAGCGCTGGGTTCTGAACCGCCGAGCAGGCAGCGACCAATTGCTGAAACTCTTGCGGGCGCTTGGACAAGATATCCCTCAGCGGTCTCATGGCCCCGTAGAAGGCGACGTGAAGTCCGCTGGCTGATGGCGCCCCGAGCAAGTCCTTGTGAGTCAGCGCGTGCCTGCCTTCAACCCAGCGCTCCTGTATGGAAACGAAGCGGAATCGAGCTGCCATTCGCCCGATCAACGGAAGCTCGTATATGGCGGAGTCGCCGTGGATGAATTGCAGCATCTCGTGGTAACCTGGAAGCCGCGGGTCGCGCATCATAGCCGATACCCAATGTTTCTGTACCACCTCAGTGCTGGTAGGAAAGAGATTGAGCGCCCTTCGCGCGCAGGTCACTGCCACCTGGCGGTTCCAATGAGCGATGCCCATCAGCACCCATGGCAATTGCCGCCAGCGCCCAAGCTTCGTGAGGAAGTACCTGTAGATGTGACGCCGCAGCCGCGTGAAATCGTCGAGGATCAATCGCCCGTCTTCGGGCGTGCACGCCAGGACGATCGGATTTGTCGCAATCCGATTGGGTCCAATCTGAAAAAGCGACTGCACGATCTGCTGGACGCGACCAGCAGCGACCCCGGGCGCCCTCATGCCTTTCAGGGGGCACTTCTGGTGCTGTGTACGCTGCGTGAACCTGACTTCCCTCTGGTGCCTGGTTGCCCCAGCCAAATCGGGGGCCCCTCCATGGCAGCTGCGCGATTCCGAAAAGTTTGTCAGCTGGCGTAGCACCTCTCCACCAACATCAACTGCATAACAGTATCCCCAAAATAAGTTGCCCTTGATGGCCTCATCGACATACTGCAAAGGCTTCTTGCCCTCGTCGTCGCTGTCAACCTCCCCTACCGCCCTCCCCTGTGACACTCCCCCACCATCCCCCCTAACCACTCTGCAGCCGATTCCAGGAGATCAACCATGAGAAGGAATGGGGGGGACACGTCTGGCAAGTTCGATGGGCCCGAGGGCTTTGGCGAGTGGAGGGGACAGGGGCGCGAAGAGAGAGGTGGTCGATGAACGGCATGAGTGCGAAGGGAAAGAAACGAGGCGACAATGCGAGCATCAGATTTCAAGCACTCCATTGCCCAGGCCTGAGTTCGCCCCCCCTGGCGCAACCTCGTCGATTCGTTCGTGGCTTGCCCCGCCAAAGCAATAAGCTGGCAACGACCACCGGGTCCGCAGAGCATCCCTCAACGGTAAAAGACAGCCGATAGCGTTCAATACTGTGCCCCAGCGGCCCTCGTACACAGTGGCGTGAAATTTCGCAATCATCGAGTAGGCGTTGACGTTTGCAGCACCGCTAAAACATGTGAATAGCAATCTATCTTTTGACCATGGCTTCGGAAGCAACCTGCAAATGTGTTTCAAAGACGTGGTGAACGATTTCCAATGGAACAACGCTTTGTTGATGTCTTCTGTGCAGTTGTGAATGTGATGCAGCATCCCGTCAACAAATATGCTACTGGTGAAATCTAGATCGCACTTGCCCGTCGGGCGAGGGTAGTCGGCCCCCTCGGGCGGTGCAGATGGGGCACCTACAGCTTCCCCGACGCCCGCGTGAAAATCGAAGGCATCGTCGTCGCCGCCTTCGTCTGCGCCTTCCTGAAGAACCCAAGGTCCGAACAAACTGCCAAGATCCCCTTTGGAGCGGCCCACGAGACTTTCAGTGCCCAAATCGCCTGTCCAGAAGTGAGTGCTATTCAGCAGCGTTGCGGTGGCTTCCCAACTTGGGGCCATCATGCGAGTAGCATGTGCAAGCGCGTGAACTTTGCAAGGCAACGAAGACTTCCCACACCCGACGCCAGCAGGAGCCCCTTGGATTACTTGTAGTTTTGATGTCAAGAATGTGATGGCATCGATTTCCGTTTTGGACGATTCATGTAGCACGTCTGGGTCATCCGAATATCTGAGCAGTTGGCAAACTTGGACGAGCTCATGCGCTTCCCGGAGGCACGGTATCAAATCCTTCGCTCTCATCAGGACAGAACCGTGAAGCAACCAATCATAAGAACCTTGTGGGCTGCTGTCCATCGTCCCCCAGCGGGCAACGGGCCCATCAGAAAGAATATCGCCAGTGACCTGGGGGATGCACTGAAGGCTGCGATCGGGGGGGCTGCGGCGGCTGCGGGGACCGCGGTGTGGGATGTTATTGTTTTTGTTTTTTTTTTTTGTTTTTTTTTTTTTTGGGGGGGGGGGGCGGGGGCGGGGGAAGGGGGGCGAAGCTTGCGATCTGGGTGCGTGTGTGTGTGTGTGTGTGCGTGTGCGTGTGTGTGTGTGTGGGTGCGTGTGTGTGTGTGCGTGCGCGCGCGCGTGCGTGCGCGCGTGCGTGTGTGTATGTGTTCGTGCGTGCGTGCGTGTGCATGTTTGCGTGTGTGCGTGTGTGCGCGTGTGCGTGTGAGCGCGTGTGCGTGCGTGCGTGTGTGCGTGCGTGTGTGCGTGCGTGCGTGCGTTCGTGCGCGCGTGCGTGCGTGCGTGCGCGCGTGCGTGCGTGCCTGCGCATGTGCGCGTGCGCGTGCGTGTGCGTGTGCGCGTGCGCGTGCGTGCGCGTGTGTGTGTGTGTGTGTGTCTGTGCGTGTGCGTGTGTGCGCGCATGTGTCTGTGCGTGTGTTTGCGGGGAACTCCGAAGTATGTTGAAGCGCGCGCGATTGTTGCGCACCCGCCTTTGCCGCCCCCCCCCCCCCCCCTGACGCAGCCACTGCAATGCCCGGCGAGACCTGCTGCATCCGAAGAAAAAACCAACGGTCAGCGCGAGGCGATGTCGATAAACAGTTGAGGACGAAGGCAATGCGCATTTCTGGTCAAGCTGCCCCTCCCAATGCTCTCTGAACGATTGCACCGCCACGCTGGATTTCAAGGAATATTTAACCGCCTCCACGAGATTGCCTGAGTCCTTCAGGGACCCTGAGAGCAATAAACAATCTACCAGGAACTGCGTCTCGAAATTCCTCTTGGCGATCACGTGGCCGTGCATGACCTTTCGCCCCCCCCCCCCCCCGCTCCGCCCATCGGCCTCGCGCTCCCTCATCATCCGCGCACTTCGCCCCCATTATGGCATGATCCGCCCGATTCCTCCTTCTGCCCTCGTCGCCCGCTTTCTTCCTCCACCCTCGTATTTTCCTGGTCCCCATGCTGGTTCTCCTCTCCCCTCGGCGCTTCCCTTCTTTTGATCACCCCCCCTCCCTGCGCGGCCATCCTCGGTTTGACCGACGACCGACGCTGAATGAATGGCGACGACGACGGCGGGAACGGAAGCGACGCGCACTCCCCCGGCCCGCAAGACCATCTCGTCGCGGCGCTGTTGGACCCACTTGACGTTGCTGATGAGGTCCTGCGCGTCGGCCTCCGTGAGCTGGGCTCGCGCTGCCACGCCACCTCCCCTTCGGGCTGGAGGAGGGGGGGGGGGGCGGGGGCGGGGGGGAGGAGGAGGAAGAGGAGGAGGAGGAGGAGGGAGAGCAGGAGGAGGAGGAGGAGGAGAAGCACGAGGAGGAGGAATAGGAGGAAGAGGAGGAGGAAGAGGAGGAAGAGGGGGGGTGAGTTCCCTCATGATGCCCCCTTCCTCTACCTCAGTTCCCTCCTGCTCACCCGACGTTCATTCCTCCTCCAAGTGATTTCATGCAGCTCCGCCCATGGGCTGCCACTGCCGCGCGATCCAGCCCCCAACCCGCCCCGCGCATGCAATCGGCAAGCCGTTGAAGACTGTCAGGAGTAATGGCAGGATCGAAATCAACATGATCAACCTGCTCGACTGGACCACCTGCGCCCAACAACCTCGCGACGAGTGGTATCCCAGCACTCCGCTTCATTGCGGACTCTCGTCTGCTCGTCCCCTGCGGGTTTGGAATGGCATAGGTGCGCCACGTTCCATTGCGCAGCAGGATCGCATGAGGCACAGGGGGCATGATGAAAGTCCGCAGCTCTAGATCTGTGAATTCCCTGAGGGGGTCACAAACTTTGCCGATGAGCTCCTCGATGCGTTGCTGAATTCCTTGGCCGTTGACCCGTGCGTCATTCAGAAGCTTATTTGCAAAAGATTCCGTGCACTTTCTAAACAGAGAGGTTGAGTCATTCCCACCGACGTCTCGAACTGAAACGCCTGGTATGGACTGATCGAATACAACTGCGTCTACAACTTCAAGAAACGTGACGTGCTGGTCTTTGTAGCCAGTGCACTGCAAATAATCAACGACGGCTCGCTGCTGTCCAGACAGATATTGCAGAGGAGAACCATGGAACAAGAGCTTCACTGCAATGCACCCGCATACACGACAATGCTCACGCTGGAGGATGTGATGCCAGTCTTTAGAAGTAACCTTAGCATTGAAATGCGGGTCAACGCTGCCATGACACATGTCTAGATCACGCTTCACCTGTATGTTGATGATGCACTCGGGCGGCGCAAACAACGGTCGAGAACCATGGTGCACGCGACCAGAAACCCACAGCAACATGGGGCCCCACGGCGCCCACGGGCCCCGCATTTTGCGCCGGGGTCTAGCGCGTTTGAGCACCCACGGCAGCAAGCGCCCCCCCGACCTCTGGCGGCATGTCCCTGGTGCGAACCTTCAAATTATCAAATCCTCCTCTGTCCTGCGTCCTCCTTCTCCCTCCCCCATCCCCCTCCCAAGCCCATCCACCTCCTCATCCTCCTTATTTCCCCGTTGCTACACCGTTTCCTCCTCCCGCCTCCCTGTTCTCCTTCTCGGTTGCTGGGCGGGCCCGGGGCCCGGCGCCGCGCGGCCCGCTCGAGCGGGGTGGCGCAGGTCGTGCCGTCGCTGCGTTTCGAAAACAACGAGCAACCTCTACCAGTCCTCCTCCTCCTCCTCCTCCTTCTTTTCCTCCTCCTCCTCCTTCTTTTCCTCCTCCTTCTTTTCCTCCTCCTCCTGCTTTTCCTCCTCTTCCTCCTCCTCCTCCTCCTCCCCCTCCTCCTCCTCCTCCTCCTCCTCTTCTCTTCCTCTTCCTCCTCCTCCTCCTCCTCCTCCTCCTCCTCCTCCCCATTCTCCTCATCCTCCTCCGCCTCCCACCTCACCTCTTCCTCCTCCCTCCTCCTCCTCGTCCTCCTCCTCCGAGCCCTCCTCTTGCTCCTCCTCCTCCTCCTCCTCCTCCTCGTCTCCTCCTCCTCTCCTCCTCCTCCTCTTGCTCCTCCTCCTCCTCCTCCTCCTCCTCCTCCTCCTCCTCCTCCTCCTCCTCCTCCTTTCAAGCCTTTCAAGCCTATTGGACAGGGAAGGGGAAACACCCCAAGCCCTGCCAGGTCAGCTCCCTATATATCCTGCTCCCTGCCCTCCCAAGTCGGCCAAGCGTCGCACTACCTGGGAGGAGGAGGAGGAAGAGGAAGATGAGACACCTGCGGGTCGCGGAGCCCATGGGTGCCAAGGAGGGTCGAGCTCCACCTTCCTCGAAACCCTTGGCAACAAGCCACGGCGCAACTGTCAACTTCCGCAGTTCAGCATTCAAATTTGGGTGACACACGGGATCCCTGAGACGAATCGCGCGACTCGAGGCGAAGGCACCGCATGCATTGCATAATAGACCGGGCATACCGGTTGCAGACACAGCCGCAACAAGAATCTTATGCCCGTATTTTGGTTTCTGCGCCTCCCGGAGCACATCTTGAAATCAAGTCGAGAGGGAGAAGCATTGCGTGGTGGCCAACAGCTTGGCTCTGGACCGATGGCACGCCACGCACCTCCAGCAGTTCCCGTCCCAGACCTGGGTGTGGGGCACCCTCGCAACCGCACTCTGCCCACTGGGGACCTTGGGAGCCCGCTGGAGGGGTCCGAGGAGCTCTCTGGTGGGGGGCCAGAGCTTGCATAAGAGCGCGGTGTTCCGCAGCTGGGGCCGTCTGGGGGAGGCCATCGGGGACAAGGCCGCAACACGCCCGCAACATGCGACCCTGGGAATCCCGCTCAATAACTGACCACCCAGTTGGGCCAAACCATCCTTGTCAATGTGAAAGCAACTGCCCTCAGGCAGCCCCAACGAGGCCTCCGAAAAACTCTAAAAACTGCAACAAAACAGTATTGTTTCATATACTCTCAAAGGGGGGATCTCGAGATCCCCCCTTTGAGAGTATGTGAAAAAACGTAGAAAAAACTGACGCTTGGAGTCCCGGTAAACATAATTTCGAAGAGCTCCCTGGCAGTCCGAAATACAATCAAAAAAGCTAATGGTTGTTCCAACAACTTCTCAAGAACGCTTCAATATGGCCCAAGACGGCTCCAAGAGCGCCTCGGAGAGCCCAAGATGGCCCCCGAGATGGCTCAAGATAGCGCAACATGCCTCACGATGGCTCCCAATATGCTCCAAGAGGCCCCAAAAACGCTCCGAGACGGCTCCAAGAGGTCACCGAGACCTCCAAGGAGGCCTCCAAGAGGCCCAAACCCTTTAACAACCGAAAGAAAACCAATGATGTTTGCCTCCTCGCCTTTTCGCTTCCGATGGCCATTCGAGGCCTCACGATAGCTCCAAGATGGCCCAAGAGGGCCCAAGAGAGGCCCAAGAGCGTCCAAGAGCGCTCCAAGAGCGCTCTGCCCGCGCGCGCCAAATTTGAGCCCTGGCCGAGCCCGCGCGGACAAAATTTGGTCGCCCTCGTAATCGTCATCGACATCGACATCGTCATCGTCGTCGTTATTACATATCAGGATCATCATCAGCAACATCGTCAGCGTCATCGCCATCATCATCAGAGGGCGAGGGAGATGGGAGAGGAGCAGCAGCAGCAGCAGCAGCAGCGGCACGGGGGGGGGAGGGGGAGAACCAGCAGCAGCAGGAGCGAGGGAGAGGGGGGGGGGGAGAGAGGGAGAAGAGTAACATGGGGAACGAGAGTAGGAGGAGCAGAGATCAGCAGATGGAGGGAGAGGGGGAGAAGCAGCAGCAGCAGGAGGGAGGAGAGGCGAGGGGAGGGAAAGGGAGAGGGGGCGACGACGACGACGACACGCACACGCACACATGCGCGCCCACATACACATACACATACACATACACAAGCACATGCACGAACTTACACACACACAGACACGCAAACACACACACACGCACACACACGCACACACACATACACACACACACACGCACGCACGCACGCACGCACGCACGCACGCACGCACGCACACACACACATATACACACACACACACGCACACCGCACACACGCACACAGACACACACACACACACACACACACACACACACACACACACACACAACACACGCACACGCACGCACGCACGCACACACACACGCACACACACACACACGCCGATGGGAACCCTGTTAGGCTTATGTTGTCAAATGGTCCGGATCCTGCTCACCACGGAGGGGGAGGAGGAGGAGGAGGAGGAGGAGGAGGGGAGGAGGAGAGAGGAGGAGGGGAGGAGGGGGAGGAGGAGGAGGAGGGGGAGGAGGAGGAGGAGGAGGGGGAGGAGGAGGAGGAGGAGGAGGGGGGGAGGCGGAGGGGGAGGAGGAGGAGGAGGAGGAGGAGGAGGAGGAGGAGGAGGAGGAGGAGGAGGGGGGAGGAGGGGGAGGAGGAAGAGGAGGAGGAGGAGGAGGAGGAGGAGGAGGAGGAGGAAGAGGGGGTTCCGAAAGGGCCCCCAGTAACAAGCACTCAACGCCAAGGCTCCCAGTACGAACGGTGGTGTGAGTAATTTCGGTTTCTGTTTCTGAAGCGCTCTTTCCGTTTCTGTGCCGGCCCAAGCTTCAAACTCTTAGCTAGGAACGTTTGTTGGGCCCGTTTCCGCCATCGTTTTTCAAAATCTTAGCTGGGAGCGCCTATTGGTCAATTCCCAACGGTCGTTTTTCAAAATCTTAGCTGGGAACGCTTGTTGGTCAATTTCCAACGGTCGTTTTTCAAAATCTTAGCTGGGGGCGCTTGTTGGTCAATTTACAACTGTCGTTTTTCAAAATCTTAGCTGGGAACGCTTGTTTGTCAATTTCCAACTGCCGTTCTTCAGAATCTTAGCTGGGAGCGCGTGTTGGTGAATTTCCAATTGTAATTTTTCAATATCTTAGCTGGGAGCCCTGGGAGGCCTTGCCTTGCCCGTGTCGGACCTCGTCCAAGGATCGGCGGGCTTTACAATCTGTAGTCGAAAGCCCTACTCGACTTCTGAGCCTTGGCGCGCCTGAGGCGGGGCAAGGGAAGAAGCGCAGGGACTGCAACGAGCACGCGGGGCCTGCGGATCAACAAATGGCGGCGGGGAGCCTGGGCTGGATGGGACGCAGAAAGACACACTAGTACTAATTACGTGTCCTCCTCGGAGACGTGCGTCCGACCCGACCATACAGTACATCCATCTTGTAGCATATCGTTCCCCGAGCGGCATGGCCAGAAAGCGCCCGCCAGGAAGCTCACACTCGAAGATTTCTCGGCGCGCGCGTCGCCCCTGTGGGGGCTCGGGTCGGGCGAAAGAAGGGGATAGCAAAGGGGGGGTTTGAGAATCAGCTCACGTAGCTGATTTTCCCGGTGCCTCCCGGCGCCGGATGGAGCTACGTCTCGAGGAATGGGCCCCTCGGTAAGGCCGAAACCAGCTGCATGCAGCAAGCTTCGTCACCCCCCCTTTCCCAATCCCCCCCTTTCGCCCGACCCGCACATACAGCACATCCATCTTGCAGCATCTCGTTCCCCGAGCGGCATGGCCAGAACGCGCCCGCCAGGAATTAAGCTTACACTCGAAGATTCCTCGGCGCGCGCGTCGCCCCAGTGGGGGCGACGCACACATGGCATTAGCATGCTGCGGGGACGCTGGCCGGACAGCCCCCGCGCCCCCGGGCCTCCGACGCCGCGGCGTGGGCAGCCAGGGCCTCCGGCAGCCGTGTCAGTGGTTTGGAGGCGTGCCCCGCCCAGAACGAAGGATTGCAATCCTTCGAGGGTTTTTTTTGTTTGTTTTGTTTTTTTTGTTTGTTTTTTTGTTTTTCAATCCTTCGCTCCAGCAGCTGTGTCAATGGTTTAGAGGCGTGCCCCACCCAGAGCCCGCTCGACCCCGGTCCGCAGAAGACTCAGAAGCGCTAGAAACACAAACTGTGGGCGCCCCGCGCGGGTTTCTCAGGTCTGCGCCGGACCCCCCCCTCCCTGGCGCGCGGAGCAGGAGGCGCCGCCGGGGGGGCCCAGGCGCCGATCCAAGAAACCCGCGCGGAGCGCCACAAGTTTATGCTCATGCCGTTTTTCTTCTTCGAGGCAATGGTTTAGGAGGCCCAGCGCGGATCCAAGCGATCCGCACGGAGCGCCAACAATTTATGTTTATGGCGTTTTTCCTTCTTCTTCTTCGAGATTTAGAGGCGTGCCCCACCTAGAGTCCGCTCGACGCCTTCTCCACAGAGCGTTCCCCAGTTGAGCTCTGCCCACTGGTCATCGCTCGGACGTCCATTCCCTGTGTTTTTTGTCGGTTTCGTGCGTGGTTTTTCCGCCAAATGATCAAGGATGCTCCTCGATGGTCCTCGCCGAAGGAAAAATGCACACGTCCGAGCGATGCCAAGCCCAGGAGATTCGAGTCGGGCTTGAACGGCGAGAGATATCAGTGGGTGCGGGGCCCTGCGTCAGCGGCGCTCCTCGGCGTTCCCTCGGAATTGCCCGTGCAGTGCCGAGCAGTGTGCACCAAGCAGTGCAAGGCAACGGCTAGCAATGGCAAGCAGAACAATGCCGATGCCGAGCAATACCGAGTAATTCCAAGCGATGCCACGCAATGCCTAGCAACGATTCCAAGCAATGCCAAGCAATGCTTTCCATTGCGCTGCTTAGCATTGCTCAGACTATTTTAAATTACCGTGGAAGAGAAGGACCCCGATTGGGCGCGCCGGCTCATTTGTGTCCGCCCTACCGATGTTTTGTTTGGTCGACGAGGGTCCGAAACTGCGCAAGGATCCCGAAAACGGCCAGTTCTTCGGGAAACACGAATCAAGCCAAATTCAGCCACGATGACTGCACACGCAGATGCGAGGCACCTGCAGCAAGCCGGGATGCCAGCGCACCGCCCTGAGGGCCGAGGAAGCAGAGGAAGACCTGCAGAGGATGCCCAGAGTCGAGGGGGATGCAAGGCCCCCTTGCTCCAGAGCCTCGCCCTCGAGGCTGGCTTTGACTCTACGGTCCTCGCGCTACCAAGAAGGTATGCATGCTGAGGAATGAAGGGTGGGCCCAGACCACAAACGGGTTCCACTACACAAATCTGCGGAGCGGCCCGAAAATCAGAGCGACTCCTGAGCCCGAAGTGGTACTTATTTCAGCGACTTGACTGTGAGACAGGCATCACGATCAGAAATCTTGCCAACAGAAATCCTGGGGCACATCCTGCGTCGATCTTTGAGGGCCCTGATGTGCTCCAGAGCTCCTGCGGGTCCCTGGGGCCACTGGGCAAGAGAGCCCAGAATCGAATCGACAAGCCCGATTGGCGATCGAAATTAATCGGATCAGTGGAAATCGGCAGCCAAATCAGAAGGATGTACGAATCGGCGGAAATCAGAAACTTAATAAAACCTCCATTGCGAAATCGGAATCCACACCGGAATCCCAAGTCGAATCGAGTCGGAATCAGAGTTCTTCGAAATCGAATCGGAGTCGAATCGTAGGAGTCGAAATGATCCCCGCACGGGAGGATGAGACATCTCCATGGAGCACCTGCTGACAAGCCGACTTCCTACCCGATATGCCTCCTGCAGAAGCCGAACACCGGGTTGGAACAACCAGATCGGGGCACCTGCGCGCTCACTCGACACGTCGCCGCCGGCGCCCCTGGAGGCCGCCAAGCTGCTGGTGGGGGAGCCGGCAATGCCAGAAGCATGAAAACTCTGAGGTTCCCGCGGACTTCCCGCATCGGCGCTGCCTTGGCGCGCGGAGCGCGCTGGAGGCGGCGCCGGGAGGCGCCGCCAGGAGGCCCTGGCGCCGATCCGAGAGATCCGCGCGGAGCTCAGAGTTTTTAGGCTTGTGCCGTCGCCTGTGCGGCTGGGGCGCCCGCGCATGTGCGCGCGGTAGGCTGGGGCCATCTGCCTCAGGAGGTCGCCTGCGGCGGAGGCGGCGCCCCTCGGGGCACCGGCGGTGCGGCCCCCGTCAGGGGGGGGGGGCGGTGGGGAGGGGAACGGCTCAGGGTAGTTCACCGTCAGTATTGCAGCACGTGCACCTCGTGCTCCCGCGTCCTGCCTTGGGCAGATCTCGCGTGGCGGCAGCAGTGGTGCACAGGCTACAGAGGGGCCGGACGCTTCAGATTCGTGCCTTGCTCCTCGCCGGCGCCACAGGACTGGCTCAGTGGAGGAGGGAGGGGGGGCAGGAGAGCCTCTAGACTCGAGTCGAGAAGTCGGACCGGTGATCGAACTGCATCGGGTCGGCGGAGATCGGCAACCGACTCGGGGGGGAGCTCGAGTCGGCGGAACTCGGCAGGCCAGCAATGAAGGAGCCCCAGGACACACAAATAAATACACACAAATAAAGAATTCCTTAGAGTTTCTCATATTTTCTGAGTTTTTGTCTTCCCCCCCACTTCCCATATTTTCCCATCTTTTCTGGAGAATCGACGATGAGTTGTGTCTGTGTTTTTTTTTGTTTCCCCTCCTGAAGCAGGCGCGCTCCTGGGCGGGGCGGCTCGGCGGCGGTGCTGACGGGGGGGCGGCCGAGGGCCGACGCTCCTGGCCCCCGGAGCCCCGGCGGAGAGGGAGCCGAGGATCGGCCCCCCAGGGGCGGGTCAGCCCGCAGAGGGACGGGCGCGGCGGGGGGGGCGGCCTGCTATGAAGGGGAAAACTGGGACACACAAACAAATGCACACACATGAAAATATCCCCCATATGTTCCCATATTCTCTGGGTTTTTGCCTTCCCCCCACTTCCCATAGTTTCCCATATGTTCCTGGGAATCGCCGATGAATTGTGTCTGTGTGTTTTTTCCTCTCCTGATTCTAAGAAGGCAGAAGGGGGCGGCGTGCGCCATAGGGAAGACAAGGGCGTCCTGAGAGGGCAGGAGGGCTCCGGACAGGCAGGGACGTGGCGACTTTCCTGGATCTGAACATCCAGACAGACGAGCTGGGTAGCATGTGCCTCGACCTCCACAGGGAGGAGCTGAGTCTGCATCTGCACCCCCCTACGACCTCAGATCATCCTCCAGGTGTGCTTTTCAAGGCTTGTTTGTGGGTGAATCCACGCGTATCGCCAGAAGGACACGTAATCAGGCCAGCCGGGAAACGCACTGGGCTGTCTTACGAGAGCGCCTGCGGGAGAGAGGATACAACATCAGCTCCGTCAACAAACATTTGACTAGAGTCGGGAACGCCATGCAAAAGGAAACCCGCCACAGAGAGGTAGTGTCCGCAAGAAAGTTCCATTTCAAACTGAAGTATAGGAGAGGACTGAATCCGAGAGCCGTCGGCAAAGCATTGCATAGGCATGCGAGTTCGCTGAATGCAGCGTTCGGTGCTCGATGTCGATGCGTATCGGCCTGGTCAGTCGAGAAGGATGTTTTCCGCCAGCGCTACAGATACACCTGGTCCTGAGATCTGTTCCCAGGGGTGGGGCTGAGACCGAGGACGGGCCCTCTTATTTGCGGTCTTTCGTTCAAGGGAGGGGGGCACAATTTGTCCGCCCCCTCCCGGCGGCGGGAGCAGCAGGCATCCAATGCAGGGGTGTTGTGGAGAGATCGCCGTGCGCATGTGTTTACATGCCTGCCGCACTGCATCCCACGCAGAAGTGCGTCGAGCCTGCACTTGCTGTGCTCGCATGCCGCTGCCATCTGCATTCGAGTCCTGGCGAGCCCCAACAAGAAAGGAACGCTGACACTCGCACTGACGAGGAGGTGGAGGAGGAGGAGGAGAAGGAGGAGGACGAGGAGGAGGGGGGATTGAGGAGGGGGGTCAGGGGGAGGAGGAGGAGGAGGAGGAGGAGGAGGAGGAGGAGGAGGAGGAGGAGGAGGACGAGGAGGACGAGGAGGGGGAGGAGGAGGAGGAGGAGGAGGAGGAGGAGGAGGAGGAGGAGGAGGAGGAGGAGGAGGAGGAGGAGGAAGGGCGCGGGCTCGAGAGCGCCAGGCGAGCACGGCGAGGGAAGCCGGACGTCTGCGGGGCCCCGCCGCAGGGTGTCGCGCTCGAGGACCCCGAGCGGGGACCCCCGTCTGACTCTCAGCATCGGAGGGGCGGGGGGGGGGGCAGAGGATTACCAGCATGGAACACATCCCCTTCTGCTGGGCACCTCCTCATCACGATGCCAATGTCAGGGATTCCCTTATCTTTTGAGGGCGGATCCCTAAGATTGTCATCGCCTTCTGGCGTGTCAATCTTAGGGATAGGGATACGTCCGAGGCTGGTAAGAGGAGGGACGCGAGGGAGGGAGCCGCTCGAGCCTGCTCGAGCTCACGCCCACGGCAGAGCGCCGAGGCCGGTGAATCTCCACTGTCGCTGCCAGTCTCTTCACGCTGCCCGCCTGCGGCGGCGACTGCACACGTCCCGCTCGTGCTGGCTGACAGACTTCACCTCGCGATCGCTCGGCCGTCCATTCCCTGTGTTTTTCTCGGTTTCGTGCGTGGTTTTTCCGCCAAATGATCAAGGATGGTCCTCAATGGTCCTCGCCGAAGGAAAAATGCACACGTCCGAGCGATGCCAAGTCACCCTGCACGCCTGCACAGTCACTGTCTGCACAAGGTTGACGAGGAGGGGGACGAGGAGGCGGCGAGGGACCCATGCCTCCGACAGCGCCACTGTTTGGGCACGCGGGCCCCGGGGGTTTCCACCCGGATACTTTTTCAGTGTCCCAGATGGCACACACAGACCCTGGCTACACCAGGCGCGGGGAAACGCATGCTTTGAAAAGGCATGCTTTGAAAAGACAACGACGCCAGACGTCTGGGGGCGAGAAGGAAAAAAAGCGCGAGCGAGCGAGCGGGCGACGCGCGAGGAACGACAGACGAGAGGCGACCTTCCGGCTCCGAGATGGTCTTCACGAAGAAGCGACCTGGGGGCGTCTGGGGACGGGCGTGCGCCGCCCCCCTGCGCTCCAGAGAGAGAGAGGCAGGCGGGGCCCAGACAGCCGGCGGCTCGAGCAGGTGGGGAGACAACGGGGGCCACAGGCGAACCCTACCCCTACCCCCCACGATTTCTGAGGGGGAGGGTGGGGTTCACTTCGCTCGGGAGCTCCCCAGCGAAGTGAACCCCACCCTCCCCCTCAGAAATCGTGGGGGGTAGGGGTAGGGTTCGCCTGTGGCCCCCTAGAGACGGACATGTTCTGCTCGTTCCTGGCTCCGGGAGGCCGGCTTCGGGCCTCGGGAGCCCAGGGTCAACAGGGTGAAGAGGGGGCCCTGGCAGTGGGAAGGTTAGAGGCTCGTTCCACTCGCTCCACTCGTGCGTCGATGCTGCGTCGAAGGTCCGTCGACGCGAGCCGAACCCCAGTCGAAGTCACTTACCTTAGTTAAGTCAAACTGGAGTAGATTTGGAGACGAGCTAGAGCCGAACAAATACGCTAGGTGGTACCAAGGAATGATAAGCAATACAAGTACTCCAAATACTTTGGGAGGGGACCTGAGTTAAGAGGGGCAACAACATTGAGGACACGTGTTCTACAAAAGTGTTAGACTAAACCACCCATGTGCTCAGGGGAATCCAGACAGACCGTGGCCGTCAGCTAGTCCACGAATGCGTTGTGATTTTGGGGCCGGGAGTTGTTCCAGGCTGACCGAAGGAAAGGACCCCGAGGCGACCATCCGAGGAGCTGGCCATCGCTCGGACGTCCATTCCCTGTGCCTTTTTCAGCTTCGTGCGTGGATGTCTCGCCAGATGATCAAGGATGCTCCTAGGTTGTCCCCGCCGAAGGAAAAATGCACACGTCCGAGCGATGCCAAGGGAAGGGGCCGAGGTGCCTCGGGATCTCTGATGCCCCGGAAACCCCCGTCGGCCAGCTGTGCCCGCGGCCGCGGCGCGCCGACGGGCCGCGCCGCAGCGGTCCGCTCGAAGGGCCCGTGCAGGCCGCCCGCCGGCCCCCGTTGTGTCTGTGGGGCGAGGCGGAGGCCAGGCGTGGCAGAGGGGCCGCCCTCGGAATGGGGTGCGGTGCGCACGGATGGTAAAAGGGTGCGCGGTGAGGATACAGAGCCCCCTACAGGGGGATCTTCGACGAAACGTACAAACATACGCAAAACATGCTGCGGGGATCTTCGGCGAAACATAAAAAATACGCAACAACAAATTCGCAATGGTCAAACAAAATCAAAAAATAGTCCGCAGGCGATTCCCTTGCACGCCCACCCCCACGAGGTTCCCAGGCGGCCCCCAAGAGCCTCCCAAGAGGCCCCCAAAGTACCCCCAAGAGGCACCCGAGAGCGCTCGTCGTCGTCGTCGTCGCCGTCGCCGTCGTCGTCGTCGCGTCGCCATTCAGGGTCGGCGGCACTGGCCGTAAGGCCTTCGTAATAAGATTCGATCCGCACTGATAGTAAGTATGCGCGGAAGGATGCAAGCCCCTTGCACAACCCATGTCGAGGCTGGTCGAGCGGGGCTGGCAGTCGAAAGTGGCCAAGGATGGGCAAGGACGCAAGGGTATCCTTGGGAACACGATCCATCCTTATGATTGGCTTCGACTGTAAGCACCACGAAAAAGGATGCCCTTTTAGAAACGCGCCGCGGATAGAAGGAATCGAGCAGGACAGGGCTGTTTAGCAAACGCCCAGTACTGCTCAGTGGACGCGAAATGTAAGGATCGGGGTGGTTTTGGCAGCCCTTGAGACGAGGCAAAAGGAGGGCAAGGCACAATCCACCGATACACGTTCCGCTCGCAAACGTGAAGGGCGAACAAATCGAATCAAGACCTGCTCCGTGCTTGCTCCGCTAGAGCAAAAGCAAAAATTGCGAACACAGAATATTTCGACGGACTGCATAGTGGAACAACACGCGAATGTCGTAACACAGTGACGTAAGGCGGCGGAGAGACAACGACAGCAGCAATACAAGCTCAGCACTCAACAGAACACGCCTCAGCCGAGCCTCTGTGGCTGGGCTGACCAAGGCCAGGCTGGTCAGGAGCGTGCCGACACGAGATACTTTCAACAGCGCGTTAGGCTGGAATCGTTTCTAAGAAACGCTTGAGACAACGGCAACACTCAAAATCGGGCCCTGGATCCCTCCAAGGGTCCAGACGCACCATGTGTCCGAGCTGCGTCCAGCCTTGGCGACGATGGGGGCCCCCAGAAGGCCAACTTCCGTTGTCCCAAATCGCCCCCCCTCCACCCCTACCCCTACTTCATGAGTTCTACCCCTCCTCTCCCTCCTCCCTCCTCCCATGATTGGACGACCGCCCTGGCTGCGCAGCCACCCGTGCTGTGTATTTGCAGCGCCGAACGCCATGGCAGGGCGCTCTCTCCTTCAGCTGTGAGGCGCGCCCCGCCGCATGTCTCTTTTCGGCTGCCTCCTTGGCAGAAGGAGGCAGCGCTACCCACCGACTACGGACAGCCACCCAAATCCTGAGATCCGACGGCGCGAGAGACGTCAGACATTGCCAAGCACATCAAGAGCAGGGCCCCGGGCCCCGTCTTTCTGCACCCTCCTCCGAGCTGGATCGATCTGCGAGGGCTCGGGGGCCCGAAGCTGGGCGAAAACGCCCAACCCCACAGAACTGCACGCCACAAAATCTCGGGGTCTGCCACCGCCTCCCTCGGGCGGGTGGTGATGGGGGGTCGGCCCGAGTGGGAGGTAAAGAGGAGGGCCCCTGGGGGGCCCTTTCCTCCACCCCCCAGGCAAGGCCACCCCCCCGTCACCACCCGCCCGACTCCCGCGCCCGGACGACCGTCCCGGCTCTGGAAGAAGAACTCCCCGCTCATCGAGTTGGTGGTCATCCCCTCCAAGCTCTCGGCGCCGCGCCCGAGGGACACCAGGACCTGCCGCGGAGGCGCTCTCGCGCCGTGGCCAGAGGAGGGAGCCCAGACATGCTCGCGTCGCGCAAGCATCTCAGACGCAGGAGGCTCTCCCGAGGCCCCTAGAGGTCCCCAAGAGGCTCCCAAGAGGCCCCACAGAGGCTCCTGGAGACCCAAGAGGCCCCCAGGCGGCTCCCAAAAGGACCTCCCCTCCCCCCTCTCCTCCTCGTCCGCCTATTCCATCTGCCTGTCCTCCCCGCATACAGGGTCGGCGGCACAGGCCGCAAGGCCTTCGCAATCTGAGACGCAGAACAGCGACAAAATCCGACAAAGATATATCGGGGATCTCTGAGATCTGGCGATTCTGGAGAATATGTTGGGCGCCGCGGCCTTCACAGATCGTTCCTGAACGCTGTCGTTCCTGAACGCTGTGAGAGCGTTCCGAGACGCTATGGAACGATTGATCCCTGCTGTGTCCCCGCCCGGAAGTCACCACAGGGAGGGGGGGGCTGTAGAGCAGTATCATGTGCATGCATGATCAAAAACTTTCGGATGTCCGCGCGGATTTCTTAGATCTGCGCTGGACCTCCCTCCCTGGCGCGCGGAGCCCGCCAGGAGCGGCGCCTGAGGCGCCGCTAGGATGGCCTGGCGCATATCCGAGACGAAGAGACGCCTCAGACATTCTCGCGCCGTGAACAAGTTCAGTCGGGGGGGTTGGCCGTTTTCGGCCTCGGGGGGCCCTCGCCGAGCCTCGGGGCCGTCATGAAACGGCCTGAGATACAAAACTAGACAAACTGGCCCTGGGGAAAGGGTCGGGGGAAGGAGTGAGCAGGGATACGGGGTGTTGGCATTTCACGCAGCAGGCAGTATGCCGCCCCCCCGCAGTCCTTGTCAAAAACCACTGCGAAGTGATCGCGGGGCGTCCGCGCAGGATCCGAATGTTGGTGCGACATGCCCTTTGTTTTTGCAAGGGGTGGTGGGGGTATTGTTGGACTGTGCGCAGCAAACACTATGCCGGCCCCCCACTCTCCCTTTCAAAAACCACTGCAAAATGGTCGCGGGGAGCCCGCGCATGCTTCAGAATTGGAGGCAAAACGTATGTTGCAGAGTTTGTTGACAAGGATGGTGGAGGTGGGGCCCGCATGGGTGTCGTATGGGTCCGAGTTGGCTGCCGATCGGGTGAAGGAGGAGATGATTAGAAAGAGGGAGCAGTGATAGAGGGGATCCTTCTCCATCCCCCTCCCTCATCCTCGTACTCCTCCTCCTCCTCCTCTCCTCCTCCTCCTGCGTCCTCCTCCTCCACCTCTGCCCTACCCGTCCTCCTCCCTCCTTCGTCATTCTCTCTCTCTCTCTCTCCTACCTCCCCACTCCCTGAGATCTGACGGCGCGAGACAATTCAAACATAGCTCAAAAGCACGACCACAGCCCCAAAACCCATCCTTCGTCGCCACTCGTCGAGCCGGATCCCTCTCCTGGTCATGGGGCCCGAAGCCGGGCGACCGCGCCCAGCTCGGAAAACTGTGACACCAGGGCCTCAGGGTACCTTGAGGGGCAACGATAAGCGGGGATAACGTGGAATCGGCGATACATCGCCGATAGATCGGAGATAGGCCCCCGATCGTGAGTCCGCGCCTTCCTGGGCAGGTTGGGGCTATCGGGCCCCTGTCGGCGATCAATGGGCGATTGGGGGTCGATGCGTTCCCCCCTGTGCTAATTATCCCCCCCATCGTTGCCCCTGATCCCTCTCCCTCCTTCAACGACGAGAGGACTGCCGAAGGGGGGCGCCCGCGCCCGCGCCCCGCCCCCCGCCTGGTCCGTGCTCGCCGAGGCGTCCGTGCCCCACACCTCGGCGCTGAAGGTCTCGAACTTCACCTCCAGCTCCGCCCCCGCGTCCGCCTGGGGGGCCCCGTCTGCCGTGGGCGGGGCGGATCCACCTCTGTCGGCACGCGGCAGGGGCTGGAGTGTCCTCAGGTCCTCTGCGGCCTGAGGAAGAGGAGGGGGGAGGGAGAAGGAGGAGGAGGAGGAGGAGGAGGAGGAGGAGGAGGAGGAGGAGGAGGAGGAGGAGGAGGAGGAGGGAGGAGGAGGAGGAGGGGAGGAGGAGGAGGAGGAGGAGGAGGAGGAGGAGAGGAGGAGGAGGAGGAGGGAGGGAGGAGGGAGGAGGAAGGAGGAGGAGGAGGGGGAGGAGGGAGGAGGGAGGGAGGAGGGAGGAGGGAGGAGGAGGAGGGAGGGAGGCAGGAGCAGGAGGAGGAGGCAGGAGGAGGAGGAGGAGGAGGGAGGAGGAGGAGGAGGAGGAGGAGGAGGAGGAGGAGGGAGGAGGAGGAGGAGGAGGAGGAGGAGGAGGAGGAGGAGGGAGGAGGAGGAGGAGGAGGAAGGAGGAGGAGGAGAAGGAGGAGGAGGAGGGGAGGAGGAGGAGGAGGAGGAGGGAGGGGGGAGGAGGGAGGTGGGAGGAGGGAGGAGGAGGCAGAAGGAGGCAGGAGGAGGCAGGAGGAGGCAGGAGGAGGAGGAGGAGGAGGAGGAGGAGGAGGAGGAGGAGGACGAAGACGAGGAGGGGCCCGGGCCCCCAGGTCCTGAATCTCCCCGGGCCCCCGGCGTGTCTCCCGCGGCTCCCTGTGGCGCCTCGCGCAGGAGCTCCACCTACACGGGCAGAGGCCACTGGCCTACCACCCGGGCGCGGTGGCGGGATGGACCGAAGGCCAGCAGATCCGCCGCCCCCTGTGTGTGTGCTTGCCACAGGGGTGCCCGGCGTGCTAGACACTTTCGGTTTTTGGTTCTTTTCCCGAAAAACTCCCCCTGGGCCTGCGGCCCGTCCCGCCAACCACCCGGGAGGGCGCGCAACAGGTGGTGGCAAAGGGCGTTTCGGCTCCAGACGGCTCCAAGATGGCCTCCAAGATGGCCCAAGATGGCCTCCAAGATTTCCCAAGATGGTCCAAGATGGCCTCGAAGACGGCCTCAGAGAGTCCTGGATGCCTTCAAGTTCGCACAAGAAACACCTAAGACGGTCCAAGACTGCTCCAGAGGCCTCCCGAAGAGGTCCTCCAGGGTCCTCAATGACGGCCCGAAGATGTCAAAATCATTAATTTTCCTTAGGTTTTTGACGGATGTTGGCTTTTGCTTCTTTTCGGCCTTCCGACGGCCCAAGACTGCCAAAGAGGCCATCAAGATCGCTTCAAGAGTGCCCAAGAAGCCTCCAAGACGGCCCCAGGACGGCCCTAGAGGCCCCCAAGACGGCCCCAAGAAGGCCCCAAGACGGCCCAAGAGGCCCCAGATGGCTTCCAAGACTGCCAAGATGGCCTCCAAGATGCCACCAAGACGGCCAAGATGGCCTCCAAGTCGGCCAAGATGGCCCCAAGATGCACACAAGACGGCCCACGATGGCCTCAAGATGGCCTAAGACTGGCCGAAAGGCCCACAAGAAGCCTCCAAGACGGCCCAAGAGCTCTCCAAGACGTCCTCCAGGAAGGCCCGACAAGGTCAAGATCATAGGTGTTTGAAGGACTTTGGCTTTTGCTCCTTTTCAGCTCTCCGACGGCCCAACACGGCCCAAGCGGCCCCCAACATCGACCCAAGAGCGCCCAAGAGGCCTCCAAGCTGGCCCCATGATAGCCCAAGAAGCCCCCAAGGCGGCCCCAAGAAGGCCCCAAGACGACCGAAGAGGCCTCCAAGACGCCTAGATTGCCTCGACGACGGCTCTGAAACGTCCCATGAGGGCCCGAAGGCGGCTCCGAGAGCCGAGAGGCCTCATAGACGGCTTCCGACGGGGTCAGATGGGCCAGGCACGCCCTAAGACGACCAAAGAAGCCCTCAAAGAGCCCCCAGAGGTCCCCAAGAAGCCCAAGGAGGCCTTCCAAGAGGCCTTCAAAAGATCCCCAGGAATCTCCAAGAAAGCTCGGAAACCACCTGGTCCGATTGCTCGCCCGACTCCGTGTTCCCCGAAGGCTTTCGAAACCCACTCGGGGAACGCGTGACCCGATAGCTTGGCCAAGCTCAAACCCAACTTTCGGCCACGCAGGCGCTTCCAAAAAGGCAGGGAGCGGCGGTGATTCGCCGTAGGCGTCTTCGACAGAAGGAACGCGAGAGACAGCGCAAATGTTGACAGACTGCTTTCGCTGCGGCCGTGGCCGCGGCCGTACCTGTGTCAGCCCCTGGCTGGCGAACCTAGAACTGCACAAGGAGGACCCCCCGTCCACTCGCGAGGGGGGGGGGGGGGGCGCTCCCGGCGGCGAACAACAATAATGATCTCCCGAGGCTTCGTGACCCCCAGAGCTGCGAAGGTTGTACGCACCGCCATACATGATCCAGAGCTCTGGCCCCATCCCCTCCAATGCTACAGTAGGAGCTCGACCACAAGAAACCTTCCACAAGGAAGCACACCCTGAGACCCCAGGACGTCCATATCGATTTGTGGTGTGGGAGCGTCACGCTTCCCATGGCGAAACCATCGAAACCCAGGGCCCCCTTGGAGGCAAGCAGGGTGCTTCTTGGCATGGGCTTCCACTGTAATGGGATCGCCCCCCCCCCCCCCCCCGCGCATTGAAAAAATCACGGCGTCGCACGGCCGGGGCTTTCCTCCTCCAACCTCCGCGTGGCAAGCCGTGCCGTGCACACCCGCGGGCGCTTGTGAGGGGAGGGCCTCGAAGGCCTGCGCGGCCCTCGCCGGGCCTCCGGAGGCCTCCCAGGAGACCTCCGGAGGGAGGGAAGCATCGACCTGGAATTGGCGACACATACGCCGCCGCTGCCGACGACGGAGGAGAGGAGAAAGAAAACAGTAGTAAGAATGGACAAGGAGCCCGAAGGCCACTGAGGCTGAACGGCAAGAGGGGGGTGGGGACTGGCCCAGGGGGAGAAACATCGGCCTGGAATCGGCGAGACATCGCCGACGGGCCCCCGATGACGGAACCGCACTTTCCCGGCCGGGGTGGGCCATCGGGCCCCTCTCGGCGATGAGTGGGCGATCGGGGATCGAGGCGCTCAGCCCTTGAGCCACCACACCTTGCCCCCGAAACAGACTTCGGGACATAACTCGGGCCTCGGGCGGCTGTTCGGGACGTCCCCGGAGCGCCCTCGGCGAGGCGCAGCTGCTGGAGACCATCCCGAGGCTGGAAAGCCGCCAGGAGCCGACGATGCCCGAAAACCTCGACCCTGGAACCTAGAAGCCCTGAGCCTATCCACCCCTCACGGTTACGCTGCAGCGCGTCGTGGCAGCGCGCACAAGGGGGTAGGGGGAGGGGGGAAGGCTTCTTAGAAGGAGGCCGCTTCTTAGAAGGCGCGGGCCCTACACCTACACCCAGACATGCTCGCGTCGTACGAACAAAAAAACAGAACGGAGGTTTTTCGCTGTTTCCGGCCTCTGGAGGCCCTCGCTGGGCCCCTGGACCATGCAAAAACGACGCAGGATGAAAAGCCGGCCCCAGGGAAATGGTCGAGACTTCCCGGGACGCCGCACTGGAGAAACCAGGATGTCGCACGTCTGGGTAGAGAAGGTCCGCGCCTTCTAAGACGCAGGGTGCTTCTCGGAAACCCTCCCCCCTCCCCCTACGTACGCCCCTCCCCTTGTAACTGAGGGGCAGCGATAATGGGGGACTGGCGCAAAGGGAGACTCATCGACCTGGAATCGGCGATACGTCGCCGGTAGATCGGCGACAATCTCCCGACAGTGCATCCCCGCGTTCCTGGGCCCGCATGGGGCCATCAGGTCCCTATCGGCGACCAGTGGGCGAGTGGGGGTCGACGTGTTCCCCCTATGCCCATCCCCCCTACCCCCGTCGGTCGGAAGAAGAGGGTAGACACATGAAGTAGGCAGGCGGATTGAGTAGATTGGGCCCAGGCCCTCCCAGAGAACAGGCAGAACACAGCAAAAGCGTACCGATCCTTGAAGCAGGAAAGCGCCTGAAGCAGACTGGGATCTGGAATCTCGGAATACCCACTTTGAACGACCGACGAGCATCGCTGCCCCTGAATGCCCCCCCCCCCTGCGCGTGGCCGAGCTCGGGGGCGGCCAAGAGGGGGGCATTCAAGAGGGGGAGGGCGCAAACCATGGCCGGCGGCATGTGCGCGGCCCAGAGGGGGGCGGCCCAGGACGTAATCTGCTAAGAAGAAGCGCCATGAAACCTGGGAAGATCTCATGGCCCTGGCCATGAGATCCCCCCCTAGTCATCACCCCCCTCTTGGCCGCCCCCGACATACCCACTCTGAACGACCGACGAGCACCGCTGCCCCGAAATTGGGGAAGGAACCAGAAGGTGCCGATACCGCTACTCCCCGGACCTCTCCTGGGGCACGCTCTGACCAGGATTTTGAGGCGAACCCAGCGGTGGCGACGAGAACCTCCCAGGGGGCCCCAAAAAGGGGAAAACGGGCGAAGGGTAGAGGCATGGGTACCTTTCCCTCCTCTGACCTGACTGCCCCCCTCTGCGCGTGGCCGAGCGCCTTCGCCCCAGGCTCCCCTGGAGCTGGGCCGGGGGCACGCGGCGAAGGCCGCGCCCGGCGCCCGAGGGGGGGGCCCCGCCTCTCCGCAGGGGGGAGGGGGGGCGCGCGTCCCGTCCAGGAGCTCGAGGCAAACCCGCGGCCGTGGCGAGGGCGGAGGGGGGCAGTCAAGCCAGGGGCGCGTCCCGTCCAGGAGCTCGAGGCAAACCCCCGGCCGTGGCGAGGGCGAAGGGGGGCAGTCAAGCCAGGTGCGCTCGCGTCATATCTGACGTTCTTCCCCTCCCTCCCATCCCTCATCATGGCGTAGATCTCCTCTCTGTTCGCACAGTCGGATGTCATAGCAGGGTATAGCATTACATGCCATAGCATGGTGTTGAAGATCAGCGCGCAGCCTGACATAGCACGGCGTGGGCAGTACAGCAGCGGCAGCGGCACGGTCGGTTCTTAGCGGAGCGAAAAAGGACAGGAACACAAAAACTCGAAGGTCCGCGCGAATTTCTCGGATCGGCGCTGGACCGCCCTGGCGGCGCCTCCGGCGCCGCCACGGGCGCGCTCCGCGCGCCAGGGAGGGAGGTCCGGCGCGGATCCAAGAAATCCGCGCGGACCTCTGAATTGTTATGCTTATGTCCTTGTTCGTTCTCCCTGAGAACTGACCGTGCAGCAGGAGCCCGACCACAAAGAGCCTTCCAGAAGAAGCCCAACCCCGAGACCCGTCACGCTTTCCGTAGCAGAACCGTCGAAACCCAGGCAAGACACCCAGGGCACCATGGAGGCAAGCAGGGTGCTTCTTGGCATGGGCCCCCACTGTAAGGATAGACAGCCTCAAACTTGTCCCTATCGTCCCTGAGATCGGCAAGCCAGAGGCGAGGACAGTCTCAGGGGTGTGCCCGCAGAAGCTGAGGGAGTCTCTGAGATCGGCAGCTAGGCAAGGCGATACCAATCATAGGGCTAGGGATACGTGTCGCAACTGGTAAAAGGATGCGCGGCAAGGATGCGAGCCCCGTGTACGCCCACTGGGCATCGCTCGGATGCGTGGCTTTTTCGCCAAGTGATCAAGGATGCTTCTCGATGGTCTTCGCCGAAGGAAAAATGCACACGTCCGAGCGATGCCAAGCCCATGTCGAGACTCTTCGAGCGGGATGCAGGCCCCGCGTACGCCCACGGCGAGGCTCGCCGTGCGGGGCTGGCAGGCTCGACACACGGGCACGAGAACGCCCGGCAAGAAAACGGGCCCTTTCGCCGAGCACCAAGGGCCCCATGGAGGCATTCCAAACGAAGGCCATTCCGAGGTGGAGAGCTCAAAGACCAAGAACATCACGGTACCCCTCACAAAATCTAGGGCTGCTCGTAACCCTCGTTGCAGCTGTAATAAGAATGCGCGGTGAAGGGGCAAGCCCCTCGTACGCCCATGTCGAGGCTCTGCGAACGGGGCCGGCAACCGACAGGGGTTGAGGATGGACCGAGGGGTCAAGGATGCAAAGGGTGCCCTTGGAAAAATTGCCCGTCCTGTATCATTCGTTTCGACTGCAGCGGCAGCGACATCGGCACCTGCTCCTCTTGGCGTCCCGGACCCCCCAGGACGAGATCCTCATCCTGACTCGTTTTGCTAACAGCCCCGGGACCCTCGGAGGGCCCCGAGAGCTCGAGAACGGCGAAAACCCTCGGGCCCCGCTTCCCCCTCGGCACCCGCCTCCCCCCCTGGCGATCCTCCCCCCGCTCTCCGCACCCGCCTCGTGACCTGCCTCTGCTCGACGCTGGGCCCTCCCCCGATCCTCCCGGGGCCCCAGCGGCCCAGGAGAGGTGCGCACCCGGCGCGGGAATCGGGGGGGGGGGGGGGGGCGAAGGGGTAGGATGGCAGAAGGCAGGGCCGAGAATCCGCTCACGCGGCTGATTTTCCTGAGGCCTCCTGGCGCCGGGAGGCGCTCATGTATCCAGGAATGGGCCCCGCGGCGGGGCGGAAACCAGCTGCAGGCAGTAGATGTTGTACCTCCCCGCCCCTTTTCCCTTACCCCACCCTTCCGTGCAGCCCGAGAGAGGCGCCCCCATTGCCCGAGTGCCCCCCCGCCTTCTTGAAATCCTGCTCGAAGGCGCGCCGCAGCGTCGGCGCCTCCTCGGCGAAGGCCTCGGCGGCCGCCGCCGCCGCCGCCGCCGAGGGAGGAAAGGACAAGGAACTTGTGGTGTCCAAGGCAGGGCTCGAGCTAAAAACAGTGTCTTTCGTGTTCGTTTCGTCATCGCCCTCCTCACTTCTGTCCTTTCTCCTGCCCTTGCTGCGAGACAAAATCACTTGGACACCGGTCCACGAGATCGCCAGAACACCGTTTAGCTCATGGCCTGGTCCAAAACACAAAAAATTAGCGGACCGCCAGGAGAGGCCTTCCAGCACACCTTGAAGAAGCTCTGGGAGATCTGGGAGGGAGCTTCTGGAAGTTTTTGGGCACACGTACTGAGAAGCAATAAGAAAATCGGCGGCGAGCCCGGGGGGAAATGAGAAGGGGCGGGCCTTCTCAGAAGGATCGGAACTCCCCCGGCCTGATCAGAAGTTTCTAAGCCTCCCACGAAGACAGAGAAAACCTCTCAGAAGGCGCGAGGGGCTTCTGAAAAGTCCCGCCGCCTCCTAAGAAGGCCTTCTCCTCTTCACTTCCCCCCTCGCTCGCCGCCGAGAGAAAGCCTGCGGGAACCCGCTGCGGCGCTCACTGCCAGCCCCCGCCGCCGACGGAGGAGAGGAAACAACGGCAGCAAGAATGAACAAGGGGGAGCCCGAAGGCCACTGCGGGTGAATGACAAGAGGGGGACCGACTCGGGAGGGGAAACATCGACCCGGAACGGTGACACATCGCCGACAGACTGGCGACGGGCCCCCGATGTCGGGGATCTTCTGACCCGGGTCAATCCAGACCCGGGTCAGCAGGAAACCAACAACTGCAAAGCAAGAAACAAAAACTGCAGCGCAGGTCTTCGCAAACCCGAATCAGCCAATAGGCGCGGCCGCCTCGCGGCCACGAGCGGCTCGCTAACCCAGGTCAGCCAGAGGGGGTCTTCGCAGGATCCTGCAGTACCCGGCACCCTGGCTGACCCCCGTCTGCACAGACCCCCGTCTCGAGGCTCCCGACGATGGCTGAACCGCACTTCCCCGGCCGGGGTGGGCCATCGCGCCCCTGTCGGCGATGCGTGGGCGATCGGGGATCGAGGCGCTCAGCCCTTGAGCCGAGCCCTGAAACAAGCTTCGGGACTTAACTCGGGCCTCGGGCGGCCGTTCGGGACGTCCCCGGAGCGCCCCCGGCGAGGCGCCGCCGCCGGAGACCGTCCCGAGGCTGGCAGGGCCGCCGGGTGCCGACGACGCCCGAACACCTCGACCCCAGGAGCCCTGAGCCGATCCACCCCTTGCGATAAAACTGCCACGCGTCGTGGCGGCGCGCGCAAGGGGGTAGGGGGAGGGGGGAAGGTTCCTCCGCCTTCCCCTGCGTGCGCCCTAAGCCCTCGACCCTGGAGCCCAGAAGCCCTGAGCCGATCCACCCCTTGCGATAAAACTGCCACGCGTCGTGGCGGCGCGCGCGAGGGGGCACGGGGGAGGGGGGAAGGCTTCTTAGAAGGAGTACGTTTCTTAGAAGGCGCGGGCTCCACATCTGCAGATAAGGTCCGCGCCTTTGAAGGCGCAGGGTGTTTCTCAGAAGCCCCTCCGCCTTCCCCTGCGTGCGCCCTTTCCCCATATACCGTATACCTGAGGTACGTTTCTTAGAAGGCGCGGGCTCTACATCTGTAGATAAGATCCGCGCCTTTGAAAACGCAGGGTGTTTCTCAGAAGCCCCTCCGCCTTCCCCTGCGTGCGCCCCTTTCCCCATATACCGTATGCCTGAGGTGTAACGACAGGGGGGGGGGGGGGGGGCTGGCACAGGCAGATGACACATGCCGTGAACCTGGGCCGGCATGGGGATATCGGACCCCTATCGGCGCGATCAATGGGCGATCGGAGGTCGATGTATCCACCCCGAAATACGCATCCCCTGACCCCCGTCAGTCGGAAAAAGCAAGCAGAAAAAAAACATAACAAAACAAATCAATATAGGCAGGCTGATAAAGCAGATTGGGCGCAGGCCCTCGCAGAAAATACATAACACAGCGGAAGCGTATCATTTCTTGAAGTAGGAAGGCGCCTGAAATTCTAAGCTTCTCGAGGCAAACATTTCGCATGCCCCAGCGCCTTACTTTGCTTTGGGGTCTAAAGACTGATATGGCTCCTGATGTGCCCTCCCACCCCACCTCCATTTCCGCCGCAGCCGGACTTGACGCAGCATCTCTTTCGGTCCCAGCCCCAGCTGCGACGACGCAAGGAGCAGGACGATGACGACGACGACGATGACGACGGAGTCGTTTTTTGAGGGATTCGGCTCTCCCGAAACGGTCGCCGGGTCCTGGGATCCTCAGAGCCGGTGCTCCTCCTCCTCCTCCTCCTCCTCCTCCTCCTCCTCCTCCTCCTCCTCCTCCTCCCCCTCCTTCCACTCAAGGTCATCCTGCAAAATTCACTCTCCGCGCCCGCCCCAATGAGACCTGCAAGCCGAGACCAGATCAAGAAGCACTCTGTGGGCCGAACGAGTCAGACCAATCGGACAAACCAAACCAACCAGAGCCAGTGGAGCAACCGCGCCAGACCAAGCCGGACAACCAACCAGACCAACCAGACGAAGCAGACCGACCAGACCAGCTAGACCAACCAGACCAACCAGACCAGGCAGACCAAGCAGACCAGCCGGACCAACCAGACCAACCAACCAGACCAGCCCTACCAGCCGATTAGGCCAGGCAGATCAGACCAGACCAACCAAACCAGCCAGACCAACCAGTCCAGCCGGACCAGACCGGACCAGCCAGACCAACCGGACCAAACCAACCAACCAGACCAGACCAGCCAGACCAACCGGACCAAACAGCCCATCCAACCAAACCAACCAGACCAGCCAGACCAACCAGACCAACCAGATCAACCAGACCAGCCAGACCAACCAGACCAACTAGACCAGCCAGACCAGCCAGACCGACCAGACCAGCCAGACCAGATGCAAACAAGAACTGCAATGCAGCAAAAACTGCAATGCAAAAAAACGCCAGAATCCTAAGCTAGGGCTTCAGGACGAAGCTGAAACCAGCCAGACCAGACCAGCCAGACCAGATGTAAAGAAAACTGAAATGCAAGAGAAACTGGAATGCAACAAAATTCGCAAAACAACAACGAATGCAATGCAAAATAACAATTTGCCCGAATCCTAAGCTAAAACTTCAAGACGAAGCTCAAACCACCCAGACCGGACCAGCCAGGCCAGATGCAAAAGAAACTGCAATGCACAAACAAAACTGCAAAACAAAACAAATGCAATGCAAAAGCCATCGCCCGAACTCTAAGCTAAGGCTTCAGGATTAAGCTCTAACCAGCTAGACCAGTCCAGCCAGACCAGATGAAAACAAGAACTGCAATGAAAACACATCAAAACCAAAAAAACGCCCGACTCCTAAGCCAGGGCTTCAGGACGAAGCTCTAACCAGCCGGGCCAGGCAAGCCAGACCAGATGCAAAGAAATCTGCAATGCACAATAAACTGCATTGCAAAACAAATGGTTAAGCTAAGGCTTCAAGACGAAGCTCAAACCAGCTAGACCAGACTAGCCAGACCAGATGAGCAAAAACTGCAATGCAAAAAAAATCGAATGCAACAAACTGCGATGCAAAAAACAAGTCGCCCGAATCCTAAGCTAAAGCTTTAAGACGAAGCTAAAACCAACCAGACCAGGCCAGCCAGACCAGATGCACACAAAAACTGCAATGCACAAGAAACTGCAACGCAACAAACAAATACAATGCAAAACAACTGCAATGAAAAAACTGTGTTTCGGTGGTCGTCGGGGTTGGCGCTGTCTCCCTGGAGCTCCCCTGAAACACTCTCGCCCGAATCCTAAACTAAAGCTTCAGGACGAAGCTCAAACCAGACCAACCAGAACAGTCAGACAGGATACAAACAAACATTGCACATCAAAAAAACTGTGTTTCGTTGGTCGTCGTGGTTGGCGCTGCCTCCCTGGACCTCCCCTAAACAACTCTCGCCCGAATCCTAAGCTGAGGCTTCGGGACTAAGCTCAAGCTCATCCTCAAGGCTGAAGCTTCAAGCTCATCCTCAAGGCTGAAGCTTAAGGCTTGTTCTTTGGAAGCTTGGCGTCCCGCCGTGCGCTTCAACGGCTAAGAACTCTCTCTCTCTATATATATGTTGGGATCCGGGAATCTAGGAATACCTACTCTTAACGACCGACGGGTCTCCTTGCCCCTGACTGCCCCCCTCTGCGCGTGGCCGAGGCCGAGAGCCGAGAGCGGGGAATCTAGACATACCTACTCTTACGATGACGCTGCCGTGCGTCGAGGCGCTCACCCCAGAGCCGAGCCCTAGGTCGGGCACGTCCTCCTGCAAAGGGGACCTTGGACGAACAAAAAGGGTCAAATCACATTCAACACTCGGGTCGGGCGAAAGGGGGGGATAGCAAAGGGGGGGTTTGAGAATCAGCTCGCGTAGCTGATTTTCCCGGCGCCTCCCGGCGCCGGAGGCGGAGATGTATCGAGGAATGGGCCCCTCGGCGAGGCCGAAACCAGCTGCATGCAGCAAATTTCGTAACCCCCCCTTTCCCAATCCCCCCCTTTCGCCCGGCCCGAAACACATGCTCAAAAATGCGGGCAATGTCTTTATCCACATCCAGTGCGTCTTGGAGTTTCGGACACTCTTCCCAAGAAGCATGAGGCGCACTGGATATGGATTATGATCTGCCTCCAAAAGGCTCAATTTTTATCCATATCCAGTGCGCCTCGGCCTTGCGGCGCCCCTTCCAAGAAAGTCCAAGACGCACTGGATATGGATATACACATTGCCCGCAAAAAACAATCCCAGCATCCTCCCCAGACTTTCCTTTGACCATTCTTGAACATCCCTCCTGCAGAGGGACACGCCCGACTTCAGCCGAGCCGCGTCCCCCCCGACGCTGCCCCCCTCAGACGCAGCTCTCGGGACACCGCTCGGGCCTCTGGCGGCCGGCTTCGCCACACCGGCGCAGAGACTTCGAACGAGGGCCGTAGCGAGCCCGGCCCTCGGGAGGAGACTCCGGGAGGCCTCGCGCGACGGCTCGAGGCCCGGTCTGCGTCGGATCCACGTCGGGTGCACGTCGAGTTCACGTCAGATTCACGTCGGACTTCTGTCTACGCTGGGGTTGCGCCGGAACGTCGCCGCGCGAACGTCGGCCCACATCTTACGGAGTGGAATGGACTAGATTATCCAACTAGGGTGCGCCGCGCGACGACAGAATCGAACTAACCCAAAATCGATGTTGCTCGTCGAATCCATGGAAATGCGTAGAATGTTCGGTTATCTACGTCGCATTCTGCATCTCTTTCTTGGTCTCGACGAGAAAATCCATTTTGGGGTAGATCAATTCTGTCGTCGACCCTCTACTCAAAGGACCGATCCCCACCCCCACTGGAATGGCCTTGGCCCTACTGGCCGACCAACCCTCCCGGGGGGGGATGGGTGATGTCGCCTTCGGGCTTCGCGGGGCCCAGCGGTCTATCTCACCCAGGGGGGGGCACTCGCAGGGCTGAGCTACCATGGCCCAACGGAGATGGGGACATTTTCCGAGGGTCCGAAAACCGTGTGGTGACAAGCCGCGCGGTGGCCATCACTCGGACGTCCATTCCCTGTGCTTTTTTCGGTTTCGTGCGTGGCGTTTTCGCCAAATGATCAAGAATGCTCCTCGATGGTCCTCGCCGAAGGAAAAATGCACACATCCGAGCGATGCCGAGCGCGGTGACCCCGATCTCCCGAAGGACATCGCCACACGGTGGGTCATCGCACGGTCCTGGGACCCTGGAGGGCCCGAGACATCCCTGGAGAACGACCCACAGCCCAAAGCCGTGCGGTCGCCCCGAGTTCCCACCAGCTCACCACGCGGTGTGTTTACCTCACCGTTTGGGGCCCCCCAAATATGACTTACCTTCGCACTCTCGCAACGTCGCCCGGGAGAAGGGAAACACTCTCCCGGGGCGTGACTCTCCTCGAAAACGTGGGGGTGGCGTGGGAAACTCTGGGCACGCCAGCCAACGTGGATCTTTCCCTACTGATCTCTCTCTCTCTCTCTCTCTCCTTCACTCTCTCTCCCTCCCCCTCTATGTGTTGCCCCTTTTGTTTCGTTCTCTCTCTCTCTCTCTATTTTGTCCCCAGGGGGGACGAGGATGAACATGCGACGCACTTGCACTAGATCCGACGGGAAAATCAATTCTGTGGTCGATCCCCTACTCGACCACCCGCCCCGCCCCGTCCCGAGTCCGTCGCCCCCCTTCCCGCCTCTTCCCTATATCTCTCTCTCTCTCTCTCCCTCTCTCTCTCTGGGGATCGGATAGACTATGCCGAACGACGGATCGGGCCGCCAGGGTGCGCGCGGCGAGCGCCCGCGCACCAGAGCCGCACCCCCGGGCTGCCGCCGCGTAGACCGCCGCGCGCCTCTTGGCCTTGGCCGACCGGCTGGGCGCCGCCGCGGCCGTGCTCGTCATCTTCGATTTCGTCGTCGTCGACTTCGCCGTCGCCGTGGTCGTCCTCGTCGTCGTCGTCCTCGTCGTCTTCGTCCTCGTCCTCGTCAGGCTCCCCCCTCGCCGTAGTCCTCGCCCTCGTCGCGGTCGTCGCCGCCGCCACTCGTCGCCGCCGCCGTGCCTCCCAATGTCGCCGCCGCGGCTCCGACTCCCCCGTCTTCGCGGCCCGGGCGTGTCAGGGCGGGGGAGGAGGAGGACTCGGAGGCTGCAGGGGCCTCGGGAGCCAGCGCTTGTCGGAGGAGGCAGGCTCGCAGCCCGAGGGCTCGGAAGCTGCGGGGGCGTTAGGAGCTCAAAGAAGGGCTTCAGGGTAAGATTGACGAGTGCGTCCAAGCTCGGGGTATTCCTCCATCCTCCTCAGTTCCTCCTCGTTCTGCGCCCTCCTCCTCCTCGTCCTCCTCCAACTCCTCCTTCTCGTCCTCCCCCTCCTCCTCCTCCTCCTCCTCCTCCTCCTCCTCGACCTCCTCCTCCTCCTCCTCCTCCTCCTCCTCCTCACTTCTCCTCATCCTCCTGCTCTTCCTCTTCCTACTCATTATCTTCATCCTCCTCCTCCTCCTCCTCGTCCTCCTCCTCCACCTCCTCCTCCTCGTCCTCCCTATCCTCCTCCTCGTCCTACTCCTCCTCCACCTCCTCCTCAAGCCTCCTCTTCCTCGTCCTCCCCCTCCTGCTCCTCCTCCTCCTCCTCCTCCTTCTTCTCCTCTTCCTCGTCCTCGTCCTCGTCCTCGTCCTTCCCCTCCTCCTCCTCCTCCTCCTCCTCCTCCTCCTCCTCGTCCTCCTCCCTTTCCTCTTGCCTTCCCGCGCGCAAGCGTGGCTGGTCGTACCGCCCCCCCTCGATCGATCGGGCGGCGCTGGGCCTCGCCGCCATCGTCGTCCGTGTCGTCGTCCTGCTGCTCATTCTCCTCCTCCTCTTCCTCCTCCTCCTCCTGCACTTCTCCTGCTCGTCCTCGTCCTCCTCCTCGACGAGGCCGTCGCCGCCGCCGTCGAGGCCGTCACCGGGGGAGGATCCGAATCGTCTTTTGATGCACCTCTTGCTGGCATGCAAGACACTGGTTCTGATGGAAACGGATCCCGGGTCCTGGGGCGCCCCTTCCTGTGACAAGCAATACACATACCCATGATCCTTGTGAAGGGGCCTAAGATAGGAGGGCAAAAAGGCTAGGGACAGGAGGTCTTGCTTTGCAGATGTCTCAGAAGAAGCCACCCACATGTTTAAGGTAACCCTGACACCGAGGACCTCAGTTAGGCCACGAACTCATATTATGCTTAATGATCCTGGGGCCAATTCTTCACCCCCAGCCATGCTTTTACAGCCCCAGGGGCCCGGGAACGGCCCCTGGAGGCCGAGATCGGCCAACTGAAAAGACTCCAGATTCATTCAGTTTCCCTCAGCACCCGCTTGCTTGATGGCAAATATCGCTGGGAGTCCCACGACGGCTCGGTGAAAGACCGCGCGGTGCCCTGGTGGATCTCCTCGCGAACAACAGACGTCACCGCCCGCTCCAACGCCGCATCGTGCCGGGACCTGAAACCGCCCCCACCGAGGGGGCGCCGTCGGGTCCACGAGCACGGCGCCCACACCCGGGGGCGCCCACACATGGGGGGAGACATCCTCGGAGAACGACCCAGGTCCAAAACCCGGGCGGTCGTCTCACAATCCCCACGGACTCGCCACACGGCATGGCCACCGCAGCGTTTGCTGGCGTCGCGCGCAAGGAAGGGGCGCGAGGGAGTGGCGCATGGGGGGGGGGGCGCTCTGAGAAGGCATTGGGCGACAGAGAAGGGGTGGCGCGAGGGGGGGGGGGCGTGAGGGGGCGGGAGGCGCTCTAAGGAGGCATTTGGGCGACAGAGAGGGCCTCCGCCTGCGCAGAAGGCGGCCCCCCCCACGCGCCCCCCCTCCCCCCCTCGGCGCCGGGGCCGCCCGCCCTTGGGGAGGGCACGCGGCGTCGATCTCGCATGGGAACCGGGCGCGTTCTCGAATCCACGGGTCTCGATCAGGCGGCGAGACCATGGGGGCAAGTAGTAGAGGGGGCAGGCGTGACCTCTCAGACGCCCTCGCGCCTTCTGAGAAGTCTTCTGCGTTGTCGGAGAGAGCTTCGAAGACCTCTGAGAAGGCGCGAGAGCTTCTGAGCTGCTCCGCAGCCTGAAGGCCTGCCCCAGCTCACTTCCCCCTTAGGATCGCCCCGAACAGACCATGTTTGCGTTGTCTCGACCTTCAGCGATCAGAGGGGATCATCAATCTCGTCGCCGTCTCCCCCTACCACCGTCTCAGGCCTCCAGCGCCACGCCCACTGTTAGGGAGGGCTCGATTCATACAGATCGTTGTTTGGTCGGCCAAGGAACTCGGGGTATAGACACCCCAGCTGCCAAACCTGTGGGACGCTGGAACGACTACACGCAGAATGCCTTCGCCGAACTTCTTGCTTCCCTAGCCGGCAAAACAACGTCGTGTATAATTCTTGCGCGGGCCCATTCCGATCCCGGGGGGGCATCAAAACAGCGGTCGGAAATGTTCAACGTGATTTGCCGCTTGCTACAATTTTCAGGCGCCGTGGATCCGGAACAAACCGAGATCCAGCACGACAGGTTAATCCCGGAAAAAAGGTTGAGAGATCGAGGGCCCGGTCGTTGAAACGATCAGGGCGTCCGAGGTCTGGTGTCGTCGTCCTATCTCTCTGCGGCTCGAAGTTTTACAACTCCCATTGCTGCTCCCATTCAGTACGCTCGTGGTGCGGTTCGCACGCTGATCCTGCTACGACAACTACACGCGGTCAGAGCACGCAACTCCCAATGAAACGTGTCGCTGTGATAATGGCCTGCTGCTGCTGACCCTGCTCCTTCCTCTTCCACCTCGCTCGCCCCAGACCTCCGCTTCGGCTTCGTCTGATTCGTCGGCCGTTCGGGCGCACCCCCAAAAGAAAGGGGAGACGATCAAGACACTGACTCCCCACATCATTATGCTTGAACATACGGGGCTCACAGCTGGCATCGAAAGTTGCGTCATCGGAACTCTCTGCGGGCTCCGTGGGCCAGCTGTGGGCTGGGCGCCTGGGCCCTCGACAAGCCGCGACCCTCACGAAAACTGCGCTCCTCCCGGCGGGCTGGCGCTCTGCCAGCTCCGTGGGCGAGCTGTAAGCTGGGCGGTTTGGCTTTCGAACAACGGCAACGCTCACAGGGATGGCGCCCCTCCTGGAGGGCCAGAAGCATCCGCCGGCCCTGTGGGCCAGCTGTGGGCCGGGCACCTTGGCCGTCGAATAATGGCAACCCCCACGAGGATGGCTCCCCCGCTGGAAGGCTGGCGGGCTGGGAGGCTCTGTCGGCTGGCGGGCTGGAAGGCTCTGTCAGCTCTAGACGAGCGCGTCCCACTATGCGCAGACTAACTGCTCACAAATGGCCTGGATCCGCCGCGGGGGGTCTACGATCAATCTCATCGATGCAGACATGATGTTTTTCGGACGCTTGCGAGCAGGCACCTTGCGGGTAGTGGAGCGCGCTTGGTGAAGCTCTGTGGGCCACAGGGATGGCGACCCTCCTGGTGGCCTGGAGGCTCCTGCCCGCTCTGTGGGCCGACCCTGGGCTGGGCGCCCTGGCCCTCGAATAATGGCGATGCACTCACGAGGAAGGCGCTCCTCCCAGCCGGCTAGGCCGCGCCTGGACAGCTCCGCAAGCCAGCTGCGGGCGCGGCGCCGGGGCCCTCCAACAATGACCGAACGAACAACACGCACCCAGATCCACAGGTGGGACGGAGGGGGCCATGGGCGCGCGCTGTCGGAGGGGGGTCCCCGCTCGAAAGGAGACGCGCCCCAGGATCCGACAGCCCGCACCCATGCCCATGGCCAGTCCTCTCCCCAACGTTCCCCCTATATGGGTATGGGCGTGTGTGTTTTTCGTTCGTCAAACAACGATCGCCCTCGCCAGGGTGGCCCCTCCTGGTGCGCCAGAGGCCCCCCTGCCAGCCCTGTGGGCCAGCCGCGAGCCATCCGTGGGCCGGGCGCCCTGGCCTTCGAAGCGGTTGGCCGGAGGCCTCCGCTGGCGCTGCGGGCCGGCTGCGAGCCAGGCGCCGCGGCCCGCGCAAAAAGGAGCGGCCCTCGCGAGGGCGCCGCGAGTCCCGGTCCCCCAAGCCGGGCGCGACGTGGCGAGGGAGCGGGAGCGGGGACGCAGTTCGTCGTAGGTGACGCACTCCTTTGGCCCACCCGCACACGGGCGCAGCGGCGGCCACCCAGGGGGGGGTCATCGCGGCGCAGCGCGAGGGCCGTCAAGGAGCGACCCCCCGCGCTGGGCCCCAGGGCCCTGCCGACCATATACCCCGAAGAAAGAAATTCGAAATCGGTCGCGCCAGCGCCCCCCATGCCGCGCGCGGCGCCGGGGGGGGGGCCGGCAGAGAAGACTCTATGCACTCGGCCTCCGATGACAGAGCTTTTGAGCTAAGCCAAATGCTGAATGCGATTCCCGAGCTGGTTGGCCATCTCCTTGGCCTTGGCAGATCATCCTTATAGACAAGGCGCGCCCGAGAGACCTAGCAGAACAGACCAGAGGAAGCTTCCCTTGACTGATTTGGGCACCCACCCCTTGGGTGGTGGCTTCGTGAAACACAACAACAGCCTTCGGAAAGCGATCGAAAATATGTTTCAGCGCGCCAGTGGCATAGTGCCCACCGTCGTCGATGTAAAGCTTCTGATGCACGTCCCTTCGAAGTCGAAGGCTGTCAATGGATTGAATCGCCAAGCACTGATGCTCGAGGTCGGCATCGAGGGCCCCGCAACCGCCCCAGTCAGAGCGCCACAAGGGCCGCCCGCGGAACGCCCGAGAGAGAGGCGACTGGCCTGCGATAACACGGCCATGCAGAGGCGGTCGACTCCAGAACGCCAGTCGCGTTGCTCCGGAGAGCCAAAACTTGCATGATCAGAGTTCAGGAGGAGGAGGAGGAGGAGGAGGAGGAGGAGGAGAAGGCGGAGGAGGAGGAGGAGAAGGCGTTCCATTGTCGTTGCGCGTGTCAAGCAGAAAGAGTGGCAGCCCCGCTCCGCTCGCCGCGACACCTTCGGCTAGGCGAATGCGCCTCCAGACGGCGCCCTCAACCCTTGTCGAAAGGAACAGCGCAGAGAGAGAGAGAGAGAAGCAAAAACGAGAGAGATAGAGAGAGAGAGACCATAAAAAACGACAAACACAAATTCGCCGGCCCAACGGGCCAGGGCGTGCTAAGATCTCCGGTAACTGGTTAACAGTATTAACAGTATTTCTAGTTCGCGCGCGCGGGGCGGCCCCTGGGGGTCCCCCGGCGAAAAGTACCCCGACCAACGCCCGGTCGCCGCCCGACCGCCGCCCGACCAAGTCTACTCAGAGATGGTTTTCCTTCTGGGTGCGGCCTCTCAGGCTCCCCAGAGCGCGCTCAGAGTGCCCCAAGAGGCCCCCAAGACTGCCCAAGAGGCCCCCGAGACGCCCAAAGAGCGCTCGAAGACGCCGAAGATGACCCCAAGACGGCCCAAAAGGCCCCCAAGACAGCCCAAGAGGCCTCCAAGACGCCCCAAGAGCCTTCCAAGAGGCCTCCGAAGAGAGCCCCAAGAGGCCAAAATCGTTGATTTTCATTGGTTTTTTCGATGTTTTTTGTGTTCTGGCTTTTTCGGCTTCCGGACGCTCCAAGACGGCCCAAGAGGCCCCCAAGACCGCTCCAAGACGGCCCACGAAGCTCCCAAGACGGCGCCGAAACGACCCAAGAGAGCCCTCAAGACGGCCCAAGTGCCGCCCAAGACGGACCAAGAGGCCCCAAGACGGGCCCAAGAGGGACTCAGGAGGGATACCGAGAACTCAAAAATGGAGCCCTCCGTCCCAGAAGGCGCCCAGGAGGTCCCAAAGAGGCCCCAAGAGGCCTCCAAGAGGCCCCAAGATGTCGCCAAGAGGCCCCAGGAGACTCCCAGGAGGCCCAAAAGAAGCCCCAGAAGGCTTCAAACATGTCTCCCAGGCGCCCCCGAACGGCCTCTCAACAGACCCCAAGAGGCCCCCCAAAGAAGCATCTTGACGACGACTCTATTTCGCCCCATCGAGAGACGACCCCCAGGGAACTGCTTCACCATCAAAACTCCCCACGCAACGCGTCCGAACGACACCCGCCCCCAAGAGCGCAACATGGGCAACGAACGCACAGACAAAAACCAGCGATGCCATATCACGGGCCGGCGGAATGAGCGAAGCGATTCAATAAACACAACAACAGACAACTCATGAACTGCTTCTCCCATCAGGGAGAGGAATGCGCAACTTGCCACGCATGCGAAAAAACGCTGCAACCAATGCCGACGGGTCGGAAACCAGAGGAAAGCTCAGCAATGCCGGCGACCGCACTTCTGGCAGTATGGGAAGGGACAGCGGCACATCACTTCATAGTGGCATGGAGACTCCAAGGTGGGGTCAGACATCATGCGGGACTGCCCCACGCGGAAACCATCCGCCGCCACCGCGAAGGGCGGGGGGGCCGCCCTCGGGGGCCAAGGCTGCGCTCTACCATGGCGCCACAGATCTGATGCCTTCACGCCTTCCGCCCCGGGGAGGGGGGCGGGGCCCGCCGCCGCCACCCCGTCCGCGGAGGGGCGGTGGTGGCGCTTCCACACGGCGCGGCAGCAGGCGCGGTCTTGGCACGAGGCGCTTAGCTTTAGGGCCGACAGCAGCGCGCGGAACTGCAGGCGCAGCCAAGACGCCGCCTCAGGTCTTGCGCCAGCCAGTGGAGCCCGAAACGCTGGGCCTGCGAGCTCGGCCACCTGTGAGCGAATCGAACGGGCTGCTTGGGATGCAGTGCATCGGCAGCTGTGACGTCCACCCACCAACGGAGGGCGGGGGGCGCCCTCGGGGCCCCCCAGTGGACCACTTCAGCACTGCTGGCGGATGCCATTGCTTTTTCAGGCCACGGATGAAGCGCGCCAGCGTGCTCCTGCAAGCTACCGGCTCCCCCCTTCTCCAAGGCATTCCTCGCCTGGCCGAGCGCCCCGTCGAAGCGGGGGCCCGCGGGGGGCCGCCCCGAGGACGGCGGCGGCCTCGACGGCGGCCCTGCGCCGTCGTCGTCGTCGTCGTCGTCGTCGTCGTCGTCGTCGTCGTCGTCGTCGTCGTCGTCTTCGTCGTCGTCGTCGTCGTCTTCGTCGTCGTCGTCGTCGTCGTCGTCGTCTTCGTCGTCGTGGGCGACCCGACAGTGGGGCCACGCCGGGCGCGATGTGAGGCGCGCAGGCGGGCGGGGCGACGAGTCGCTTCACTGGCGGGCCTCGAGCTCGGCCACGCCTCTGCAGAGCCCTCGGAAGCAGGAGGTGAGATTCAAGACCTTGGGCCGAGCAGTCGGCCTGCAAAAGTGGCCTCGCCTGGAGTGATCCACGGGCCAAAAGCTCCTCGCTCGACGGCGGGTCTCTGGCGCCATCCGATGGCGCGCGGGTGCCCCGCGGAGCCCGCCAGGGGCCCGATGCCCCAAGGGCTGCCCCGCGCGCCGCGCGGCCAGAAGAGAGCCCCAGGCAGTCGAGGAGGTGCGCCGCCGCGCCTGAGCTGGGCGTCGACAGGGAGCTGCGCCGCGGCTGCAACGGCTCGACGCGGCGCCGCCCGGGCGCCCGACGGCAAAGGAGCAGTGCACAAGCCCGCGCGCGGAAGGATAGCAACGCCCGCCGGCCGGGCCCCCGCGCGGCCCAGCTCTCGCAGGGAAGAAAGACGCCTTCCACTTCTTGCGGAGACGCCACGGAGATGCCGAATCGATCACGTCTTGGAAGATGCAGTGCTCCCGAAGCAAGACAGGCTCGGGGGGGGGGGCGATCGTGCGCCCCGGCCACCCCCGAACAGAAACCTAACGGGCTGCCGTGGCACGTCGCCACAAAACCGGCTGGAGCGCACCTCTCGGGAACCTGCGGGGCTCGAGGTGCTGCGGCAGGGGGGGGGGCCCGAGTGCCGACCTTCGCCTGGAGGTCCTCTAGGCCCAGAATATTTTGGCACAGGAGCGACCCACCACTTCACAGCCCAAAAACTTACAAAAGGATACCAATGGCTGTCAAGAACCCGCCCTCAGCACCCAATAAGGCGAACTAACCGGGATCAGAACTCCGACGGAAACCAACCTAGAAGCAACACAGACCGTCTCAGACCTACCAGAAAGGGTTTTACCCATAACCAAAAGACCCCGGACACACTCCTCCAATTTCTTGACAGCGGACTGGATGCTGCACTTCGGCAACTTGGGCGCTCTGGAGGACTGCATGCCCTCATGCCTCATTGGGGGCCACCTACTAGTTTACTGGTCCCCCACCAATCCGAGTGGATGAGGACACTATCATTAGACTGGACCTGACAACGTGATAATCGAACGCGGGGGCCCAACAGGAACAGGGGGCTGGACTTTTGGGCGGGCACAAAGAAACTGCCCCCCGTGTCGAATTGCTTATCAGGTAGCGGGAGGAGGGATGGACCGCTCACGAGATGGTGCAGGCGATCCTGTCCCTTCTCCTCTTGGAATGGGTTCACAGGCCAAAGGGAACTCAGGTCGGTCTCGCACCCTCCGCTGCCCCTCGGCTGGGTGGCATCCTGTGGACAAAATGCGGGCTCCTCTCGCTTTGCAATCATCCACCGGGTCCCGGGTTCGATTCGGCACACTCGAAGTCGTGGCCCTCGTCTGCTGCATCACCAGGGTCCGCGTCCACGGGTGCCGCAACCTTCGAAGCGGTACTGGGTTCGGAAGGGCGGGGCTCACCGCCATCACCACGTTGACGCTTGGCCGCGAGCCTCTTGAGCATCTTCTCCGATTGCTGTTGGGAGGTGCGAACCTTGACGAAGGCGTCACCGAACAATTCCCGACTGGCATCCTGACGGGCTGCTTGAGATCATCCGGTCGTTTGGAACATTCCTCCAAGTCCTGGTCCGACGTCTCGAAATTCTCCTGCAACTTGAGGAGAGTTGGTCGGAATAGGGATGTACTGTATGTACTACGCGTCTCCCTGAAGAATGACGGCGATGCGGAGGAGGGCGAAGGCACAGCAGGGTGAGCAAGACGCTTCAACGAAATTTGCTCGTGCAACTTCAGGGACAACTTATTGTGAAACTCTGCGGCCTTGCTGAGCTCACCGAACAGTTCCGTGATCTTCTCCTTCATCTTGTTGACGTCCTCGACCATGCGGTCGTTAACCGCACAAGCCTTGCCCGTCTTCCCACGAAGGAACAGAACTCTCCGAACGCCTTGTTCACATGATGTTGGATGGGCACGACAAATACAAACAACAAACGCTTCTTCTTCCTCTCGAGAACCGCTTGATGCTTCTTCAGGCCAACACTGCCTCCTGCCTCCACAACGAGCTAACATGGCGGCCAGCTCCTCCAAGTCTCCCACTGAAGCCTCCAAGCTGGCCATAGCCGCAGTGGTCCCAGAGTGACCGTAGTCTAATAGGGAGCCAAAACGAATAGGAAACCGAAGCCCAAGCTATGACGAGCATGCTCCACGAGGTGAAAAGTGCTCAGCCTGTTCGACATCGTTGAGAGGCACTTTGCAATGCTAGCAAAACCACCAGAGTTTGCAGCCGCAGCTGCCACAAATCCGAAACCCTCTGCCGCAGTGGGCTCCTTTGTTCCACGGAACCCCTGAACGCAAGCCAACCGGCATGGTCCCCAGCACGAGGAGGAGCCATGGCAATAACTTAGGCATGACTGTAATTACCTTGCTTTCACCTCGCTCGGAGGCGCTCAAGCCAACATACTGATGATAACAGCACACGGTCTGCCCCAGCACATTCAAAGCTCGGAGGGCTTGGGTGCAGGGGGGGGAGTGCGGGATGGGGGTGCGGGGAGGGTGGGGCAGGGGTGGGAGGTGGGGTCCCAGGTCAAAACACCTGCCCCCAAGGGTCCGGGCGGGTCCTGGCTTCAGGGTCGGCGGAACCAGCCGTGAGGCCTTCGCACTGATAACGACGACGCCGTCTGCGACCCGGGATACATTAATCATCGCCCACGGCGCTGCTGCGGGACGCCCTTCCCCTCCGCATTTTCAAATCGCCATTCTGCATCCTGGGTAACCTCATGCCCGTGAGAATAAACACTAGGGGATAATAAAGTTCGGGGTTCAGGGAGAGATAATAAAAGTAGCCCAGCAGACCTCAGCATAATCTCGAAGTAAGAGATGATCAAGAGGAGACCAAGCCGAGCACGTTTTGAGACATCCTTGGCGTTTAGTTTTCATAGAAATATCCTCAACAATGGCTTATCTCTCATGAAAATTGTTTTTTGTAAGTGCTCGTGTAGGGTAGCTCATGTGCCTCAATTTCCATGGATAATCAACCCCAGAGATAAAAAAGTTCAGGCGAGCGTGGGGACAGAGAGAAATATAAAAGAAGAAGAATACAGTAGAAGAATAATAAGAAAGAAGAAGAAGAGGATAATAAGAAGAGGACGAAGAAAGGAAAAATCCAAAGTTCCAAATCTATCAATTTTAATTTACAAACGCTTTATGAAAATTGATTTTTTAAGTGCTCGTGTAGGGTAGCTCATGTGCTTCATTTTCCATGGATAATCAACCCCAGGGATAAAAAAGTTCAGGCGAGCGTGAGGACAGATAGAAATATAAAAGAAGAAGAGGAAAGTAGAATAATAATAAGAACATTGCTCGTTTCGTTTGAGTCTGCCTCCCAAAATTATTGGTTTCGCTTGACACATCCTGAAAAAGTGTGATCGCTTCGCTTGATGTTGCTATATCAACATCGCTTGATGTTGCTATCTCAACATAGCGTTTCGAGGTGATAATGAAGTTCGGCCTCAGCGCTCGCCGCCCAATTTGAATTTTGTATAGGGCGACGATAATCAACTCTAAACACTGAAGGGGGGGGGTCCCTTTATTATCATCGGCATGCGGTTATACGTCCCGCCCCAGATGCATGCCGACCCGAGCCAGCGGGGGCGAGTGCTTCCGCCGGCGTGGCGTGGCGCGAGCCACGCCCAGCGAGCGGCGCGCCCCCTCCTCGCAGAAGCTGCCCCGAAGTGGCCGCGCGGCCCCAACCGGGGGGCGGGGGCGGCTCCGAGCGCCCGGCGAAGCCGGTCGAGGTGGAGATGCAGAAGCCGACCAGCTCCTGCCAGCAGGAGCCGACCGAGCGCGGCCCGTGCGGGCTGCGAAGAGAAGGATTAGGAAGCAACTCCTGGGAGGTCTTCGCAATAACGGTTTAAGGACTAGAAATCCCGATAGAGGGGACATTAAGCCGGATTCGCCCAGACTGCGTCCCAAATCAATCTGTTTCAAGCGGGATCAAACAAGATTCAGCGGGATGTGGCCGGGTTTGTGACCACGGATACACCAGCGCCGATGCTGAATTGAACCTCCAAGGAGCTTCATCCTAGGAAGAGCACCGTACGCAGTAGGAGTAGGCGACCTTACGCGGCGGCTCACGCGGGCCGCCAACGCGGCGGCCACCAGGTCCACAAGGGGGCGCGACCGTGTGACCCTGCGCGGGCGTCGTGCGAATGTCCGCGCAGTCGATCCGCTCCTTCTTCTCGCCACTCACGCAAGACGAACAGATCGGGGGAACCGCGACCAACGCAAAGACGAGGCTGGCCGCACGCATGCGTGACCCTTTGGCAGGAGCGACAATCGGCGCGCGGCTTGCCAATCGTTGAGTGCGATGCGACGGAGGCGGCCCGAGTGCTTGAGTCCAGCCCCCGCACGTCCCCCGAAAGGACGCGCGCATGGCGCGGGCAGCATAGACCGGGTAGCAAAGTCAACGAGAAACACTGAAACACACAAAGGCCTGATGACTGGTCTGTGAGTCTGTGATGACTGGGTATCGCATCCATGAGATTGTATGGAATCGCGGAATTGCCGTCCGTGAGAGTGCACGAAGTGGTCAAAAGCAAATCCGGCCGCAAATTGTAGGAAAAGAATCGAGAGCAGAAAGCTTTGTGACGTGTTTGTGCTGACTGGCTAACGCGTCGATGACCAAAGATCACTCCTGCGAAGATCCACTCTCACGTGCAGCCGACGATGCCTCTGCAAACAAATCGAGAACCTCTCTGCGAGCCGACATTTTAAGAACACGCATCGTGGGCCACGGCCCTTCTGGAGCGCTCTGGAGTGATCCGAGGAAGGATCCGGCAAGATCTGCCAGCACAGAATCGTAACATCGGGTCGAATCGAAATGTGCGTCTGATCAGGCTGCATCGGCACGGGGTCTAAACCGAATCGGATCGGGTGCGGCGCAATGCGAGCATCGGGCCACCTCAGCTAGTCGAAACCAGATAATCGAATCGGGTCGGACTGGCCAACATCGATATGGAATCGGATCGCGAGAATCGGAATGGAATGGGCCATGTCTGGCGCAAGCGATTCGCAGCTGCCTCGGGAATGTCTGGAAGATGGCTCTCTGCAGCACGGACGGTGGCAGGCCGCAGCGCGTGGTGCGCCGCGCGGGCGCAATGGTCACAAAGCGCTGGCGCCCCTTCGCTTCCTTGCACGCGTGCGTGAGTTCCGACACGCGCGTCCTTGATGAAGGTGGACGGATCGATGTTGGAGCCCGTGTCCTTGATGGTGCTCTTCGACCTCTGGGGACACTTCCATGCTACGCTGCCGCGGGAAGTAGAGAGATGCTGGGATCGCAGCCCTCCCCAAAACGTGGCCGCGCGCGCAAGAGGGTAGAGGGCGGGGAGAAAGCTTCTCAGAAAGAGGCTGCTTCTCAGAATGCGCCGGCCTTGCATCTATAGGTGGCGCGCGCCGTCTAAAAAGCAGGGGTGTTTCTAAGAAACCTCCCCAACTCCCCCTACCCTCCATGGTGCGCGTGGCTGACAAACCACGTCACGCCCCCCCTGCCCTGCAATCCCCCGTCTTTCTTTCTATCCTCGATCCGTTTATTCCCCAAATTTCAGTCGTCCCCGAAACCCTGCCGGGTCCATTTCTCCCTCCTCAAATGAGACCCCCGAGCTCTCGACCCCAACTCCAGCACTCTTTTGTTCGCCGGGAGTCGGCCACTTCCAGCGCCCGCAAGTGGCCCACGGACACCGAATCTGTGGACAAGCAGCACCCGCAGTATCCGTTCACGGCGACAGGGCAGCATATGAATTCACCCTCCTTTCGTGTGCTCTGTCTTCGCCCCTCCTACCATCGGAGCCGGGCTGCGGCTCTGCTAACGTAGACCGCTCCGGCGCCGCCGCAACAAACCCCAAACACAAATCATTTATCCGCGTCACCCGCTAGGGCAAATTCGTGTCGCGACCACTTCGGCGTCGGTTTCTGACACCGCGTGGACCGTTCCGTCTTGAACCATCGGCGGCTGTCTGATCGCAATATCGTTCAATGTTGGCGGTCCTGGACCGCCGGCAGGAACCAGCCTTGAAAGCGCTGGGGTCGTCGCCGCATGTTGGCGGCGCGCACAAGGGGGTAGGGGGAGGGGGGAAGGCTTCTTAGAAGGAGGCTGCTTCTTAGAAGGCGCCGGCCTCACATCTACAAAGAAGGCCCGCGCCTTCTAAGAAGCAGGGGTGCTGCTAAGAAGCCTTCCCCCCTCCCCCTACCCCCCTCTGCGCGTGGCCAGGCATGGACACCACACGAGCCCACCGTGGCAATCTGCGGGCCCCGCGGGACGCCTCCAGCGCGAGAGGGGGGGGGAGGGGGGCGGGGCCGACGGAGCGAGGGCGGGCACCGCGGCAACCGCACGAGCACGACGGGTGAGCACAGTCGCACGCCCACGCCCAACCTCCCAGACATCCGACGCCCTGATGTTTCAAAACCGCCTCCCCCGACGTGCTGACCCATTCTGCAAGCTGGGTTTTTCATAGTGAGTCGTTTCTTGACGGTCCCGGGGCCCGGTGAGGGCCCC
>CAUYUJ010014692.1:339516-354687 GCA_963575745.1 Prorocentrum cordatum
GCGATCTGCCAATTGCGCTTGTGTACACCACAACGCTCGCGTGCACCACACCGCGCGTGTGCACCACAGCGCCTGCGTACACCGCAACAGCCGTGTGCAACGCACCGCCCATGTATACCACAATACTTGGGAGCCATACAACGCCGGTGTACATACACCGCAGCAGCCATGTGCAACACAACGCCTGTGTACACCACAGTGTTTGCGTGCACCGCAGCGCCTGTGCACGCCACAGCGCCTGTCTACACCACAGCATCCGCGTGCAACGCAGCGCTGGTGTACACCACAGTGCCTGCATGCAGAGGACGGGTAGAAGGAGCATGTACGTCAGGATCTGCTGCGGACAACTAAACGCCACGCCAGGAAGATTCTGATAATCAAATGCGACGTTTTCCCTCCTCCTTCCTCCTCCACCTCCACCTCCTCCTCCTCTTCCTCCTCCTGTTCCTCCTTCTTACCCCCTGTCGCGCGGCTTGGCGTTAAAACGCAAGTGCGCATTTCAGCGTGCACCGCAGAATGGTCGATTTCATCGGTCCACTTGGTTCTCGGACGGCCAGTTTGGCTGGAGCCTCCTGGACGCAAATGGGAGTTAGTGTGATGCGGGCGAACTCGGGGGGATTCGTAGATTCCAGCGGCGCTCCTTTGTCCATGAGGATTGTTTTCCATTGTTTTCTCTGGAATCCACACGCGCTCCATTTTGTCACAAGGACTCCTTCTGAAATTCTATACACATCAATGGTGCTGTGTGGCACGCGGCTGACGTGGTGCACACAGGCGCCGTGGCGTACACAGGCACTGCAATGCACGCAGGCATTGTGGTGTACACTGGTGCTGTGTTGCACTCGGCTGAGTTGGTGTGCGGAGGCGCTGTGGTGTACACAGGAGCTGCTGTGCCCGCAGGCACGGTGGCACAAACTGACGCTGTGTTGCACGCGGCTGCTGTGGTGTACATCGGCGGCGTGGTGTACACAGGCGCTGTGGTGCACGCGGGCACTGTGATGTACACAGGCGTTGTGGTGCATATCGCCACATACATGTTCGTGCTACCCGTCCTCCGTCATTCCTACGCATTCCCAGACGCCACCGGCGCGAAACGTGACGTCATCGACCCCCTCCCCCCCAGATGATTGCCGTCATCGGCCCGGATTTAAAAACAGGCTCCAGCCGCGCCCGCGCGCACGACGACGATGAGCGACGAGCGACGAACCACGAGCGACGACGACGGACGACGGCGACGGCGACGACGACGACGACGACGACGCCTGCGGACCAGACACCTATGCGGATTCCTACGCGGACACCTACGCGGATCCAAATGCGCACGGCGGCAGTGCCCGGAGCGCACTGGGGGGGGAGCGTTACGTCATAGGGGGGGGGGGACTGGGGGCCATGACGCCCGTCATGCCCCAAGCAATAAAGAAACGGGCTCCTGGCGACCTGCACCTTGGCCCCGTTGCTTCGCAAAACCATGGTTTGCTTCGATACCGCTGAGCCTAAGCTACCAACGTCCAACCCTGTTTGGCCCTGGCCAGCCAGGGATCTGCTCCACCTCTGGCCCCAGGTGCCGAGGTTCTCCCCGCCCTCCCTTCCTGAACACGCCTGCGATCGCTCTCCTCTGGCCGCGAGTGTCCCCCAAGGCTGCCAGGATCTTTTGTTTGGATGGGCTGGTGGGGGTAATTACGCGAAGCGTCAAGAACACAATCTCTCGGAAGTCCGCGCGGTTTCTTGGATCGTCGCTGGACCTCCCTCCCTTGTACGCGGAGCGCGCCGGGGCGGCGCTGGAGGCGCCGCCAGAGGAGGCCAACGCCGATCCAGGAGCCCGCGCGAAGCTCGCAGAAATCATGTTGCTGCAGCTTTTGTGTCGCGATGTTCCTTCTCTCGAGGACCAGGAAGGCGAGGACGCGGGAAGTGCAGCGGCAAGTGGAGACCTGTTGCACCTCGGATTCACGTCGGATTCTCGTCGAAGATGATCGGATTCACGTCGGCCGCACGTCCGAACATGGCCGCGCGAACGTCAGCCCAGATCTGACGGGGCGGATGTGCGGACTGGAGTGCAGCTGCTGCGCGCCGCGCAGGGCCTCTAGAGTTCCCTCAGAAGGAATTGCGTTTGCGCAACACCTCGCCCTCGAAGACCAGGATGGCGAGGACGAGGGGAATGCAACGGCATGGCTATCCCCTCACCTGGGAAAATTAAAAGGTTGCAACACCGCTACTTCCTGGACCTCTCGCGTGGTGCCTTCTGACCAGGATGTCGAGGCGGATCCAGCGGTGGTGACGACGGCCTCCCAAGAGGCCCAAAACGGGGTAAACGGGGAAGGGTAGCGGTATGCATACCCTTTCCTCCTCCGACCTCATCCTCCGACGCGATAAGGGTACCCTTTCCTCCTCCGACCTCATCCTCCGACGCGCTCCGCCGCGGCCGCCGCCGCCTGCAGCGCGCCCTCCGCCAGCACGAAGCCGTCGTTTGCTCGCCGGACCGCGGCCGCCAGCGCCGCCTCCGCCGACGCCGCGGCCTGCGCGGGCGGCAGGAGCCCAGGGCGCACGATCGAGCCGTGCCAAACTGACTACGTACCAGACCACCCCAACCCAACCCGAAGACCCGAATTTCGGGTTGGGGGGGGGTAAGGGTTCCACACGTGTTTTTGCGATGTTTCCCGACACCCCCCCCCCCACTGGAAATCGAGGGTAAATCTGAGCCTTCGGGTTGGGTTGGGGTGGTTTGGTGGGTGGTGAAAAACCACGGCGGGCGGCTTTGGGCCGTTTTCGGCCTCTGGGGCCCTCGCTAGGGGGAAAACACACCTACCTCGCTTTTGACCAACCTCGCTTCCAAGAGATACCAAACGATGCCAAACTACGGCATGTACTGGTCAGGCCGCTTGACGAGGAGGCGCGTGGTATGACTTGGTTGCGCCTGGAAGCGAAAGCGGGGTAGGTAATTCACGCTCTGACGACTCGCCGCCCCGCCCGTACCCCGGGGCCTTCAAAAAACGACCCGGGATGAAACACCGGCTGGGGCGCGAATTCATGGAGGGACGAAAAAAAGGGAGGGGGGGAGAAAGGTGCCCTTCTTAAGCCCTGAAGGCCTGCTTCTGGGCCCGACAGGGCCCCTTGAGGCTTGAGGGGCCCTAGAGGACCTCTGTTCGGCAGCCCTCGCTGCCCCCCCACAATCGTCCCCCAATGCGCGTCCTCCGACCGGCCCTGGGGAGAGGGGTCCAGGGTACCGCGCATTCAAAAATTAGAAAGTCACTGCCGTCGTGGACGGGCGGCAGCTTGCCGGTTCGTGGAAGCAACCTGCAGATGCCTTACAGCTGTTCGGGGAACGAGAGACGGCACGGATGGAGGGCGGGGCCCGATTCTAAAATGAGGTTCTCGCCTTAGCGCCGCGTGCGTTCGCCTGGAAAGCTTGCAACAATTACAGGGTGGGGGATGGTTCCTTGTCAACATGGTGCCATCAACCTTACAAACCAGAAACTTGAACATGTGTAACCGCTGCACGAATGGAGGGCGGCTGATTGTAATCACGGGGATCTTGCCTACACGAAGTGCATAGCCAGAACTGAAAGTTGATGTGACAGTGTAACAGTTGCGCAAGTGTGGGGCGGCTCTTTCTCAAAACGGGGACCGAGCTAGTGCTTCAAGGGGACGTTTCTTGCTGTGAACACAAAGGCGTGTTTGCAGTGACTTCTGAGGATGAAACTTGAGACGGGAAGGTATATTGCAGTATCGTTGATGCATCTTGGGTGGTTTACTCTGGTCCTCCTCCCTCCTCCTCCCTCCGCACTCCTCCCTCTCTCCCTCCCCTGTCCTCCCCCTTATCCCACTTCTCCTGAGGAGGAGTGGGAGGAGAAGGAACGGAGAGGAGGATGACCTCAGCAGGCCTCATGTGCACGTGATCAAGCTACAGTCTGTAAGCTCAGCCGACGCCAGGCTACAAAAGCAGAGACCATCACGACTGGACCCAATCAAGAGGAGGAAGCGGAGGCGGAGGTAGAGGATGGACGGAAGACAGGGAAGGAAGCGAGGGGAAGGACTAGCCCAGCCGACGGGTGGTCCCTGGGGACAGCCCCACAATGAGCCTCGAATGCTCGGCACTCCTACTAGGGGTGGCTGACACCTGTGAAGGAACAATTTACCAGCACGGCTGCTGGCGAGATCTCCACGTTCAACACAATAAAACACTGGGATGCCTGAGCTGGCCGTCCAGGCAATCACTATGGCCCAGTGCAGCTTACGCCCCGAGTCCCCACCACAGGGGGAGGGAGAGCAGAGACGGGCTCGGGGCATCACAGTGGGTCTAGGTAGAGGGCGTGGCAACACTCGGACAGTGCTTACACCTCATCACCGTCCTGTGGGACAAAAGAGTGCTGTGGACTGAGCTGACGAGGCAACTTTGCCTTCATGGGCCTCGTGAGCTTCCCGAATTGAGATTCCCATGACGGAAACGCCTCCAGGAGATGCAGGACTCCGAAAACCAGGCTTTGTCTTCAACGTCTTCCCCCTCACAACCAACAAATTCCTAAGGATCCAGGTCGTGCGGGCCGCGCTTTTGGCCCACCAATCCACAACATTTGAGCCTTCAATGTCCCGCAAATCACTCTGATCCACCGCGTCAGAACCTTGTGGGTCTTGATCTTCCTAAGGGTCGCCCAGGCACCAGAACCCATGCCACGAGCAGTAAGCAATAGCAGCGGACCTCCTAACGAAGCCCCGCCTTACGGCTCCCCTCACAGCCCTAGACTCCTCGTCCTTCTCTTCTCCTGCTTCTCTTCTCCTCTTTCCTCTCCTCCTTCAAGGCGTTCAAGATGCGGATTGGTTCAGACCCCCCTCCTTCTCCTCCTCCTCCTCCTCCTCCTCCTCCTGCCCCTCGTTCGCTCCAGAGTCGCGCAGCTCCAGAGAGCCGGGCGCGCAGCTCCAGAGTCGCGTGCGGGGGCAGAGGAGTGGCGATGGCAAGGGCCCAGACGCCTCCGAACGGTGGCCTCGAGACCGCCGGCCCGAGGCCCCAGGCAGAGAGAGAGAGGTGAGATCTCGTGCCAGGCCCGCCATGCTTGCTACGCTGCCCTTGCTCGGGCCGAGAGGCCGCGGCGTCTGCGTCGCGGGGGGTCACGTGCCTGCGGCCCCACGCGCAAGCCGAGAGGCCGCCACCGCCCAGGCGCCTTCCTCACACTGGCAGTGAAGGCAAGCCTTTTCCTCCTCCTCCTCCTCTTCCTCCTCCTCCTCCTCCTCCTCCTCCTCTTCCTACTCCTCAGCCCGCTCCTTCTCTCGCTCCCGTCACCCATCGAGGATAGAGGCCCTTGTGAAGGGAGCAAGGAGTGAGGGAGGGAGGACGGAGGGATGAGGAAGAACGGAGGGAGGAGGGAGGAAGGCAGGGAGAGGGAGGGGGGAATGAAGGAGGCAGGGAGAGGAGGGGAGGTGAACCAGAGAAGACATCGGATCTCAGGGTTGGTGAGCCCTGCAGCTCAGCGGGGCGAGCGCATGTCGGGCGCACAGGAGTGAAAGAGGTAACTACGGCACGGCAACGACCAAACGAACCAAGATAATGCGAGAAACAATAGATCTGCAGACAGAGAGTGAGAGTGCAAAATAAAGAAAGAAGAGGGCAAGCGGAAAAGGAAGAGAGAGAGAGAGAGAGAAAAACGGGTTCTTCCTTACCCCTCCTCCTACTCCTCCGAATGGCGCGCGACCAGCCAGTGCCACTCGCCAAGGCGCGTTACCAGGAGCCGCAAGATACTGGGGCGTTCGATGCCTTTCCCCCGAGCGGTTCTGCGCCGCGCATGCGTTTGTGGCACTGCTGGGTCGCGAGGGCGGCTCCGTCCTGGAGGCTGAGATTGTGGAGAAGAAACACACACAGGGAGGAGCATCACGACGTCTCCCCTCTCTAGAGGAACAAACAAGATTAAGCATGCACATGAATTGCAGTCCACCCGCATGCAAAGACCTTGGAAGACCATGTCTCGACACTTTGCGAGCAGGGCGCGGCCAGCGAACGTTGCCAATGCTGGGCCAGAGGGGACAGGATGCAGAGGGCAACCTTGGAAAGCTGTGGATCCTTACTACGCGGGCGAACTGCTGATTAGGTCTGCGCGGATCTCTCCGATCGGCGCCGGAGGCGCCGCCAGGGGGGGGGGGGGGCACCGCCGAAGGAAACCGCGCAGACCTGTAAGACATTATGTTTGTGCACCTGTGTTTTTCTTCGGCTCTCTCTCCCTCTCTCTCTCTCTCTTTTTCTCTCTCTCTCTCTCTCTCTCTTTCTCTCTCTCTTTCTCTCTCTCTTTCTCTCTTTCTCTCTCTCTCTCTCTTTTTCTTCGACTCTCTCTCTCTCTCTCTTTCTCTCTTTGGGCGCACGTCTTTCCAATATGCCTGCGGTCGGGGGTAAATCCGGTCTGGGCCCCCGAGGCACGAACCCGTAGCTACCCCCTGCCAGCCCCTAGCCAGGATGATTCGGGAGGGGTGGCCGCCCGAATTATCCAGGATCACTGCGGTCTGGGGCAACTCCGATTTGAAAGAACGCGTTTCGTGCACGCTCGCCTGGAACAAAAACACCTCGACACGTTGGAACCGCCGGGCCCCCCCCCAGGAGAAAGATAGGAGGGGATACCAGCCTCCCTAATCGGAGGGGCCCACCCCCCAAAGAGGGAGGGGGTTCGACCCGGGAGGGGGAGACACCCCCCTGTCCAGAGGAGGGGTTCGAACCAAAAGGGTCCCCCCCCCCCTGAGTTGCGAGGGGGAGGGAGGGCTTCGAACCGCGGGGGGACGCCCCTGATTTGCAAGGGGGGGGGGAGTTCGAAATAGGCCGTCGTCGTCGTCGTCGTCGTCGTCGTCGTCGTCGTCGTCGTCGCTGCTGCCCGACGGCGACGGCGCCTGCGCTCCCCGTCACCTGCAGGGGGAGGCCCCCCTCGACGTCGCTGCCCAACGGCGCTGGCGCCGGCGCTCGCCGTCGTCGGTTGCAAAGGGAGTGGCCTCCTGATTCGACCCCCCCCGCAACTCGCAGGGGGGGGCCTATTCGAAGCACCACCCCGACAGAAGGGGGGCGCCCCCCCCCCTCCTGGACAGGCAGAGGGGGGGGGGCGCCCTCGGTTCGAACGCCCACCCACCCCTTGCAACGGAGGGGGGGCATCCCCCCGTTCGCACCCCTGCCTCTTGAGGCGGCCCCCTCCCTGGTTCGACCCCCCCGCTTAGCCGCCCTCCCCCCCCTCGCCATCGCTCGGACATTCATTCCCTGTTTTTTGTCGGTTTCGTGCGTGGTTTTTTTTCCGCCAAATGATCAAGGATGCTCCTCGATGGTTCTCCCCGAAAAAAAATGCACACGTCCGGGCGATGCCAGGCCCCTTGCATCTCAAAAGGGCCCTCCCCCCTGGTTGAACCCCCCGTCCCCAGCGTCCACAGAACGCGCTCTCTGTCTCTAGATCTTCCTCTGACTGCCCCCAGCCCTGACGACTCGGGGCTCTGATTCTCTCTCTCTCTCTATCCCGCCTTTTGACCCTCCGCTCCTCTCCCTGGCCATCGCTCGGACGCCCATTCCCCGTGCATGCTTCGACTTCGCGCGCGCATGCTTCGCAAGGCGACCCGAGATGCTCCTCGAGAAAGGCACACGTCCAGGCAAATGGCAAATGGCAAGCCCACAGGGGCCTCCTCCGTCGAGGAGGGCATCATCGACGATGACTGCCTGGTGGTCGGGCCCGCCTGGCGGCCGGGACGGGGAGACGAGCGAGGCGGGGCGGCAGGACGGCAGAGGCGGGAAGGAACTGCGGGCAAGACTCGTGCCCATCTCCGCAGGCACCTGGGGATGAGCCGTTTGGAGGCATTCCCACGCGGCGCCGGCGCGAATCGTAACGTGACCAGCCCCGTCGCCCCGCCCCCTCTGGTCGCACCCGCTATCGCCATGGATCGCAACGGTCTCTAACTGTTCCGATCTTTCGGGGGGGCAACAGCAGCAGCGATGAGACGCCAACGTGGGTCAACCATGAGCGTGAAGAAAATTGGAGAAACGACAGACTTCGGGGCAAAAGGGCAAAAGCGAAGGAGTAGCACGCTGACAGGCTACCCAGGACAGCGTGTCATGGATATCTTATATCCCTGCTGCGCCCCGGGTGGAGGTCCAGCGGAGTGATGCAACACGGGAAATAGAACCCTGCCCTGGATCCCACCTCTGGGAGCTGCCAGGTACGCACGCGTCGTGACCCCTGCTGCGAGGAGGGGGGGAGGAACGGAGGAGGGGGGAGGATAGGGAAGAGCAGCGGGGGGGGAGGAGGAGACGAGGAGGAGTATGATGAAAGGGAGGAGGAAGAGGAGGAGGAGGAGGAGGAGGAGGAGGAGGAGGAGGAGGAGGAGGAGGAGGAGGAGCGGCAGTGCCCGGGGCGCACTGGGGGGGGAGCGTTACGTTGTATGGGGGGGCGCCAGGGGCTATTTTGCCCGTTATGCCCCAAGCAACAAAGAAACACGCTCCTGCGAGCACGAGGAACGCAAGAGAGACAACCACGCGCGCACCTATCCCGAGATCCGGACGTCTCAATTTTCTCGAGCCGGGCGTTTTCGCTCGGTTCTAGGCCGCTGGATCCTCACATATCGATCTGGCTAGACACCTGGCGCAGAAAGATTGGGTCCAGGGGCTCTGGACGAGATTTATCACGATGCTGCATGTTTTCGCTCTGTCGGATCTCAAGGAGCCAAACCCGAGCTTTCCCTCATTCCAGCCTCTTCGCTGCACCTCTGGTAGGTCATGCTCGTCCGCCTCCCCCTCCTCCTCTCCCCCGAGGCCAATCTGTAGCTCGTGAGGGCTTGTGGCCCGCATCGCCGGTTCTAGCATCCAGCTACAATTGACCGTGCACTGGCCTGTGCTGATGGCACTCTTGCCACCGCACGTGCTTCAGCAACATCGGTGTGAACTGGTTGCCGCATGCCAGCAAGGCTTGTCATAAAGCAGCAGCAGATTCCCTGACCATTTTCCACCATTTGGGACCACACCCCACGAGTGCGCAACAACGCACGTAAGTGCAACACCCACGACATTCCCGCGTGCCCGGTCAGTCTTTCATACTTGTTACTCAGGTCTGCGGATGCTTCACCCTCATCCCCCCCTCTCCTTATCACCCCTCCTGCTCCTCATCCTGCGGATCATCACAACGGTCCTAGATATGTCCTTCTCTCTCTCTCTCCCTCTGCCTGCCTGCCTCCTGTCGGTTTGCTTGCCTGCCTGCCTTGATGCCTGCCTGTCTGTCTGCCTGCCTGTCTGTGTGGCTGTCTGCGCGCGCGCGTGTATGTGCGTGTGTTTCTACGCCCTGTCGCTTCGCGCGGGGCCGCGACGCCATATATATATGTATATATATAACATATGTGCGTGTGTGTGTGTGTCTGTGTGCGTGTGCGCGCGTGCGTGAGTGCGTGTGTGTGTGTGTGTGTGTGCGTCTGTCTGCCTCTGTCTCTATCTCTATCTCTCTACATCTCTGTATGTATCTTTCGTTCTTATGTTGTTTCTCTCTCTCTCTCTCTGTCTCTCTTTGTCTCCACCTCTCACACCCCTCCATCAACCTCCGACGCCACCCCAAACCAGGAACATCCTAAAACAATCGGACATCCTCCAAGCATCCCCACAACCAACACTGGCCACTTCCCTTCACAAACATGTTCTCCTCCCACACTCTCCACCTCCTACCCCCCCTCTCCTCACATCCTCCTTCCCCTAGGCCCCCTCTCCAAACATCCGTTATTTTGATGTTTCAAATGCGGGCTCCCCGGAAGTCCCAACACTTTCTTCGGGCCACAACTTTTCATCGTGGGTCGCTGCTGGACGGCACTGTAGCCCGGTAAGAGGCTCGAGAAGTCGAAAACGACGACTAAACTCAGTACCCTCCTCCTCCACTCCTTCTCCGCCGACGAAACAAGCACCGGAAACGACAGGCGACGGCAGGCGACTACGCTCAGCGATCCACGACGGTGGGAACTCTCGGCGGACCGACTGGCCTTCACGTCGTCCAGGGCGTTGCCGAGCTCCCTGGCCTTCGCCGTCCTCTTGTCGCCCAGCGTGCCTCCCATGGGCCCCAGAGGCGAAAGTTGCTAAGGCCAGGCTAACGGCGATGTTTCTTAACGGTGATGTTGGGAACCACATTGTAGGACATCACGAACCACACTTTCCTACATCTCCTATCTGCGAACGGATCGAGCGAGCACGACACAGCGAATTGCAAGAAAGCGCGAGCCACGCGTTCCAACAAGACCGAAACATACATCGCCGTTAGCCCGTCTACGGAGTTGGCTGTTCTCGGCGGCAAAAGGCACAGCGTCACCGTCGCTGCTGAGGATAGAGGCTCGATGTGTTTTCTGCTGTCCCTGCATTCAGGTGTTGCTCGAAGTGGCCCTGGCCCAGGGTGACCCCAGCCCTTCAAGCGGGCCCTGGAAACGACAGGGCCATCTTTGTTACGGGTTCCGTTCTGCTGTTTCTGTTTTCTGGGTTCCGTCGCCGTTTTCTTGCCGTCGCCGTCGTTTTTCCAGTTTCGGCTCCAGTTCCACGTCTGGCAATGTTTTTGTTGCCGTTTCTGGTTGCCGTTTCGTTACCCTTTCCATGCTCAAGAAACACGTGTTCGGAAACGGTGAAAAACGGCCCTGCCGTTCCCAGGGCCCACCAAACCCCAGCTTTGACAGGGAAGCGCAGGGGGCTTTCAGAGCACCCCTCACGAGGCCCAGGGGGGCCCAGACGCCCCGCAGTGGAACGAAAAGCTGGGGGCACCTTGGGTCGGGACCACTTCTAGCAACGTGCGACGTTGGCGCCTCGACGGGAGCTTCTCGTCGCTGCAACCGGATTCCACTCACTTGCCATCGCTCGGACATACAATCACCACACATGCTTCGGCTTCATGCGTTGACTTTTTCGCATGATGAGCCAAAATGCTACTCGATGGTCCTCGCCGAGAAGAAGAACGCACATCCGAGCGATGTCAAGCTCAAGATTCCGGCCAGGAAGCCGGCAGCAAGGCGCCCCCGGACCATACCCTCTGCACCTGACCAGATGCCCAGGAGGGAGACCCTGGACCCAGAAGGGCCCAGCAAACCGGGCGGCTTGAGAAAACGAGGCGCCTGCTCCCGTCCCTGGAGGGGCAACAACTTGCCATCGCACGAACGTCCATTCCCCGTGCATTTGTGCATTTGTCGGTTTCGTGCTTTTCTTTTTCTGCAGGATGATTGAGGACGCTCCTCAATGATCCCCGCCGAGAAAAATGCACACGTCGGAGCGATGCCAAGACAAATTGCATAGACGTGAGCTTTCGGAACTGCGCACAAATTCCTCGGACCTGCGCTGGGCCCCCATTCCCGGCGCACGGAGCGCGCCAGGGGCGGTGCCAGAGGCGCCGCCAGGGGAGTCCAGCGCCGATTCGAAAAATCTGGGCGGACCTTAGAAAATTCATGCCTGTGCAATGTTTTATCGTCGAGTCATGGGCGACGACGACGGCGCTGCGTCCTCTTGCGCCCCAGCGCCAGCGCCCATACCTATCGCAAGGTTCGTCCAAGGGGGGTCCAGCCGCGGCGGCGAGTTGCGCCTGTAGGCGCTCGGGCCCCCCTCCCTGGCGGAGAGCACCAGGGGGGCCAGCGACGATCCAACAAATCCCCGCGGACCTCCGACAATTTCTGACATAAAGCTCTCTTTTAGGGGTTCGCACCTGCAAGGCGGTAGCCCTTCCACACTGCTACACCCTCACCCTCTTCCCCCCCCCCCCCACCTCCTCCTGCGCCTCCTCCTCCTCCTCCTCCTCCTCCTCCTCCTCCTCCTCCTCCACCTCGCTCCAACTCCTCCTCGTCCTCATACCACCCTTCTTCCTCCGTCCTCCTCCTCCTCGCCCCTCCTCCTCCTCCTCCTCCTCCTCCTCCTCCTCGTCTCCTCGTCCTCCTCGTCCTCCTCGTCCCTCCCTCGTCCTCGTCCTCCTCCTCCTCCCTCCTCCTCCTCCTCCTCCTCCTCTCCTCCTGCTCCTCCTCTCCTCCTGCTCCTCCTGCTCCTCCTGCTCCTCCTGCCCTCCTCCTCGTCCCTCCTCGTCCTCCTCGTCCTCCTCGTCCTCCTCCCTCCTCCCTCCTCCTCGTCCTCGTCCTCCTCGTCCTCCTCTCCTCCTCGTCCTCCTCGTCCCTCCTCGTCCTCGTCCTCCTCCTCCTCCTCCTCCTCCTCCTCCTCCTCCTCCTCCTCGTTTTCTTCCTCCTCCTCCTTCTCCTCCTCCTCGTTTTCTTCCTCCTCCTCCTCTTCCTCCTTCTGCTGCTCCTCCTCCTTTTGCCTATTCGGATGCAGCGCGCACGGCCGAACCAGTGGGTTCAGCCACGAGGCGCTTCGGCTGGCCGCGGAGCGGGCCAGCCCGTTGGCGGCACAGCGGGCCGACGAAGTGGGCCCATTTCGTGGACCTCCCTCTTCTCGGCCTCTGTCTGGAGTCGCGCATTTACCTCTTCCTCGCCCCTCCCAATCTCTCCCGCGCCCCCCCCCCGCCCCCTCCCCAGGGCCAAAAACGTCCAAATATGCGCCCCTCGAACGGAAGGGGAAAAAGTCTGGTCTTCCTCTCCTTCCTCCTCGTCCCCCTTCCCCCCTCCTCCTCCTCATCCTCCCCGCCTTTTTCCGCGTCGCCCTCAACAATCACACACTATGAACACGACTCTGCTCTCCCTCTCTTCTGACGCTGCCCAGGGGTGCGCCCTCTTCGCGTACTGTTGGTTCTCCTTTTCTAAAAACAGAATGACCCCCCCATCCTTGTTCCTTATTAGAATATACCCCCACCTACGTCGTATTCCGGCCGATAGCGAGCCAATCCGCGACCTCCCATCCGGACTGTAAACAATCAATACAAAGTGGCAGTTTGTTTTCAACATCTTCTTTCTTGTCGTCGACGATGCGAAAAGCGTGGCAGGAATGGGACGCGGCGCACATCGCGCGCGGCAGTCAATCTGGGCCCGCCCATCCTGACTGCAAACAATCAATACAACGGCTTCGCTTTTTCATCTCAGCATGGCCTGCCTTGTCGCTGACGGTGCGAAATATGTGGCAGCAGTGGGACGCGGCGCACATATGGGACGCGGCGCACATCGCGCGCGGCCGTCAATCCGGGCCCGCCCAACCTGACTGTAAACAATCCATACAACATCTCCGCGTTTTCCTCTCAGCATGGCCTGCCTTGTCGCCGACGGTGCGAAACATGTGGCAGGAATGGGACGCGGCGCGCATCGCGCGCGGACGTCCATGCGGGCCGCGGGCCCTCCCATCCTGACTTTAAAATTTGCTTGGCGAAAGACCCAACCATATGCAGTTGTGGGTATCGCATTCGGGGAAGCCCCCTATGGGACCACGAAACGCTGTACTGGGTGGGTGGGGGACTGCGCCACTGGACCCTTCGGTGGAGCTCTCTATGGGGCCACGAAACGCTGTACTGGACGCATGCGAACTGCGCCACTGGGACCTTCGGGGGAGCTACCTATGGGGCCACGAAGCGCTGCCCTGGGTGGGGGGGGGAAGGGGGGCGCATGCGAACTGCCCGACTGGGGCCTTAGGTGGAGTTCCCTATGGGGCCACGCAACGCTGCCCTGGATGGGGGAACCGCATGCGGGCTGTGCCACTGGGACCTTCGGTGGAGCTCCCTATGGGGCCACGAAACGCTGCCCTGAGTGGGGGGAACCGCATGCGGGCTGTGCCACTGGGACCTTCGGTGGAGCTCCCTATGGGGCCACGAAGCGCTGCCCTGGGTAGGGGGAACCGCATGCGGGCACCCCACTGGGACCTTCGGTGGAGCTCCCTATGGGGCCACGAAACGCTGCCCTGGGTGGGGGAACCGCATGCGAACACCCCCACTGGGGCCTTCGGTGGAGCTCCCTATGGGGCCACGAAACGCTGCCCTGGGTGGGGGAACCGCATGCGGGCTGTGCCACTGGACCTTCGGTGGAGCTGGGGCTACGAAGCGCTGCCCTGGGTGGGGGAACCGCATGCGGGCTGTGCCACTGGGACCTTCGTGGAGCTCCCTATGGGGCCACGAAGCGCTGCCCTGGGTGGGGGAACCGCATGCGGCTGGTGCCACTGGGACCATTCGGTGGAGCTCCCTATGGGGAAGCGCTGCCCTGGGTGGGGGAACCGCAACGCTGTGCTGGGGGTGGGGGAACCGCATGCGGGCTGTGCCACTGGGACCTTCGGTGGAGCTCCCTATGGGGCTACGAAACGCTGCCCTGGGTGGGGGAACCGCATGCGGGCTGTGCCACTGGGACCTTCGGTGGAGCTCCCTATGGGGCTACGAAACGCTGCCCTGGGTGGAGGAACCGCATGCGGGCTGTGCCACTGGAACCTTCGGTGGAGCTCCCTATGGGGCTACGAAGCGTGTGAGGGGTGTGCCGAAAGCAGAGGCAAGGAGGGGGAGTAGGGAGGAGGCCGAGGAGGGGGAGGAGGAGGAGGAGAGGCGGGACGCGGGGCGCTGTCTCTTCAAAACGAGGACCCAACACCACAGGATGGTTCGGAAAAACAATACACAGTTGCCGTTTTTCCTTTCATCATGGCCTGTCTTGTCGTCGACGATGCGAAATGCGTGGCAGGAATGGGGCGCTGCGCACATCGCGCGCGGACTTCTGGGGGAACCCCAAGGCGGGAGGGGCCACCGTACTTGTCAGAAGCAATGCCATGCTGATTCTCGCTTGCACACATGGCTGTTCTTGTCGTCCAACCCGCAAAAGAGCATGGCAAGAATTGGGCGCGGCACACCCCCCCCCCGCTCGAAGTGAATGAAATGACCTTCTCGCTTGGGCGCCGAGCGAAATGTTTTCAAAGTTGCGCTCCCGCTTTGGCTCGGCGCACGTTTTTAGCTCGCCAATTCATTGGGCGCCGGGGCGTTCCAGGAGGCCCTGGGGTGACGAATGCCTGGGAGGTTTTTGCTTGTTCAGGCTCTTGGAGGGCCTCCTGAGGTTCCCCGAGGCTTCTTGGCGCTACGGCCGTCTGGAGGTCATCTTGGGCGTCTTGGAACGATCTTTCGCCGACTCAGGGCTACTACTACTACTACTACTACTACTACTACTACTACTACTACTACTACTGCTACTACTACTACTACTACTACTACTACTACTACTACTACTACTACTACGACTACTACTACTACTACTACTACTACTACTACTACTACTACGACTACTGCTACTACTACTACTACTACTACTACTACTACTACTACGTACTAC
>CAUYUJ010014692.1:354787-357287 GCA_963575745.1 Prorocentrum cordatum
TACTACTACTACTACTACTACTACTACTACTACTACTACTACTACTACTACTACTACTTATACTACTACTACTACTACTACTACTACTACTACTACTACTACTACTACTACTACTACTACTACTACTACTACTACTACTACTACTACTACTACTATTCTACTACTACTACTACTACTACTACTACTACTACTACTACTACTACTACTACTACTACTACTACTACTACTACTACTACTACTACTACTACTCCAACGTCTACTACTACTACTACTACTACTACTACTACTACTACTACTACTACTACTACTACTTCTGACTACTACTACTGACTACTACTACTACTACTACTACTACTACTACTACTACTACTACTACTACTACTACTACTACTACTACTACTACTACTACTACTACTACTAATACACTACTACTACTACTACTACTACTACTACTACTACTACTACTACTACTACTACTACTACTACTACTACTACGACTACGACTACGACTACGACTACGACTACTACTACTACTACTACTACTACTACTACTACTACTACTACTACTACTACTACTACTACTACCACTACTACCACTACGCGCCAACAGCCAGTTGCGCCAGCATTGTTGTTATGGGGTGGGATGGCGTAACGTGTCTGCTGTTCCTTTCAACGTGGCCAACTGACGTTGCGAAATTCGCGGCGGGAAGGGGACGCGGCGCACATCCCGCGCGGACGTCAATGCGGTGTCCTGGGGTATCCTCCACTCGCACTGAAATTCCCGCGCAACCCCGAGCTGCGCCATCGCTGTTTCTTATGTTGTGGGAGGGCGGGTGGGAATGGGCATGCCACGCTTGACTCGCTCGAGCTGGCTAGCTTGGCCCCACCGCGCACACCCCCCCCCCACCCCACCCACCCACGCCCCCGCCCCGGAGTTAACGGCCCCCCTCACGCATTGCAATATACAAATGACTGCGCCCCGTCGCCCATCCTAAACGCGAACGCACATCGCCCCCCCCCCCCCCGCCATCCTCTGCAAGAATCCAAGAACCCCTTGCGAATATCACCACTAAGTCATCGCGCGCGCCCATGTCACAATCGCACCAAACACTATGGATTCGCAGGCGTGAAAGCCCAAGGGTCTTGCAACGCAAACGTTGCAAATGCCCCGTCCGCGCGCTCATGCTAATGTCACGCAAAAACCTAGGGAGTCCTATGATTTCTGCCAACTCCAGCGATTGCACGCCGCCGCGCGGTGCACCCGCGATACTCGTGCCATGCGCCGAGGGCGCGAATCCCTTGCAAAACATAACGCGTCGGCCACATGCGTGCACCGCCGCGCGCGCATGATCAGCCTGACGGATGTGTTGAACTTCCGCGAGCGCGGATCTCGTTTTCAACCTTGTGAGCATCACCGCGATCACCTCCCTCATCGACAGATGGACATCAGCATCGTTAGCGTGTTTGCCATTTTTGGCGCCGTGATCGTTCGTGCCGTCGCCCTCTTGAACATCGCCCTCGCTGGTGCCAACTTCGTCATTGCCGCAGACGTTGCCAATGTCGTCTTGTCATCGCGCACGTCCGAGTATCGTCGACATGCTCACCTTCATCATCGACTCACGGTAACGGGCATCGGCAGTGAGGATGTTATCATCAATGTCGTCATCGGTGGCGCCGCCATCCCCCGCATCATGAGTTTTGCCCAACAAGTTGCGGGTGGGAGGGTGGGATGTTTGCGCGAGCAGTGGAGATGACGACTTCAAGCTCAGCAGAGTGGTTTCACACATAGGATTTCAAACGGTGACGTTGCGTATGTGTTTTGCGCTCCGATTGTTTTCGGTGTTTCAGAAATTGTGCTCCCGCTGCAGCGTGGGCTGCATTTTCGGATCGGCGCTTTGTTCCCGTCGTTCGGAAATGGCGCTCTCGCCCCACCCTTGGCCATTTTTCTTGATCCCGCAGGCCCCCGCAGGTCTCGCAGGCCCCACAAGTCGCACAGAACCACAGGTGTCGCAGGTCGTCATACAGGTCCCACATATCTGACAGGTCCCACAGGTCCCACACGTCCCACAGGCGTCGCAGGCCTCGCTGGCTCCACAGGCCCCACAGGTCCCACAGGTGTCGCAAGTCTCAAAGGCCCCACGGAGGTCACCCGAGTCCAGCAGGTCCCAAGGGTCCCGCCAGTCCCACAGGTCGTGCAGGTCATGGAAGATCAGCAGTTCCCAGAGGATCCACAAGTGTCGCAGGGCTCACAGGCCCCACAGGCCACAGAGATACCTAAGGTCGCCCAGGTCCAACAAGTCCCGCAAGTCCCACAGGTCCACAGTTCCCGCCTGCCCCACAGGTCTCACAGGCCGCAGGAATCCCACAGGTCCCACAGATCGCACAAGTTTTACAGTTCCCCCTTCCCCACAGGTTACCTTTGCTGCTTCGAAGGTGCTTTGCTGGGGAATTGGAGTTCCAGGTCGGCTATGACACGCGTGCGCGGATAAAGAAAAATGAG
>CAUYUJ010014692.1:362287-372287 GCA_963575745.1 Prorocentrum cordatum
CGTACATACATACACACATACATACATACATACATACATACATACACACGTGCGTGCGTGCGTGCGTGCGTGCGTGCGTGCGTGCGTGCGTGCGTACGTACGTACGTACGTACGTACGTACGTACGTACGTACGTACATACATACATACACACATACATACATACACACATGCATACATGCATGAATGCATGCATGCATACATACATACACACCTACATACATACAATGCAGACATGGGCACGTACATGCATACATACATACATACATCCATACATACATACATACATACACGTATACAAACATACATACATACATACGTACATACATGTCGACACACATACATACACATATGCATGCGTGCATGTCTACATGCATACATGCATATACATACATGCATCCATACATGCGTACATGCACGAATGTATACACACATACAGACATGCATACATGCATACATACACACATGCATGCAAACGTACACACATACATACATACATACGTACGTACGTACATCCATACAGACATACATATATGCATACATACATTCATGTACACATACGTACACATACGCAGACATACATATATTCATACGTACATGCACGCATACCTACCCGCATCCATACATGCGTGCATACATACGTGCGTACGTACGTATGCGTACGTACATACATATGTACACCACTACATACATACATGCATGCATGCATACATACATGCAAACATACATACATACATACATACATACATACATACAAACATACATGCATGCATGCATGCATACATACATACATATAAACATACATACACACACAAACATGCACATGTATACATACTCAAGCATGCACATACATACATACATACGTACGTACGTACATACATACATAGATACACACGCACGCACTCACGCACGCATGCACGTACATACGTACATACATACATGCATACATACATACAAGGATACATACATACACCCATACGCACATACACACATGCACAACTACACATGCACACACAAACACACACACATGCATGCATGCATACATACATGCATCCATACATACATGTATGCATGCATACATACATGCAGACATTGACACACACACACACGCAGACACCCTCCGACGAACTTTGCATGTACCTTCAGGGAGGGTTTCGGTGTATGACATCGCTGACTCTAAGTGGCGATTCATACAGCGCCACCCTCCCCTGAGGCCCACGAACAATCCATTGTGTATTTGCTTTGTGGCGGAGCCTTGGCCCCACTGGACCTCTGACTATCTGGCACCGCGCGCGGGAGCGTAACCAGCCACAAACTCATCCTCAGAAGCTGAGGGAATCCTTAAGATTGGCACCGAGGCAAGGCCATGCCGAACAGAAGGATAGGGATATGTTTCACACTGGTGCACGTCGGTGAGAAGAAGTCGGCAACAACACACATGAAGCAGTAAGGCGGATCAAGCAGATCGGGCTCGGGCCCTCCCAGAGAATGACAGACCACAGCAGCAACAGCAGATCCATTCTCGAAGTAGGCAGGCGCTTTTAAGTACATTCAGACCCGGGACTCCACAGTGCCTGCTCTCAACGACCAGCGTGTCAGGGCGGCGCGCGCGCGCGCCCGCGAGGAGGCGCTGCTCCAGCGCCCGGGCGTCGCCGAGGCCTCCGGCGCGGCGCGCACCGAGGGCAGGGCGACCGCGGCGCGCCGCGCGCGGGCTCCCCGGGAGGCCCCGGGGCCGTCAGAGAGGCGGCCCGGGCATTTCGGTCGGACCCGCCTGCGTTGGGGTTTGAGCATCGTTGAACCGATCCCTATCCCCATCGGGCGTGGCCTGGGCACCACTGGCCGATTTGCCTCCCTTGATGGGGATGTGGGCTGTTCCCTTCGAGCTTCGAAGCGCACATCCCCAGCTGGGGTGGCGGGATGGTGGAGACGGGGGTGGGGATGGGGATCGGTTCAACGATAATTACGGAGGGTTCTCGTTTGAACAGAGCACTGCGGTCGCACGCCTCCTCCCCCCTCCTCCTGCCTCCTCCTGCGCTGCTCCTGCGCTGCCCCCTGGGGGGCTGCGAACTGCGCAGCTGTCGCCGCCTGCGTGGGCTCCTGGGAGGCACGGCGGCCCAGACACTTGTTGCCTGGAGGAGAGCATCGAGCGCGACCTCAAAGCTTTTCCACCGACTCGGCCCCGACCGCTCTGCGAATCAAAAGGTCGCCAGGCAAACGGGGAACACCGCACGAGCCGGCCTGCGATGGGCAAGCTCGTGCCTAAAGAAGCGGCCCAGACATCCTCGCGTCGCGAACAACGGCCGCGGGGAGAAGGAAACGCCCGCCCCCCAGGGGAGAAGCGGAGGAGGAGGAGGAGGAGGAGGACGCGAGAATGTCTTGGCCGTTCCCCGAATATGCTCGCGTGGTGCAGAACCACGCCTGGAAGTTGTTGGCCGTCTTGGGGCCGCCAAGGGGCCCTCGCCGGGCTCCGGGGGCCCGTCGACAGAACAGCTCGGGAGGACACGCCGGCCCCGGGAGAAGGGTCCGGGGGGTCCGCGCACGGAGCAAGTCAAGGCATCGCATGTCTGGGACTGGCCATCGCTCGGACGCCCATTCTATGTGTTTTTTTTAATGGTTTCGTGCGCGTTTTTTCGCGAAATGATCGAGGATGTTCCTCGATGGTCCTAGCCGAGGGAAAAATGCACACGTCCGAGCGATGCCAGGGGGAAGGAAGCTGGCCCAGGGCAAGCTCTGAGGTCCAGGACAGGCAGCTACATGCTTCCCGAGGCTGCATGAGCCTTGGGCGGCGGCTTCGACACTTCTGCATCGCACGCAGGTGGCACCGAGAGGGCCCCAGGTAGCCTAAGGTTGCCTCCAAGACATCTGCAGGACGGCCAAAGCTGGCTCCAATGGCCTCCAGCGTGGCTCCAAGGTGACTTTGGCGGAGGCCCGCGAGTCTCCCAAACCCACAAGGCTAGAATAGCTGGAACCCTCCAGTGGTTTTATGAGCTTCGCAGGCTCGCCTGTTTGGTTTCCGAGGGGCCTCTGAGGCTCCGAAATGGCCCCGAGATGGCCCCAGAGGGCCCCGCAAGGGGACATAAAAGTCCCCAGGTGGCTCAAACGTCGTCTGCAAGGGCCCTTCGGGATGCCCTACATGGCCTCAAGAGGCCTTCAAGAGGCCACTGCTCCTCCAAGTTAGCAATTCTTGCGGGCTGCTTGGGCTAATTTACTTTCTCCTGAGAAATATCTGCATCATCATAAACTTTCGGAAGTCCGCGCAGATCTCTTGGATCGGCTCGGGCACCCCATGGAGATTGCTTTTTATTTCGGGCAACGGTCGTTACGGCGGGGGGGCGGTAACACTTGGTGGAGCAATTGATAACGACAGTTACGCGCCAGATAATCGAATGATAGCTAGCGCGGATCACATACAGTGATCCCTTGCAATCGATGCAATGCAAATTTGGTGCATTCAACGTGCAACCAATGTGGGGTAACGCGAGGCACAGCAATGCAAAGCAAGGCAAACCAATGTAAGGCAACAAAGCAATGCGAGCCAATGCAAAGCAATGCAACGCAATGCGATTGCAATGAACAGCAAAACAATACAACGCAATGCAACGCAATGCTGAGAAATGGAGGGCCATGCAAAGCCCTGCAACGCAACACACTGCAACGCACCGACATGCCAAACTATGCGATGCAAAGCAGTGCAAACCAATGCAGAGCAATGCAGAGCATTGCCACGCGATTGCGATGCAGTGCAATGCAAAACGATTGCAAAATTGCAATGCGATGCAACGCCATGCGACGCAGAGCAACGCAACGCAAAGCTGTGCAGAGCAGCGCAATGCGCTCGCAAGGCAACGCAATAAGACTGCAACGCAATGCGATTGCAATACTAGATGGGGGGGGCAACGGGGCGGCGGTGACGGGCGGGAACGGGGCCGCCGGGGCCGCGAACGGACCGTGCGCAGTTAGGGGAATCTCATCGCAGATGTCTTGGATCGGCGCCTAAAGCCCCCTGTGGCAGGCGCACCGACCTCGGGAAGCTTACTCATGTTTATGCACTTGTTCGCTGAACACCGTGACGAACCAACAACACACACACCCATACCCATAGAGAGGTCGGAGAGGGCTATGGGTGCGTATTGTCGGATGGGGGTCCCCGCTCGAACGGGAGCGTTCCCCAAGGTCCGACAACCCGCACACATACCCATAACCAGTCCTCTTCCCAACGACCCCCTTTTGGGTATGGGTGCGTGTTGTCCGTTCGCCAACTTATGTTTACGCAATTGTTCGCTGAACTCCGTGTGTGCGAGAGCCGTGTGCCATAGCTCCCGGAGTTGCGAAGGAGAGGGGGGGCGTGGGGAAGGATCGTCGGCAGTCTGCAAAGCTGTAGGGGCAGTCTAAAAAGCAGATTCGAAGAAACCCGCTGCGGGCGCCGAGTTTACTGGACATGGCACCACGAGCCCGCCGCAGGCGCTGACTTTTTGCATCAGAGCATCGTGGATGGGCCACGGGTAGGTTGTGGGAGGACGGGGGTTGGGTCGCGGGTGGGTTTCGGGTGGGTCGCGGGCGGGTCGCGGGTTGGACGCGGGCGGGCCGCGGGCGAGGACGACGACAACAACAGCACTAATCGTGTCAAGTCTGTTCGCTCCTGCCTGCGCGCGCGTCACCCTTCATGTACATCCATGCAGATCCCAAAACACCGATACCCGACCTCTCTGTCTTCGGTCGTACCCTCCTCTGAGGTAGATCTTCCTTACCTGTCACGTGTAGTTCACGCAGCTCCTGACACAGGAAAAGGAAGGGAGGGAAGGGGCAAGGGGGGAGGGCGAAGAATGCAGGGAAGGGAGGGATGGAAGGGACAATAGGGAGGGAGAAGGATGGAGAGAACGGAGGAGGGAAGGGATGACTGGGGAGGGAGAAGGATGGAGCACAACGGAGACATCAACAGGTTAACAGGAGCGGGACTTGGCGCAGGAGATCAAGCGGCAGAACCAGACGGGCGGGTCCAGCGGGCGTACCACACATATCGGGCGGGTCGGGCGGGCGGGCCCAGACGGGCGGGGCAGGCGGACGGGCCGCTGAAGCGTCAGTTCGCGTGAGTCGCGAAGAAGTCTCGAACGATAGCGCGACAATATACATTGCGAGGATGCCCCACGCGAGAATGCGTCTGGGTATGAATTGTGGGGAAAGAAGTAGAAGGCGGGAACCGCTATTGTGGTAGCTCGGCGGGCCACAACACATCATGGAACCTAAGATATTCCTCTGTAATAAACAAGGTGCGAGCCCCGGGAGGGGCACTTCAAGTGAAAAACACACTGGGACGAGGGGGAAATCGACAAGAAGCATTCTTTAGAAATCAGAAGCCAGCCACAATAGTTGTCAGGTCGCTCTTATCTGTTCGCGTGCCAGTCAGCCTATATAGATAGCCCAAACCCTCGATACCAACCCTCTTCGCCTTCGATCGTGCACACCTTGGGGGAATATCGTCCTTACCTGCCCCGTGTAGGCGTAGCTACTAAACACGAGGAGGGGCACGGGAAAACAAACGAGAGAGCGAGAAGGAAAGGAGTGTGGGCCGGGGGGACACGAAGGACATCGAGGAGGCCATGAGGGCAGCGACGGAGCTGCGAAAGGAGACTGCGAAACCACGAAGAGCAGCGAGGGGCATCGACAACGGGCAAAGGGCAGCGAGAAGCGACTGCGGTCCCTAAAGCGTGAGTCCTGCACGAATCGTCAGGAAGCCTTTAGAGACTGTGCGATTCCCACGTAAATCGCGAGAACGTCCAAAGCGAGAACGTGATTCCTGAGTGTCGAGGGCACGGCGTTTGAATACATCGCTGGGATGCCACACGCGAGAACGCAGTTCCTAGGCAAGCTGTAAAGATGTCCCGCGCGAGAGCGCGATTGTGAATTAGTTGTCAGGAAGTATCAGGCGGGAGCTGTTGCAGTTGTAGTTCGGGGGCCAACAACCAAGCCTGGCGCGCAACTTGTTCCCTTTTCAAGAATAGGGTACGAGCCCCAAGGGTGGCAGTCCAACTGAAAAATCGATATGCAACCAGAACGGAGGATCAACAGTCATTGTTCTTTAGAAATGAGAGCCCAACAACAGAAATGGGGTAAGACAGTGTGATGGTGCAAGACCGTGGATCAATGGTGAGACTGTCTGCTTGACGCACCCAATGATAATGTAAGACAGTTCGGCCCCCTCACTCTGATTCGCCTGGTGAGGGGTTCATGGCCCCCAGACTCGGTGGCTCATCTTGACCCCCCATCGCGAGCCACCATCGTGCCCCCCTCCCCCCCTCCGTGTGACTGTGTGAAGCTGTTTCGGGTTTTTCTGCTGCAAGGGTGTCCTCTGTTTCGGCTCAATCATCTACAACTCGCTGTCTCTCACATTAGTTGAATTATTTGCATTCGTCCTCATCTACCTCTCCGTTCTCCTCCCCCTCCGCCTCCTTATCTTCCCCCTTATCTTCCCCCTTCATCCCTTTCCTCTCCCACTCCCCTCATTGTCTCCTCACTCACTTCCCTGCTCTCTGAATCTCTCTCTCTCTCTCTTTCTCTTTCTCTCGATTATCTCTCTCTCCCTCTCCCAAATTCCCCAATGTCAGCCTCAATCTCACATATTGGGTCCTACCCCCTTTTGTCACGAGGGTGGCAAACGGCCGGAATGAGAGATCCTCGACATCGACTGGGAGGCGAGGATTGTGAACCGAAACTCGAAGACCTGAGTGGGAGCAAAGGGAACAGCTCATGGCGGCAAACATCGACCTGCAATCGGCCAAGGATCGGCGTTAGGCCCCTGGCAGCCAGCAGCAAATCCGCAAGTTCTTGGGCGGGGCGTTTTATCAGAGCCCTATCAGCGATGCATGGGCGAGACGTTGCCCTTGAGGACTAAGAGCCAAAGATCGAAGATCGAAGATTCCGATTTCGGCGAGATGGTCGAGGATCGAACTTGGACAAACAGAAAATTGGCGAGGACCGAGGACCCAGACATGCGATTCCTTGATATGTTCATTACGCTGTCCTCGAAGTCCCGACCCGTTCCCCAGGGCCGGTCATTGGTCCCGAGCCTTTCTTTTTGATTGTCCGAAGCCTGGCGAGGCCTCTGGGATGCCGAAAACTGCCAAACGACACCCGTCGCAATTGCCTTCACGACGCGAGCATGTCTGGGGGCCGAGGACCGATGCTCCAGAATCGACCAGCTGGCGCCACCATCCTGGCGGGATCTTTGCCAGGGGGCAGGCAGGCAGAAGGCACTCCTCTCGAGGCCCGCCACGCGGACTGCAACAATGCTTCTGCTGCACAAATCCGGGCGTGCTTGCGGGGCAAGCAGCCCAGCAATCCTCCTCGTCCTCCTCCCTCCCTTTCCGCCTTGCAAAAGCACAACGACCTCTCGTGCTCGCAATCGCGCCCTCTTCCATCTCCTCCTTCTCCTCCTCCTCCTCCTCCTCCTCCAACTCCCCGCACCTCTGAGCATCGTTTAACCGAGATGTTGATAGAACTGCTCCCTCGGGGTTCCACGGGGCCTATGCCCACCTACGAAGAGAACTTATACTGAACCTCGTCCTCCCCCCTCCCCCCGCCTCCCTCTCCGCCGACGGTGGCGACGTTGGCGAGGGCGACCCCCGACGACGTCGACGACGGCGGCGGCTGCGTCGACCGAGGCGCGCACCCCTCGCCCATGCAAGGTAGGCGTCGTAGCCGGAGGTGGTGCTCGGAGGGTGCGGGAGCTCCTCTCGGAGGAGGGCCAGCTTTTGGCGGCGCACACAAGGGGGGTGGGGAAGGGGGGAAGGCTTCTGAGGAGGCTGCTTCTTGGAAAGCGCTGGCCCTTCATCTGCAGATAAGGCCCGCGCCTTCTAAGAGGCAGGGGTGCTCCGAGGAAGCCTTCCCCCCTCACCCTGCCCCTCCTGGCCATCGCTCGGACGTCCATTTCCTGTGTTTTTTTCGGTTTCGTGCGTGGTTTTTTCGCCAAATGATCAAGGATGCTCCTCGATGGTCCTCGCCGAAGGAAAAATGCACACGTCCGAGCCATGCCAAGCCTCTCTCTGCGCGTGGCTTCGCCTCGAATCAGCTCGGGCACACGCTACCACGGATCGGGCAAGTTACCTGACTACCTACCAGACCACCCCAACCCAACCCGAAGACCCGAATTTGACCCGAATTTCGGGTTGGGGGGGGTACGGATACCATGTGTTTTTTCAACGTTCCCGGACCCCCCCCCACTGGAAACGGAAGGCAAATTGAGGGCTTCGGGTTGGGTTGGGGTGGTTTGGTGGGTGGTGAGTTACCCCCCCCCAGGAGCACAGCCGCCAGTGTCGCCTCCTCTGGCGACGGAGCGCGCCGACTCCGCACGAGGACGGGGCCCGTCGCTGACCCGGCTCGATGCAGACAGGTCGAAGGTCAAGGATCTGGGATCGAGGATGAGGAGGTCGAGGATCTAGGCTCGAGGAGGAGGAGGAGGAGGAGGAGGAGGAGGAGGAGGAGGAGGATCGAGGAGAAGGATCGAGGAGAAGGATCGACGAGGAGGATCGAGGAGGAGGATCGAGGAGGAGGATCGAGGAGGAGGATCGAGGATCCTGCCTTCGCCTTGGAAGACGGCGCCCTTTGGTCCGTGCTTCCGCCTCCCCGAACATCGGCGGCGCTCCCGCCCTGCCCAGGTCGGCCCGGCAGGCGCCCCCCAGCAGAGACCTCCAGGGGCACCCACAGCGAAGACACCTCCTCCTCCTCCTCCTCCTCCTCCTCCTCCTCCTCCTCCTCATGTCATCCTCATCATCTCCCCCCCAACCTCCTCATCCTCCTCCTCCCTCCTCCTCATCCTCATCCTCCTCCTCATTCTGCACTGGCAGCCCCGCCTTCGACAGGTTCACAGATGCCTGTGCGTGAAATTACTCGCTTCTGAACTCGTGGGGAAGAGACATCTCTCTGCTGCAGCCGGCCAGGGAGGAGGAGGAGGAACAATAAACAATGAGCAACCTGACTAGGATCCAACTTCCAATCTCAACAGCACACCTGGTGGCATACGATCGGGGCTTGAACCAGTTTGGATCTGCCTAATTAGCTTGTGTAGGCTTGAGGGCGGGTCCAGTCAGCACCCCGCGGGCACTCACGCGAGAGCGTGTTTGCGATCGGCGATAACCTGAGATATGAGGGGCATGGGAGGGCCTGGCCGAAAATTCGCCGGCCCAACGGGCCAGAGGCGTGCTAAGATCTCCGGTAACTGGTAAACTGTATTTCTGGTTCGCGCGCGCGGGGCGGCCCCTGGGGGTCCCTGGATCAAAAGTACCCCGGGCGGAGCCCGGGACACTCCCCCAGATCCTCCAGGATCGCCCCAAGAGGCCCCAAACACAATCCAAGAGAGGTCCGAGACGCCCGAAGATCGCTCCACGGCACCCAGGATGGCCTCCAGACGGCCCAAGAGGTCTCCAAGATGACCCAACAAGCCTCCAAGATGCCCCAAGAGGCCTCCAGGAGCACCCCCAACAGGGCCCCAAGAGGCAAAAATCAGTTTTTTCCATAGGTTTTGGACAGATTTGGGCGTTTCAACCTTTTCGGTTCCCCGACGCCCCTAAACGGCTCAAGAGGCCTCCAACATCGCCCCAAGAGGGCCGCCCAAGACGGCCCCAAGACGGCCCAAAACGGCCCCAAGAGGGCCCAAGAGGCCCTCAAAAGGGCCCCAAGACGGCCCCCAGAGGCCTCCAAGACGGCCCAAGAGGGCCCCAAGAACGCCCCCCACACGGTCCGAGACGCCCGAAGATCGCTCCACGGCGCCCAAGATGGCCTCCAGACGGCCCAAGACGTCTCCAAGATGGCCCAAGAAGCCTCCAAGATGCCCCAAGAGGACTCCAGGAGCACTCCCAAGAGGGCCCCAAGAGGCAAACAACTGTGTTTTTCCTTCGGTTTTGGACAGATTTGGGTGTTTCAACCTTTTCGTTTCCCCGACGCCCCTAAACGGCTCAAGAGGCCTTCAAGATCGCCCCAAGAGGGCCCAAGAGGCCCCCAAAAGGGCC
>CAUYUJ010014692.1:377287-384038 GCA_963575745.1 Prorocentrum cordatum
GAGAGAGAGAGAGCGAGAAGAGAGGAGAGAGAGAGAGAAAGAGAGAGAGAGAGGAGAGGAAGAGAGAAAGAGCGGAGCGGGAGACGGGAGTGAACAGGGGAAGCAGAGTAGAGAGATGGATGTAAGGAGAGAGCGGGAGAGAGCGAGGGAGAGCGAAAGAGAGCGAGAGAGAGCGAGTGAGAGCGAGAGAGAGAGAGAGAGAAAGAGAGCGAGAGAGAGCGACAGAGAGCGAGAGAGAGCAAGAGAGAGCGAGAGAGCGAAAGAGAGAGAGAGAGAGAGAGAAGAGAGAGAGAGATAGAGAGAGAGAAAGAGAGAGAGAAGAGATAGAGAGAGAAAGAGAGAGAGAGAAGAGAAGAGAAGAGAAGAGAAGAGAGAGAGAGCGAGAGAGAGAGAGAGGGAGAGTGAGAGAGAGAGGAGAGAGCAGAGAGATAATAGAGAGAAGAGAGAGAGGAGAGAGAGAGAGAGAGAGAGGCAGAGATAGAGGCAGAGAGAGAGAGGCACAGAGAGAGAGGCAGAGAGAGAGAGAGATAGGCAGAGAGAGAGAGGCATAGAGAGAGGCAGAGAGAGAGAGAGAGAGAGAAAGAGAGGCAGGGAAAGAGAGGCAGAGACAGAGAGAGGGCAGAGAGAGAGAGAGAGACAGAGAGAGCAGAGAGAGAGAGAGAGGCAGCTCAGTCACGACTTAAAAATCCAGATTCGTCCTCACCGAGGTCCCACACACCAAGGGAGCGCCAGCAAGGAGATGCCATGCACGGATCCCGGATCCCCACGCAAAAGTGAATAATGTTCCTTCTCAGTTGGGGCAGCAGCTCTCACTGTTTTGACGCTTCTTCTGAAGGAGGTCGGCAAAACGAGAGCCCCAAGATGAAACCCCAAGAGGCAAGACCAGGAAGGGCTCCCAGAGGCCATCACAAGGCCACCCCAGAGGCCCCCAAAAGCGGCCCCAAGAAAAGCCCGGGGCACGAGGCCCCCAAGAAGGGCCCCCAAGAGGCCCCCCACGAGCCGCCACGAAGAGGCCCCCAGAGGGCCCCCAAGAGGCCCCCAAGAGGCCCCCAAGAGGCCCCCAAGAGGCCCCACGAGGCCCCAAGAGGCCCCCAAGAGGCCCCCAAGAGGCCCCCAAGAGGCCCCCAGGAGGCCCCACGAGGATCCCAGAGGCCCCCAAGAGGCCCCACGAGGAGCCCGAACGACTCACACCAGGACGAGGCGCCCGAACGACTCACACCACGAGGAGCCCGAAGGACTCACACCACGACGCGGGCCCCTCACGACTCACACCACGAGGAGCCCGAACGAGTCACACCAGGAGGAGGGGCCCGAACGAGTCACACCAGGACGAGGGGCCCGAACAACTCACACCACGAGAAGCCCGAACGACTCACACCAGGACGAAGAGCCCGAACGACTCACACCACGAAGAGCCCGAACGACTCACACCAGGAAGAAGGGCCCGAACGACTCACACCAGGACGAGAAACCCTAAACGACTCAAATCACGAGGAGCGCTTTCTCTCCCTCCTCCTCCGCCTCGTCCTTCTCCCGCTCCCCTCACAAGGAGGATGTACAAGGAGGCGGGAGGAAGGAGGAACAGGGGAGATATGCGGGGCCAAGCGGACACACGCCTGAAAAACACGACTGTCGGCATGCTTCGCGAGAGTTGCTGCTGTGAGATGGGCTGGTGGGGATACGCGAAGCGTAAAGAATTTTTGATAAAATTTCGGGGTGTGGGGGCCCTCGGCGGGCTCTGGGACTAACAAAAACACTCGGGACGAAAAACCGAGCCTGGGGAAGAGGTCGGGACTTCCGGGGGCCCAGCATCAACACAAATCAAAGACATGGGATGTCTGGGGCTCACACCAGGGGATCTCGCCTTACGTCGGGCCCCAGGGCCCTCACTGGTCGATCCGGCTCGAGAAGTGCCGCAGAAAGTTAGAATCTGGGGCTTTTGTCGCGATGTCCCGCGACGCTGCATTTTTGTGTTCGAAGTGGGGCGACGTTGGCTCTCGGGGTGAAAAGAAGCCTTCGGAAGTTCGCCCGGATTTCGTAGATTGGCGCTGGCCAAGTCCTGGCGGCGCCTCCGAATGAGGGGCGACGTGAGAAGGGATCAGCTCAGCTCAGGGGGGAAACATGGAGGTGGAATCGGTGATACATCGCCGACAGATCGGCGATATGCCCGCGATAGCGAATCGGCACGTTCGCGCGCGGGGCCGGGCTGCCGGGGCCCCATCGGCGATAAATGGGCGACCAGGGGTCGATGCGTGCACCCCTGAGCCTATCCCCACTCAGCGCTGCCCTGGCTATGTCGAGCCCCATGGCGGATCGATCCGGCCTTACAGATGCCGAGATTCCCGACGATGCTGCATCTTTGTCCGCGACGTTGGATGTCAGGGTGTACAGAAACTGTCGGAGGTCCGCGGGGATTTCTCGGATCAGGGTTGGCCACCCCCTGGCGGCGCCGGAGGCGCCGCCACTGCCGCGTTCCGTGCACCAGGCCAAGATACCCACCGTTCAAACTTTTTCAATGCGCGGCCCCTGAACTCCCAACCTCCTCTCTGGGGTTACTCTTTCGTCCTGGAATCATTTTTGATGGTCCCAGGGCCCCGTTATGGGCCCCAGAGGCGGAATGCGAGGGAAGGGACTGCACAGAGTCCAGCTCCGACCCGAAAGTCTAATAATTACGTTGTTGTGCAATTCTTTCTCCCTGGCGCTCCGCGAGCCAGGGATCCAGACTCCCAATGAAATGAGTCTTGTTCAAAGGTGTTAAATCCACCCCCATAATTATCACCCCGACACGCGAAGTCGTTTAGTAAACTTCCCCAAAGAAGTAATCAAACAGGGCAGGGCTGTTAGTAAACGCCCAGGGCCGAGTCTGGGTGGTTTTTCCTTCCTTGATTGTTGACAACGTGGGCCTTGGAAGTCAAGACCCATTCCTGAGGACGGCCTTTCATGGTGAATGTTTTTCTTAACATTCCGGAGCCCGTCCAGGGCCCCTGGACCCCGAAAGCGGCCGACCCGCCCCCGCCGTGATATCTTTATGGCCCAACCGATGGGGGCCTGGTGGAAGTAGAGGGTCCAGCTCCGATCCGAAAGCCAACATTTTTGTGCAGACGTTTTTCCTCCCTCCCCTGAGGAAGCCACCAGGTACCGATACTGCTGCTCCCCGGATCTCTCCCAGGGCGCGCATCCAGCGGTGGCGACGAGGGCCTTCCAGGAGGCCCCCAAAGGGGGGAGACGAGGCAAGGGTAGCAGTATGGATACCCTTTCCTCCTCTGACCCCCGTCCTGCAGGCTCACGCCCCTGCCGCCGCGGCCTGCGCGGCCCTCCCACGGGCAGCCCGCGAGGAGGTCGTCGGGCAGGCCGCTCTCGTTGACCGACCGCTCCCTGTGGAAGCCCGCCGCGGGGGCCGCGGCGCGGTCATCCCGCGCGCGGCGGTGCCGCCCCTCCTGTGAAGGGGAACGTCAGGGGCGGGAGGGGGCGCTGGGAGGGGGGGGGTGTTAAGAAGCTTCGAGTTGCGAGATTTGGAGTTCTCGGGCGTCTTCGTTGCTTCTCGGCGGCCCTTGCAGCCTCAAGATGCCTTCCAACGGCTGCGCCTTGTCGAAAGCGTTCCTGGAGTGCCCGGATCCTCCCGAACGGCCGCCGGAGAGCCGAGTTATGACCTGAAGACCACGGGGGCGAAACATCGAGCTTGGATCGGCGATACATCGCCGATCCATCGGCGATATGCCCACGATAGCGAATCCGCACTCTCCTAGGCGGGCGGGTCTGTCGGGCTCCTGTTGGCGATCAGGGGGCGATTTGTGGTGGTTGCGTCCCCCCTGAGACTATCCCTCCTGGCGGTGACCTCCCAAATGGAATCGGAGTTGATGGGGTCGGAGGATCGAGCCGCATCGTCGATGCAACACCGATGCGTCAGCGATGCATCGGCGACGTTGGCGTGGAAATCGGGCTTCACGTTTAGCCGCGTCGCCGATGCATCGGCGATGCGGCGCGATCCTCTGGCCCCACCCACGCTGACCCCATCGGGGGGCCCCGTAGATCCTGGCGGTGGCCCTCGAAGAGCGTCTCCCTGCTCACGACCTCGCGCACGCCGAGGCAGTCGACGAAGAGGCCCCGCAGCTCGGGCGGGAAGAAGGCCGACAGCGCCCACTCGCCCGCGCGGGTGTGCGCGAGGTCCTCTGCAGCATCGAGAGCCCCGGGCCGCGAGGGGCACGGGTCCTGGACCCCGGGGCCCCTCCCGTGGGGCCAAGCCTGGGGTATCGCTGACGAGGAGCTGTCGAGTTCCCAAACATCCTGTGTTGACCTGGGTGCTCGTTTTGAATCAGCAGCGCCCCGCGTCCTCCTCCTCCTCCTCCTCCTCCTCCTCCTCCTCCTCCTCCTCCTCCCTCCTCCTCATCCTCTTCCACTCCTTTCCTCATACATAGCTCCTTCTTGTCGCACCCCGAGGCCTGTCGAAAGGGCGGGCCGGGCGTTTCGCCTGAGATTTCCTCACGATTTATGATCCTGAAGCGTTGCGACAGCTTCACGGATGGAGGGCGGGCCATTTCAAAGATGTGGCTCTCGCCTCAGCGCCGCGCACATTCGTCTTAAAACTATTGCAGCAGTTTCACGGATGGAAGGCGGGTGGTTTTCAAAATGTGGCTCTCGCCTTATCGCTGCGCACATCCGTCTTAAACGTTTGCAGCATCTTCACGGATGGAGGGCGGGTGGTCTTCAAAAAGTGGCTCTCGCCCACGCGCCGCGCACATTCGTCTGAAAAGCTTGTAACGGATTCACTGATCGAGGGCGGGTGGTTTTCAAAATGTGGCTCTCGCCTCTGCGCCGCGCAGAATTCGACTCAACAGTTCGCAGCAGTTTCGCAAATAGAGGGCCACTCCTTCTCAACATGCGGCTCTCGCTTAGCTCCGCGTGCATTTGTTTGAAAGTTCGCAATAGTTGCAAACATTCCCATGGTCAGCGTACATAGAGACTTACAGCTACGCTTTGGCACGATGTCGAACTGTCAGGTCGCAACACTTATGTTCATCCGTGGTGTTGAGGTTCTGGCACAACTCAGAGCCGTCATGCGCAACAATACTGGTGATTCGCGGAGTTGAAATCCCAGGAATCGTGTTCTGGCGCAGTTCAGGGTTTTCAAACGGTTGTCTTCCAACGGGGCACTTCCTTCAATGAAAATCAACCCGTGTAGGGGCCGGTGATCAGGGCACTTGGAGGGAATCGTTGTTTTGCAATATCGTCCTCCCCCTCCTCCCATCCCTGCCTCTGCCCTCCGCGGATCCTCATCGTCATCAAAATCAACATCGTTACCATCAACACCACCGCCATCCGCATCCCGTTCCTGCCTCAGCCCTCCCGTGTCCATGTCGGTACACCCTTAAACATTTAGTGGCCGCATAGGGAGCTCCAGCCAAGGACCAAATGCCAGGGTCCGCATGAGAGCGCCAACACCGGTTCGGCACACCCCTCACACGTTTCGTGGCCCCACAGGGAGCTCCAGCGAAGGCCCAAATGCCGAGGTCCGCACGACGGGGGTGCCTTACTTTGACACACCTCTCACACGCTGCGTGTCCCCATAGGGAGCTCCATCGAATGCCCAAATGCCAAGGTCCGCATGGCGGCGGTGCCTCATGTCGGCGCACCCCTCACACGTTCCGTGGCCTCATCGGGAGCCCCAGCTAAGGCCCAAAACCAGTCCGCTTGGCGTCGGTGCTTCATTCCGGCGCAATCCTCACACGTGTTGTGGCCCCATCGGGAGCTCTAGCTAAGGCCCCGATGTCAGGGTCTGAATGGCGTCGGCACTTCATGCCGGCACACCTCTCACACGTTTCCTGGCCCTACAAGCCATGGGAAATTCCGCCCACGGCGCCGATGCCAATGCCCGCAAGGCGGCACCTCCCCACTTCTGCACATCCCTCACACGGGTTTTGGTCCCATAAGGACTTCCCCATCCTCCGTTCCACCTGCCTTGCGGTACGCACGCCTGCTTCTGGTCGGGTCCGTCGCCAGGGTTTGTTTTCGGTGCTGGAGTTATTATGTTTTCTTATACTGTTTATGTTGTTGTTGCGTCTGCTTCGTAACGATATTAGGCAACGCTTCCTTGTTGTGCGGGCGTTCCACATGAATTCATGTTTGTAGCAACGGGGTTTTCCTGTGTGACAAGCTGCGAAGCAATATCATGTTGTGACTTGATGCAACAGAAGTTCTGCTGTGGCGGATTACAAAAAATGATTCCATTTGTAGGGGACTACAGCCGCCTTTCTTTTGTGGCAGCGTATTTCTGATGTTGCCGATTAAAACAGGATTCCTTTGCAGGCGCATTACAATTGGATTCCTTATGTGGCGGACTGCGGCAAAGATTTCGATTGTTGCAGATTGCAAGAGGCCCCCCTGCATGGTTGATCAGCAAAGAGTTCTTCTGTGCAAATTGCTGCAAAAGGACTTCTTTCGTTAGCGTTTGCAAGAGGATTCCTTGTACGGCTGGTTGCAATTAGGATTCCTTGCGGGCCCCATTGCAACAGGAATCCACTTGTGGCAGATTCTTACAAGGACTCCTCTCGTAGCGGATTGCACTAGGAGTTCTTTTTTTGTGGCAGATTGCAGCAGGATTCCTGTCATAGCAACAAACGAAAGTTTCTATATGTTGCGGGTTACACAGACATTCCTTTTTGTGGGCCACCTTGTTCGTGAACGGGGGTGGCAAAATGAAGCAATCACCAGTTGCGATGTTGCAACAACTTCTACGTTTGTTAATCATTCCTTA
>CAUYUJ010014693.1:0-15000 GCA_963575745.1 Prorocentrum cordatum
TCTCTCTCTGCCTCTCTCTCTCTGCCTCTCTCTCTCTCTCTGCCTCTCTCTCTGTGCCTCTCTCTCTCTGCCTCTATCTCTGCCTCTCTCTCTCTCTCTCTCTCCTCCCTCTCTTCTCTCTATTCTCTCTCTGCTCTCTCCTCTCTCTCTCACTCTCCCTCTCTCTCTCTCTCGCTCTCTCTCTTCTCTTCTCTTCTCTTCTCTGCTCTCTCTCTCTCTATCTCTCTCTCTCTCTCTTTCTCTCTCTCTATCTCTCTCTCTCTCTCTCTTCAGTCTCGGCTCGAGAGTGCCCTGCACTCAGACCGCAGCCGCGACGCGAAGCGCCCCGCCTCGGAGTCAGACTCCCAGGCCTCGCGAGACCGGAGGGGTCCCAGCAGGGCCCTACTGATTCGCGTCACCTCTCCTCACCAGAGCGCCCGCAGCAATGGCCCCCAAGAAGCCGGAGCGCCGTCGCTCTTCTAAGCAGCCTCCGAGTTCCCGTCCCGCGCGCCCTGCTGCCGAAGGGTCTCTCCTTCAACGCAAGCAGGACTGCGTCGCAGCGTTCAAGCAAGCGGGGTCTGACCGCCCCACGGCCGCATACAACGGGCTTGCCGAGCTGAACGCGGACGAGCTCCGGGCAACGTACGACATGCACAAGTCCAACACGAAGAAGCTTGGCAGCGCCCTGATCCGCATGTGCGCCGCCAACCAGATCAGCTACACGCTTGATCATCACCAGCGCAGCAAGCCTAAGCGCATTGGCGGTGGCACATCGCACCCACCAGCGGGTTCCGCACGTCTTCAGGCTGCGGACACCCAATTCATCGCCTCGGACCCGGCCTTTTGGAAAGTCCCTGTCCTCGCCGAACCCACATCACCTGGCGACGGCAAGACGTACAAGCCCAGTATCAGCCTCCACGACTACGAGAGCGGTGAACGGCTGCTGCAACGCCACCTCGAGCAGGGCAAGCGAGCCACGGGTCAGCTCGCGATTGCTGTCATGGGCCCAAAAAACGACAACTACGTCGGTACCGAGCTCGCCGTCCCCGTCCTGAAGCGACACCCCAAGGCGCCCAAAGTGGTTCACACGCATGTCCCCGTGACCGTGTACCAGCTGGGCACCAAGGAGGTCGCCTGCACGGAAAAAGTAGCCGTCGCCACCATCGACCCTGCCGACCACGTATGCTGGATTCGGGCGACCATACATGAAACCGAGGCCATTGCCGCAGCCCCCTCCATGCACCAGGCCTTCGAGGACCAGTTCTCGGGAGGTGCCCCCGTGAACGGTGGTCCACGCGCCAAGGGCCCTTTTCGAGGGGGCTCTGCCCCACAGGACAAGGCGCGCCAAAACCAAAAGCACAGGGAGTCCAAGAAAGACGCTCGCCGCCAGGAGCTCGATAGTCAGCTCCAGGACACCTTCAAGGCCCTCTTCCACGGCAACTTTTAAGCCGTCACCATCCTCGAACCCTGCAAAAGCCTAGGCAGGTTTGGATCGGGCGTCGGAAAGAGGTCCCTGGCTGCCACCTTCGGCGTCAGTCTTCAAGCGGTCGACAAGGTCCTGGCGGGATCAGGGCAACTCGGTGCCACCTACGACCTCAGCAACGTAGGTGCAGACGAGCCCACCGCTGACAAGTATCAGACCGTGTGGTTCCCTGAGGACCAGCCCATCACGATGGCAGACGCGTTCCAGAAGTCGGTGGAGTTCAAGGCCCTGGGAGTCGTCAGGCACGGCAAGTCAGGCCTACTGGGGATCCGTGTTCCACGGGGGTCCGACGTCGCCAAGGCTGCTGCTGTCAGCATCCGCGGCTGCGAGGCTACCCTCGCCAAGACGCGCTACCGCATCACTGGCATTGCGGCACGCCACGCCACGCTGACCCAGCTCGCCAAGACTCTCACGGGCCCGGCCGTTAAATGGGACTGTGAGGTCTACCACACCGCCTGGGACCCAGCCACTGCTGCCCAGTTTGCCTTAGTGCGCGCCCATCGGCCCCCACTCACCTATACGGTGCAGGTCGCGGGGCGCCCCATCCCGTGGAGCATCACCGAGGCCCCGCTGGCTGAGGTGGTGCCGAAGCGGGACAACGTTACCATCGTCACGCCTACCACCATCACAGAGCCTGTGACGCCGCCAGCCCGTGGTGGCGGCTTTAGCCCCGCCACCGGCACACTCCTCACCAAAGCGGCCCAGAGCCCCTACCTCCACGACCTCATGACTGCCGCGCCCAAAGGCAAGGGCGTCGCACCGCTCCTGATCCCCAAGGAGGAGCCTTCAGCCAAGCGCCACCGCTCCTCCAGCGGGAAACGTGACGCCACGCCGCACGCAAGGTCATCCTGCGCCCCAGGCCGCAGCTCCTCTGCACCCCCGCGCGGCACGGACGGAGCCGCTGAACCGATGGCCGCCCCAGGATCAGGTGGCCATGACTCCTGGCTTGGCACGGTGGCGGCAGACGGTGGGGGCCACGCCGAAGGCGACGCTGCCACAGCCGCCGAAGTACCCGGTGACGTCGACGACGTCGAGATCCTCTCATCAGGTGATGAATACAGCGTGGCCTCCCACGAACTCAACACCTTCGGCGAGCGCTTCGCATCGACCTCTAAACTGCCAGATGCTGCCACGACCCGCATCCAGCACATGGAACAACAGCACGAGCTGCTAGCCAACACGGTGGATAACATGCAGGTACAGCTTGCGGGCGTCCTCTCCTCCCAGGCCACACTCACGGAGCACGTTTCAGGGCTGGAACGGGGGCTTGCCACCGTCGTCACCCAGCAACAGACGGCAACCGCCGACGCCGCTGCACTGCGCGGCGACATCCAGACCCTCCTCGGGCACCTCACGGGAGGCACCATCCACCTGCCACAAGCGGCCACCCTGCAAACTAAGAAGGAGGAAGCTGCAGTGGCCGCCGAACCCGTGGCTGCCTGCGGTTGGATCGACCAGCCAGGCCAGGTCACCCCAGGGACGGGGCCCCCAGGGGCCGACAAAGGCAAGGACAAGGGTCGGGCCACCCAGGAACCCTATTGAAGGTGCCTCAGAGAGCCCGCCTCAGCCCTCCGAGGAAGCGCCTTCAGAGGCATCTCTCCCCTCTGCGCGTCGTATCTCTTTCTTGTCACCTCATGTCTGTTTTGGCAGCAGCACGCGCAAGCTATCTGGTGTAGGGACACCCGCAGTCTTGCAGGGGGCGTGATTGTTGCAATGTACATGAGCATTCAGGGGTATTTGAGGACGTGTGCTGACATGCAGCTTTTGGCTCATCGCTCGCGCCGCCCGCCAGGCCTCGCCATCATGTGGCGCCTTGCCTGCAGCCTGGCCCTCCCCTCGCTTGCGGGAGCACACCCGTCTTCAGGCGGTGCGCCCCAGCATGGGGGATATTTTTTCCTGCGACACGCTGAACGTGGGACGCTCTTCTACCTTTACGATGACAGCATCTACAAATACGATCACTGCACCATTTTGGACCCGATCGTGAACGGCACCGCCGCCGCGGGTCCGCGCGGCAACGGGCCGCTGGGCGCCATTGCGAGCGCCTGGCTTGAGCAGCACCAGGGGCCCTGCCCCACGCGCTGCCCCCTGGGACTCCGACGGCTACTACGACGGCTACGGCAAGTACCAGCATGTCTCCTACGAGCACGTCCTCGTCAACTACGACACATGCATCGCAGTCCGCCCTCAGCCTGTCCTCGACCGTCGTGCAGCACATCCTCGACGGGGCCGCCGACAAAGCCCAGGCACGCAGTGGCGGCTTCAGCCCCGCTGTCGTGCCCCGCGTTAGCCCCACGGGTCTCACTACTCCTCTGTGCGCCAGGGGCGAACCCGAGGAGGACCCCGCTTTCTGGCACCTGATGATGATCCGAGCACGGCTCATACCGTGCGCCGCGGCGTGGGCACCAGGTGAGGACCACCAGGACGTGTACTGGGCATGGCTCGAGGACTGCGTCCCGTACATCCTGGCGACGCTCCATCTGCCACAGTACGACCACTTTTTCCAGGAGGACTCCGAGGAGAAAAACGACGGCCTGCGCCAGCGCACCGCGTTCGACATGTGCGAGGACATCTGCACAGAGCAGGCCCCGACAGACAGCGCACCAACCGCAACCTCACTCGTATCCAGGGCAGCCGCGAGTACCCCACTCGCTACTTTGGCCTTCTTCTGGAATACCAGGGCGCTCGTGCCCAGCTCGTCGGCCCTGAGGCTTTCACGGCACCATTGCCGCCATACCTCTCACGGGCACGCGCCTTGCTGCCAAGAGGCCTCCCTCCACCCGACCAAGACGCCCTGGCGTACCTCGCGGATGCGATCCTGCACCACCCGCCAGACATGCAGCCGCTTGTCGAGGCGGAGCTCGCCGCGGCACCGATAGAACCGCTAAACCTACCACCGCCAGCTGGCCCCCTCGCCCAGCACGCCACGTGTGACCAGCCCGCAGCCGACGCCGAACCGCCTCTGCTCCAGCACATCGCGGCCAGCGATATCAACATATCCCTGGACTCGTTCCACGCGTCGGACGATAGCCAGGATGACATGGAAACCCAGGATCGCGACGGCACGGCACCGCCAGGTGACACGGCCCAGCGCGACCGTGACAGCGAACCCTACATAGGGCGCCCCCCGTCGCACAGCAGTCCGCCCAACAACTCGGCCCAGGCCGACCCCAGCGCACAGCTCAACGACGCTGAAGGCGCCACTGCCGCCGACGAGACAATCCATCCCACTGCATCGCCAGCTCTAACCAGCCCGCGCAGTGGCGGCTTCAGCCCCGCTGCAGCATTGGCTGGACCTGGACGTCTTCAGACCTCAGGTGGCAGAACCACGCCCCGCACCCTTGTCTGCCGTGCTAACGCGACTGACTCAAATTCCAGCGCCGTCGACCACTGGCAGGCTGGCATCGACAACGACCCCATCGACGACGCGAGCCCAGACGCCAGCGGCTCCTACGAGGCCCCGCACAGCGCAGCGGCCTCACGACGCTGTGGCTGTCTCATTTGCCTCTTCGTGGCCACGTATGCCATCGTGATAGCCATGCCGTACAAGGACCAGATCGACGGGTACTTGCCGACACCGAGCCGAGACCCCAGCTACCGGCAGCGACGACGACGTGAAGCGGCGGCACCAGGCCCATCGGTGTCCACTACACCCCGACGCAAAACGGCATACAACGTCACGCCCGCCTTGTGGGGTATTCTCAAGTGGACCAGCGCCAAACTCAGAGATATCGTCTCGGGCGGAGCCAGCGCAGTCGGGTTTGGCCTCGGGGGTGTCCTGAAATGGGCCAGTGGCAAACTCGGAGCTATTGCCACTGGCGGAGTGGTGTGCGGTCTTCTTCTGGTCGGCGCCAAACTCCTCGCTCAAGGAGCCGTCGGACACGTAGGAGCCCGCATTTGTGCGCGCGCCCTGGACTCATCCACGGCCCAGTGGTGCCTCCGCTGTTGCCAACCGAGCAGGAGGCCGCGTGATGAGGCCACACACACAATGCCGCGCACGCATCCCGACGAACCCGAAAGCCAGCACGTGCACTCACTTCGACATCCGCTGCTTCAGGAACACTATGCGGCTGCAGTTGCCGCCGCAGTCGCCGATGTCACCACCGCCACCACCGCCGCCATTGTCGAAGTCACTGCCGCGGTATCGCGAGCCTCGTCTGTCACACCACGATCGACCAGCCCGTCCCCGCGAGACGGCTCCATAAGCGGCATAGCTTATGGTGCCCCACCGACTCACGAAGACGCCACAGCTCAGGCCAGCGACGCCGAGGCAAGGGAACCACGTGAGCGCACCCGCGACAGCCCGTGGTCCATCTTCCGACATGCAGATGCTCGTGGTTCCTCTTCCGACATGGACACCCAACCACCCCGTCGGCGAGCACGCTATGCATCACCCGCCAGGCCCCAGGCGCCTTCAGGCCCTGGTACGCCCCACCTAGCCCTCAGGCCACCGACGCGCAACTTACGCAACACCATCCAGCGCGACCCAGCGGTCCCCGTGCCGCCGACGAGCATCCTCAACGCCCTGTACCAAAACGGCTTTGCGCTTGGCAACAGTGGCGTGTCTACAGAGGACATCAAAGACGCCCTGCGACTCCACGACCATCCACGATTCACCCATGATCCAACGCTCCAAGCGCTGGTGCCGTGGACTGACATCATGCAGAGGCCCCCGAACCGACTCACTTGGGTGCTGGAAGACTCGGGCGGGAACTCAGGCGAGACGATCTTCCCCTACCTCACGTGGGACCTCCGCCAACCCACCACTGACACGCCCACGGTCTTCTGGCACGGGACCCGCGGCGACCTTGCGGCTCGTCTCGCTTTCAACGGAGGTCACCTCCTGCCAGGCCCCCGCCGTGAAGCGAAGGGTCGAACTGCCACAAATGCTGGCCGCACGTACGTGAGTGTGCACCCGTCGCTGGCCGCGTGGTGCGCAGTGCCGCCCCACCCGCCCTACAGCCTCGAAGGCGACACCCTCGCGTGGGGACCCATCGCGCTCTGGATGTGCGAGGCCACCCAACCGCCGCGCGGTGAGAACTGGCACAACTTCGTGAAAGGGGAGGCCCACGGAGCGCGCCTCATCTACCCTCGGGTCCTGGCCTCCTCATCCGCATGGACTGGTGTGCCCCCACGGAAGCTGCCTCCAGGTGCCGTGCCCTACCACAAGCCTATGGCATGGGCGACTGTGCGCACGCCCTCCACATCGCTGGCTACGATCATCCAGACCTCCGCGAGGCGGCTGAAGCCCGCGACCAGGAAGCTAACACCTGGCGCAGGCTGGACATCGCGGCAGCGTGGCCACCGCCGCAGGCACTATACTCGCCTGAGGCAGCGCGAGCATGGGCTAACAGCACTACGACACCGAAGCCGCCACCAGGGCCGACCCCAACCAGCCCCGTCCACGCGTCTCGCTTCGCAAGCTCCAGCTGGACCCGCAGCCACTGATCGACCTGGTGTACACTGGCTTGCAAGCCGTCCCCGTGCGGGGGGCAGTCCGACGCACGAGAGCCGCGCCCCAGCGGCTCCAGCCCTGGGGCCGCGTCTGGCCCACCGCGCACCTACCAGTCAGGCGCCGCCCTGGCACACAGTCCAGACCGTTCATCGACGACATCAGGAGCCGACGACCGCCGTACGCCGTCCCTCATCAGCGCGGCCGCCGCCCTCGCCCGAGGCCATGCCCGCCCACGGCGATCCGCCTCGCGTTCGTCACGGCAGAGTGGCGGAAACTCCACCTCCAACAGCGACATCGAGACGTGGGAGCACATCGAGACGGAAGAGGAGCCGACCGCCTACCACGTCCTCGCCTTCCACGTCCGCGATGTGCGGGCCCGTGTCAATGCCCCTGGCATCGAGGTCTGGCTTGACCCAGGCGAGCACCACGACGGCGCCTACTTACCGTGGGGGACGACCGTCATGGGCCACCGCGTTATCGACCCTGTGGTGGCGGGTCGCGACGGCTGGGTCATCCTCCACCACGACCATGGCGATACCACTACCAAGCTCTGGGCACCGACCCAAGTCCACGTCGAGGCGGACGACACTTGGCGCACGGTCATGATCCCAGCGGACATGGGCCCCCAGTGGATCGAGCGTCATGCTGACGACGCTCGCCTCCCCGCCGAGGTGGTCCGCACTACAGGCCAGTCCTGGTTCGCCGACGTCTGGCCCTTGTGGGATCGACCCCGACCCCACCCAGACGACCCAGGCACAAACGAGCAAGCACTCCCGCCCCTACCAGGACGCTGGTCATGCCCACAGTGCCGATTCCAATGCTGTCAGTACTGTGCGGCCCGCCGCAACACGCAGCTCGGCACCTCGGGCCAACCAACGTGCCCAGACTGCTCCCTCAGCGGACTACGTGCACTTATGGACTGGTCCACGGACTACTCTTGCAACAGCTGGACGTGTGCGTACAGCACCGACAACAGGGACTCCGACACATGCTGCCTCTCCAGCAGGTGCCCCCATCCGCCTAGTCCGCACAGCCTGTTCGACGTCCGTGCCACAGGGATGCCTCCGCACATCCTTGCCCGCCAATACGGCAACGCGCCAGCCCAGCACGACCTCAAGGAACCCCCCGAGCGCCTTCAGGCCCCGGGGGGGAGCCTCCACAACCAGGCCAAGCTGGTTACCAGGGTCAATGGTATCTTCCACCGAGGCCGCGGCGCGTCCTCAAGCAGGGATTGCCCGACGGCACGAGGCGGCCACCTGGGTTCACAGGAACGGGGATGCCTGAAGACCCGTCCCCCGACCAACCGCTGTGGAGGGAAGGCTACGTGCTCTTCGGCCCCCACCAGGCCCTCAAGGAGGACTTCATCTTCAACAAAACGGTCCGCCGACCTTACTCCCTAGCCATCACCAACATGCATAGGGATCGTGTCACAGTCAGGACCGTCTGCGAGTCCATCGCCGAGCGCATCCACACTACCCGCACCCGCTGGCGAGATGTGGTACTGTACTGGGATGCCGAGGGCGGCCCTGGGCCTCAAGCTCTCGACTATGACATGCGCCTCTGCGACGCCATGGTGAGCCGTGCCGCGACCGAAGCCGAGCTGAACCACGACCGCAGCAACCGTGGTAGTTTCTGTCTCTATGGACCAGCGCACCAGCGAGCTGTGAACATCACGGTGCTCCCCGAGCCGCAGAACATTGACTACGTGGAGCATGTGCGGCGATACTCACCCGTCGGGGCTACCTACCCAGACCACGCCTTCGAGCACGTCTATCAGGGCTGGCGGCGGCCCGACGTGCCCACCATCCTCCCCGACACCCGCCCGCTCTCGAGAGCCGACCAGCAGCGCTACCAACAGCACCTGCAGCGCACCCAGCAGCGCGACCAACGCGACGCAGGTCAGCCGAGCACGCCACGAAACCGCTCCCCCGCGCGCGTCCCGACAGGCGACAGCACGGTGTACGGCGGGGGTGCCGCCTACCACCGTGGCCCCATTGGCGCCAGGCCCGCGGCGGCAGGAGCAGCCGCCTCCAGCTACGGCCATGCCCCCCACGCCAGGGTGCACCCAGCGGTCATCGGCTACCCGCGTGCACTCGTGCAGGCTCCCCCACGGGCCACCTCGCCCGTGCCTGGGTCCACGCGTGCCTGGGGCCTTTACCCAGGCCGCCACGACAGCACCCCCAGCAACCAGCCCGCAGTGGTAACCCCTGCGGCTTCAGCCCAGGGGGCTGCACCAAGCCGTGGCAGGACAGGGCGCCCTGAAGGATGGCGCGATGCGAACGTGCCTGGCAACCGCGCCAACACACGCCCCCGCCAAACGTGGCCGCAGCGCTGCGCCCTGCCCAGGCAAAACCTGCCCCACCTGAGCGCGAGCGGCAGCCGCTCGTCCCGCTCGTCCTCACGTACACCCAGGCGCACCACAGCGCCTCCCCGCGGCACAGCGAGGGTAGTGCCCACCACGTCAGCCCCCGGCCCGACGCCGTCGACCCTGACCAGGCTGCAGCCTCGGCGGCGGGCGGCACAGGCGGCTCCCGCCCGCCCAGCCCAACACCCTGCGCAGCGCCGATCCGCTCCCCGAGCAGGGCGGACTCTGCGCGCGCTAACGCCCAGGCGACCTCGCCACGCGACCGCCACACGGGCGGGCGCGTCCCGCGCAGCCGGTCCTGCAGCCGCCACAGCTCGCGCAAGGCCCCTGGGAGCTCCACGAGCTCGCCGCCCCGCGAGACTCAGGCTGATGCCCAAGCCCCCGAGGTGGTGCCACGCTTCGGTGCCAGCGCCACCGAACCTGGCCAGGTCGACCTCGAGCCGACGCCGTCCACGGACCAGGAGATGCCGCCGCCCACCCGCGTTGTCGCCCCCATCGACGAGGCGCCGACCTTCGACCCCTTCAAGAACAAGTACCGCGTCAAGGACCTCGCGGCGGGCTTCGGCGGCGGCTCACCGCTTTCTCCTCAGAGTAGTGGCGGCGCCCCGCCACCTCAGCCGCTGCCGCGGCAGCGGCGGCCCCGCGTGGAGTCAGCCCTGTCCGCAACGCGTGCCTCACGGCAGCGGGCATGGACGAGGCTCAGCGCCAGGCCACCGACCGCGCTGCTCGAGCTGTTCCACCCGATGCTGCTCATCACGGTACTGACGGGGCGGGCGCGCCGCCGCAGGACGGACCAGCGGTGTCGCGTGCGCAGTATATGCGCGCGCGTTGCGCCGCTGCCGCGCCGAGCTGCCGCCGCTGGTTTGCTTTTGCTCTTGTGTTCGGCAGGACGGATCGAGGAGTCGCCTCCCTCTCCCTCTGCTGCCGTCTCACCTCCCCTCCCCCCGTCCCCCGCGGTACAGGAGTGAGGAGGATTTTTCGAGGCAGCTTTGCCGATGTTTATGAACCCCCCCTGGCGCAGTGTCGACCATGCCTCGCCTATACTTCTGGCCTGACGGCGGCTTCAGCCCCGTTCAAGCCAATCTGCAGGGACGCCATGAGCTCCTACTGTGGCCAAGCCTTCTACTTGGGTGAGGGCCAGGCTGCCCTCCACCGTGCGGGGCGTGCCAACCCCAGCTCCACCGACGGAGACGGGCCAGGTCGCTCCATCCACCTCGTCAGCCTCAACATCACGAGTCTCCCAGCGAACTGGCCAACCATCACCGCTCTAGGTGTCGACCACAACGCCGCAGTCATAGCACTGCAGGAGACCCGACATGCCAAGCCTACCAGACAAGCCATCGCTACCAACGCCGCCAATCCACACCACGGGGGATATCAGGCCAGTCTGGGACCTGACCTGGATCTGGCGCGAGCCCAGCGCAAAGCTGCCACGGCGGCACAGACCACACGGTCGAGGGCAACACTGGCGCCTCGGGAGGGGTCGCCATCCTCTCTAAGGACGCCATCGTCGACTCCACCGTCGACGACACAGCGTCCTGTATCGCCACCCTCAAGGCCAAGAAAAGATGGCACGAGGCCTTCCTCCCGCTCTGCACCCAGCACCGCCGCAGGCGGCGACGAAACAACCACGGGCCCGCTGGGATCTACATTGCGAGCCTCTACGGGGTCGCTGGAGGGGACAGCACCGATTTGTTTCGGCTTGCTGACTGCGCCGCCGCGAGGGTCGGCTCAGCCCCGTATTTCATTTGCATGGACGCCAACACGAACATCGACGACAATCCACACCTGCTGCACATGATGCAGCACGGATGGTTTAACGTCGCTGAAGGCACACCTGACCACACCATGCACACATATGGCAATATCCCTGACTGGGACCGTGTCACCAAGTGTCCCCGCACTTCGCGCATCGACTACATCATCGCCAACCAAGCGGCGCGATCCCTTGTCACCGACTTCTGCTATCTGCGTGACTTGCCAGCGAAGTCCCATGTTGGCCTGCAGGTCACGCTCGACCTTAGCCGCCTCGACCATACGGCCCGACGCCTTCTAGCCCCCACGCCTTACCCTCCTAACGACGGAGCGCATGAGGACCACGAACTTCAGGCTTTAGGGACCCTCATCGCAGGGCGATGCCATGACCGCATGGAGCAGGCCGACACACGCGACGACGTGGAACGCATGTTCGCCCTGGCAAACGAGGCCAGCCATGGGTGCCATCTCACTCGGCTGCGCGACCTGCCACCTCCACCGCCAGACCACCCCAAAAAGAAGCCCCCTACCATGCACGGGCTCACACCCACGTTCGAGGAGCGACCCGCTGTCCCCCGCGCCTTTCCCACCTACGGAGCTTCCACGATCCACATGAACCGCCTTCGCAAGCTCCATCGGCAACTTTGTGAGCTTCGCTTCATCGGACAGCACCATCATATCGACTACCGTGCTATCCCGCCGTACCTGGCGCAGCGCATCGACTGCACGTGGACCGCAGCCCGCCTTCTCTGCCACAAGCTGCGCCCCACGGTCCTCCTGGCCTTTCCCGAGGCCTGGGCCCCCGACGTGCCAGCGCCACGCGGAGAGCACCTGGACCGTCTGATCCAAAACCTTGACTCAGAGCTGGCGCGACGTGCAAACCGAGTCAAAGCTGAACGCATCAAGATTTGGGCTGAGGGTGTCCGCGAGCCAAGCGGGCGAAAGGCGGCCATATACGCACGGGCTGCCGACTGCTCGCCCACGGCGTATCTCCGCACGCCTACCACTCCCGACGATGCACAGCTCCACTGCGACACCACCGCCTTCAACCCTGACCAAGCTTGCACGGACGATAGTGATGCCGACACCGACGCTGGCGGCTTCAGCCCCAGCGACGGTAGCTCGCTCGACACGGACAACGACGAAGGCCACACTCGTGACCCACCACCTGCCCAGGTTCCCGACGCCCTCCCCGCCAACGCCATTGTTGCCAATACCAAAGACATGCTTAAGCTCATGGTCGACACTTGGGAGCCCATCTTGGGCAGGTACCGCGCTCGCGCAGGCCATGATGCCGAAGCTATGCCGACGTGGGCAGACTTCTACGACGAGTACCGACAAGAGCTGCCTACGCCATCACCAGCAGCCCCTTTCCACCTCACCGACGACCAACTCATCCACTTCATTCGCACCCGTTCACCGCGCCGCGCGGGGGGACTCGACGGCTGGACAACTAAGGAGGCTAAGGAGTTACCCGACGACATCCTTCGCCTCTTCGCCAGCGTCTTACGTGCTATGCAACGCACTGGCACCATCCCCGAGCCCCTCCTACACGTGCCAAACCCGTGCCTCCGAAAAGGCCGAGGGGAACTCCCGACGGACCAACGACTTCTCTCGGTTCTTTCCGTTTGGATGTACGCGTGGGAAGCGCCAGCCTACCGTAGCCTCACGACCTGGCGGCAAGGATGGACCCATGCCACGAGCTTCGGCGCTGTTCCCAAAGCCACCATTGGGGATGTCAGCACCTCTCTCGCCCTGCGCATCGAACACGCCAGGGCTTTACTCCTCCCCTTAGCTGGAGCTGCCCTTGACCGACAGAAGTGCTTCGACTACCTCATCACGGACATCTGCCTTAACCTTGCGCTGCACGCGGGGTGCCCTCAAGACATCGTTACTGTCCGCCGAAATTTCTACAGACACCACAAACGCTACATCCGCATGAACGGAGCGTACTCTAAGGACTTGGCCAGGACTAACGGTCACCTCCAGGGAAGTTCGTGGTCCCTGGACGACATCAAGCTGCTCATGTGCGTGTGGACAAAGAGGCAGCATCGATACGTTCCTCGATCACTCAGCACTACCTTTGTTGACGACAGCAACTCCACTACCCACACCGCGTCTGAGCTGCAGAAATCTCTTGACGAAACCGCCAAGTTTGATCGATTCTCAGGTCAACGCATTCACCCTGGTAAAGTGGCAGGGTGGGCGCTCACCGACGAGCTTCACGCCGCCGTTACCCAGCTCACACTGGCGGAGCGCCCCCTACGTGTGGTCGATTCCTTCAAGCTCGTCGGGAGTTACATCAACGCAGAGGCAGCGCCGGCTCCAGCCGCGCTTAACCTCACGGCCACCGCTGACGCCCGTGTACGGAGAGCGACTATCCGCCTGCCGCGCATTGGCAAGCTCCCATCGCCGATGCTTATCAAGGCGCGGCACGCCCGTTCCCTAGCTGCCAGCGTCTGCACCACGGGCACCGACATTCAAGCACCATCAGGCACAGCCAAAACTGCCTACAACCACGCCCTCACGGCGGCTATCCGCCCCAAGGGGAACAAGTGGGTCGAGTTCTGGACTCTCATGGCCGTGTGCGTCCCAGGACACGCCCTGGAGATCGACGCCATCACGCAGCGTGAAGCATTCCTGTGCCTGCGGCGACAGGTAAACCGCGACGTTACACTCTGCGGGCTCGCCAGAGACCTTCAACACCACGTCCAGACCCTGTTTGGTGGAGGACCCGTCGGACGACTCGTCCAGTCGCTCCAGCAGCTCCGATGGACCTGGCCCACATTTGGCATCATGTACGACGACTGGGGCTGCCAGATCAGCTGGCTGAATTTACCCCAAAACGCCTTCCTACACATGCTGCGGGCCTCGCAACGCAGGGCTTTTCTGCGGAGGATCAAGCCACGGCGACACGACCTTGGCTACCTAGCCTCTGTCAGACAGGGCCTCGACCTCTTCGCCAGCACGTGGCTCGCCCGAACTAAAGGAGCAGCCAAATGCACTGCCTGGCAGCTGGCGCTCCTCCTCAACTACCTGTCGGGCGGGGATCACACCCAACAGCGACGATCCCGATCAAACACGTCGGCAGACCCCAGCCCCATCTGCCGATACTGCGACGAGGAAGAGGAAACTCAGGAGCACACTGTCCGCGACTGCAAGTGCTGGGCCCGAGAAAGACTCCCTCTCACCACCCTCATCAGTGACGACCAGTGGGCCCGTCTTCCGCCGCACACAAGACACTGCGGGCTCTTCGACGAAGACCCAGCCCTCCTCGACCTGCAGGCCGACCTCGCGAGGGACCCGCTGCCACAGCCCATGCCGCGGCCCCCCCCCTGAGGGAGATCCTGCGGCTTCAGCCCAGGACACCTGCACCACCTACCTTGACCACGACACTGGTTGGACATGGGTCTACGCTGCCACGGACGGTGCATGCACCAACCAAGCCATCCCATTGCTAGCAAGAGCGGGCTACGGCGTCTACTACGGCATCGACCACCGCATGAACTACAGTGCACGCGTTCACGGCCTAACGCAGAACGCCCAGGTTGCGGAGACCCTCGCCATTGTCCACCTTACGGCATGTGCCGAACGGCCCGTGCACGTTTTCGTGGACAACCAGGCGGTGGTCGATGGGTTCCAAAGCATCATCGACGGACATCCAGCGCCGCAGGGCACGCACGCGGAGCTCTGGGAAAAGATCCACCGATGTGTTATGGCCAAGCCCAACATGTTTCGTGTCGAAAAAATCGCCAGCCATCTGGGAGACATGGGCATCGACCTTGGGCTCATCGGGCCCATTGCGGAGGAGTTCAACCGTCAGGCCGACGCCCTTGCCACAATGGCGGCACGCACTCACAACCTTCCTGACCACATTGTCGAAGCTGCCAAAACACGACATCGCCAAGCGACCGTGCTCCATGGGGTCGCTGTCGCTATCTACGAGCGCAGACACCGCACTCT
>CAUYUJ010014693.1:20000-22500 GCA_963575745.1 Prorocentrum cordatum
ATCGCCTTGTCGCCGAGCCTCTGGAGCTCGAGGAGGAGCGCCGCCAGCTGGTGGCGCAGGTGCCGCGCCCGCAGGAGGGCGAGACGCCATCGCTCTCGCGGGTGCTTCCAGTCGCGGCCGAGGAGATCACGGTCGACAGGCTGGGCGAGCTGCTTGCCGCCTTCGGCGGGTCAGGCGACCTGGCGACGAGGCTGCGCGGCTGCCCGGGGGAGGTGCGCGCGGCTGAGGCGGGGCGCCGCGCCGAGCAGCGGCGCCGCGCTGCCGAGGCGGCGGCGCAGCAGCAGGCAGCGAGCCAGGGCCACGGCGGCGCGGCCGCCTCCTCAGCCGCGCCTGGAGCCGCGGCCCCAGGCACGCCGTCATGGGCCCCCGCCGCCGACAGGGGCCCTGAGGTGCTGCGGGCTTTCCTCCAGTCGGTCAACGCGCAGGTGCCTGGGGGCGAGGGCGAGCTGCGCGAGGAGGCCAAACGGGCAGGAGAGTCCCTCTCAAGCTTTGCAAGGAAGCAGCGCTGCAGTGCATAGGTTCGTGTACCTCTTCTTAGGTAGGATGATGCAGATTGTTGCAGTAAATACTTCTTCTCACGGTCCTCTGGCGGAGATGCTGGAGGCGGAGCAGCCGCCTCTGGGGGCAGGGCCCATGGTGATATGCTGCCAAGAGCACCACGCGACGTGCGACAAGCTGGGTTCATTCCAAGCCAGGCTCTCGGCAGCAGGCTACCACGGGGCGTGGTCAGCGGCAGAGGCAACCGAGACCCGAGGTTCGCGGGGCGGGGTTGCAGTGATGTGCCCCACCAACGTGCAGGTCACTTGCCCACCGCTGCTGACGGCGGGGGCGCTTGCGCCTGCTAGGGCAGTGGCTGCCCACATCCATTCGAAGATGAAAGATGGGTTCATTGTGATCTCGGCCTATTTGTGGGTGGATGACCTCTTTGGGCCCAACAATACTCGGTTGCTTACGGAGGTTGCCAGCTACATTCAACGGGTGCAGGCTCTCGGATTTGAATGGGTGGTGGGTGCTGATTTCAATATGCGGCCCGCTATGTTGAAGGCATGGGCGGCACCATTCGGCGGCGTGGTAGTAGCCACGACGACTCCCACGTGCATGCAGAGCATCCCAGGCACCGTGATTGACTACTTTGTGATGAGTGCGAACATGGCGATCCGTACGTCGGCTCCAGAGGTGTGCATGACTGCCAACCTATCGCCTCGCAGACCTGTGCGCGTGCAGATGCAGGGGCCTGACGCGGCCCTGTGGGTGCGGGTGGCCAGGCAACCGTGTGCCTTGCCAGTAATGGCGAAGCCTGGCTGCGCACGATGCCCCAGGGACTGGACGGCCTACATCCAGGAGGTGGGCGCGGCGACCTCCGCCGACGAGCTCGCCGCTTTCTGGGGTCGCATCGTGCGCGGCATTGGGCAGGAGCTGTTGGATAGGCGCGATATCATGGGGCCGAAGCGGCAGGACCAAGAGGGTCGTGCTGGACCGCATGAGACGGTCCGGAAGCAGGTGAAGTCGGTTGTGCGGACGCGGCTGCCGAAAGCCGATGTGGAGTACACGGCATGGGCGGTCGCAGGGCGTTGGGCACGGCAGATCAGGAGGGTCAAACAGGCCCTGGCGACCTACATCCCGAAGCTGAACGACGGCGGCGAGGTCCAGCAGCTGCGCCTACTGAAGAGGGTGGCGCGCATCCTGTTCGAGGCGCAGGCGTGCATGAGCAGCGTGGCGAGGCAGCGCAACACCTTGCAGGCGCTGGGCCATCTGACGCGCAATTTTTTCTCTCAGGCTTAGCTGTCTTTGGCGACCCTGCGACCGAGGATTTGATTCAGCGGGTCCTGGACCAGGCCGAATCACATCAGGCCAGGTTTCTTGCGGCGAAGGAAGAGGCCTGGAAGGCTTGGGTTCGGAGCAGTTTTTTTGGGCGGGGCTCGGGAAGCTCATAGGTTCTCCAAGGTTCGAGGTATCCAGGAGACGATAGAGGCCGCCGGGCGGGCGCAGCCGTTTCAATTGGCTGATGCGACTTGCTCGGAATGGGCCAAGATTTGGTCGACGCACGGATGCCGAGCGCCCGAGCTCCCGCCCGATTTCGATGATTGGCCGTCGATGCCCGAGATTCCGATTTCCGATATGCGAGCTGCTATCGCCAAGTTCCCTCCGCGTACAGCGGTCGGGTGCGTTATCGTACACCCGAGGTCATTGCAGTATTTGTCGGATGCCATCCTGTCGGCCATCGCTGCCCTCCTCACGAGCTGCGAGAGGGTCGGGCGTTGGCCAGCGGGGAGGCTGGTGAGTCGCTTAGTCAGGCTGGCCAAGCAAGACGGCGGCCACCGCCTGATCGCCCTTCTAGATACATTGCTGCGGCTTTGGGGCCGCTTGCGCAGGGCAGAGACCATGAAATGGGAGCACTCTGCTAGGACGGCGCGTGAGGAGGGGCGGGTTCAGGCTTTCTGGGGTACTGGGAGGGGGATGAGCTCTAGCGATTCTGCCTTTGATCTGAATCTTGCCGCGG
>CAUYUJ010014693.1:27500-43144 GCA_963575745.1 Prorocentrum cordatum
ACGTGCATTTACCCACGTGGGTTGCACCGCATAGATTGCAGCATGCGGGCCACTCGCGCGTCGGTTGCGCGCCCATATCGAACCCCTTTCCAACACCTTCATCGCCGATCCGTGGGCGCCAACATCGTCGTTTGCGTCATCAGCATCGGCGCCGTCACTGGCATTGCCATCGTCCTTGTCCTCATTGTCACCAGTAATGCTACTACCATCATCGTGTCTACCATTGTCGATGTTGCCATGATACCTTGCCCGCCCAATTCGCCGACTCGCACTGAAGAGCCCGCTGGGACGTGCTTGGCGTTCAGCACCACCGTGCTTGCGTCGATCGCGCCAAAATAGCTGACCTTTTTGCGCGCGAACATGCGCGGGGTAACGCGGCCGCAGGGATGCACCAGCCAATACCAAGCACTCACCGCTGTCGTCGCCGCATTGGTTTGGCAAACGGAGGTGCGGGTGGGTGGGTGGGGTGAGTGCGCGAGCAGTGGATATGACTTCCCATTGCAAACAAAAAGTAGTTGCACTGCGTGGGTTGCACCGCATGTGTTCGGCCACACAGGTTGCACCACATATATGGTTCCACATTTACTGGGCAACATCGATTGTTGGTAATCCATTGCAAGGAGTATATTCCTAGGGATACCTCGATCGGAATACATGTTTTTTCATCAGCGTTGTGCCGTTCGCCCTGGCGCCACGCACATGTGTCCCACATGTTGCCACCAGTCAAAACGGATGTGGGTGGCAGGTGGCTTTCAGAGTGTCGTTCGCGTTTCGGCGCCGCGTATTTCTCCTTTGAAGCGTTTCCAGGAATTGCGCCGGCGTTTTTTGTTTTTGTTTTGTTTTGTTTTTTCATATTATTATTTTTCTTTTTCCTCCAAAATGGGAATATTGCTTGAGACTGCTCAATCTTTCATGGTCCGTCGTTGGGTTTTTTTGGGTGGGTCCCAGAGGGCTCTGTGGATTCTCAAGCGATGTGGTGCGAACTGGGTGGTGCAAGTTGTGTGGTGAAAGCTATGTGGTGCAAGCCACGTAGTGCAAGTTAACTTGCGCAAGCCGTGTGGTGTAAGCTATTTGGGTATGAAGATGCACGGCGCAAATTATGTGGTGCAAGATGCGTGGCGCAATCTATATGGTACAAGGCTAGGTGGTGTAATTTTTGTGGTGCAATCTGTGCGGTGCAAACGGCCACGAGACGCCCACCGGCAATCACCGGTGGCGACCAGGCGAACACCCGGAAGCGCCAGCCACCGCAGGGGGCGCGCGCCCATGAGTTGCCCACGTGCGGTAACAGGCGGCGCCCTTGGCGAAAACACTGGGCCCCCAGGCCAGCGCACGGTGAGTCCACGATGCGCCCACTGGCGGGGCGGCGGGCTTGGCGAATCTCGGGGAGCTTATACGAACCACTCAGACCCCAAGTCAGAACCGTCAAGGGCAAGCACTGTTGTGAAATCTTGTATTACATTTTCTCGGGTGACGGGGCGTCTTCTGTTCGAACTGATCGTGGGGTGGACCTAAACGGTGTTTCGGGGATTTCGAGGGCCTTTTTAGTTTCGACTTCGTTTTGTAAAGGCGGATTGCAGACAAAACGAGGGAAAACGAAACACACCGTCTAGGTTCACCCCTGGATCATTCTGTGGGAGCTTCCTTGGACTTTATGATCCTACCTGTTGGCACGCCAGCGTTCCTAGAGATAGTTGGCAGGATGGAGCACGGTCTCTTTACAAAACGAGACTCTGGCCGGAATCGTGGCAACGGGGCGCGCTTTCAAGAGGGCATGTCCCGTAGTGGAGAGGAAGGTTGTATGGACGTATGGGGAAAGGACTTGGGACGGGAATGTGTATTGCAGCATCTTTGATGTATTCAGGGGTTCTTTTGGTCCTCCTTCTCCTCCTCCTCCTTTTGTGCCGCCTCCTCCCCCATGCTCCTCCTTCCATCCTCCCTCCTCCTCCCTTCCCCTCTTCCATCCTGAACCTCGTTGTTCCCTTCCTGCTTCCTGCCTCCTCGCTTCTCCTCTTTCCTTCCTCCTCCTCCCTCTTCGCCCCTCCGCTTCCTCCCCCTCTTCGCCCCCCACTCTGCCTGCAGCTGTGCGTCACGGTTTCCACTATCAGTGGTGCCTGCCACCATCGGATCCCACCATCAGTGGTGCTCCCAGCGGGGCTGCATGGCAGGTTATTCCATCGCAGCAATAGCTTCATACATCCAGTATGAACCCGTTTCTTTATTGCTTGGGGCATGACGTGCGTCATGGCCCCCGCTGCCCCGACGTGACGCTCCACCCCCCCAGTGCGTTCCGGGCACTGCCGCCGTGCGCATTGGGATCCGCGTAGGTGTCCGCGTAGGAATCCGCATAGGAGTCTGTCTGGTCCGCAGTCGTCGTCGTCGTCGTCGTCGCCGTCGTCGTCGTCGTCGTCGTCGTCGTCGTCCTCGTGGCTCGTCGCTCGTCGCTCATCGTCGTCGTGCGCGCGGGCGCGGCTGGAGCCTGGGGGGGTCTGGAGGGGGTCGATGACGGCAATCATTTGGGTGGGGTGGAGGGGGTCGACGACGTCACGTTTCGCGCCGGCGTCGTCTGGGAATGCTTAGGAATGACGGAGGACGGGTAGCACCAGCATGTAGGTGGCGATCAGCACCACAACGGCTGTGTACACCATAGTGCCTGCGTGCACCACAGCGCTTGTGTACACCACACCGCCTATGTACACCACAGAAGCCACGTGCAACACAGCGTCAGTTTGTGCTACCGTGCCTGCGGGCACAATAGCTCTTGTGTGCACCACAGCGCATGCGTACACCACATCAGCCGTGTGCAACACAGAAACAGTGTACACCGCAATGCCTGCGTGCAGTGCAGTACCTGTGTACACCACGGCGCCTGTGTGCACCACAGCAACTATGTGCAACTCAGCACCACTGATGTATATAGAGTGTTCGAAGGAGTTCTTGTGACAAAATTGAATGCTTGTGTATCCCATTGGAAATAATAGAAAGGAATTCCTATGGACAGCGGAGCGCCGCTGGAATGTACGAGTCTTTCCGAGTCCGCCCGCATCACCCTAACTCCTCCCATCTGTGTCCAGGAGGCTCCAGCTCAATTGGTCGTCCGAGAAGGCGACCAATTCAATAAACCATTCTGCGATGCACGCTGATATGCGCACGTGCGCTGTAGCGCCAACCCGCACGACATGGGGTAAGGAGGAGGAGGACGAGGAGGAGGAGGAGGAGGAGGAGGAGGAAGAGGAGGAGGATGTGGTGGAGGTGGAGGAGGAGGGAGGAGGGAAGAACGTCGCATTCAATTATCAGCAGTTTCGTGGTGTGGCGTCTGCTTGTCCACAGCAAATCCTCACTCACATGCTCCTTCTACCGGTCCTATGCACGCAAGCGCTGAGGTGTACACCACCGCTGCGTTGCACGCGGATGTTGTGTAGATAGGCGCTGTGGCCTGCACGGGCGCTGCGGTGCACGCAAGCATTGTGGTGTGTACAGGCGCTGTGTTGCACATGGTTGCCCCGGTGGACACATGTACACCAGCGCTGTCGTGTATGCGGCTGCTGTGGTGTACACAGGCGCTGCGTTGCACACGGTTGTTGCGGTGTACGCAGGCGCTGTGGTATACACGCGCGCTGAGGTGCACACGGGCGTTGTGGTGTACACAGGCGCAGTGGGGCATATCGCCATTTACATGTTGCTCGCGTCGTCGTCGTCGTCGTCGTCGTCGTCGTCGTCGTCGTCGTCGTCGTTGTCGTCGTCGCTCGTCGCTCGTCGCTCGTCGCGTCGTGCGCGCGGGCGCAGCTGTGGTGCCGGGCCACACGGCGGGGGGGCGTTACGTCATACCCCCCCCCCTCCCCGATGACGCCCATCATCTCCGAACATAAAGAAACGCGCTCTATGTGCATGCGCCTTCTCTGTATCGAATAACAGATTATTCCGACGACAAGACCCACAAAATGATAATATGCTTCGATTGCTCCTCGCCCTTTCCTCCTCGCCATGGCGGAGGCCCTCCTCCCGCCTTCAGATTTGCCTCTTCCTTCTCCTCCTCCTCGTCCTCCTTTTCCTCTTCGTCCTTTCTCTTCCTCCCCCTTATTATCCTCCTCCTCCTCCTCCTCTTCCTCCTTTTCTTCCTTTTCTTCATTTTCCTCCTTTTCCTCCTCTACCTCCTTCTCCCCCTCCTCTTCGTCTCCTTGTCGTCCTCCTGCCTCTTCCCCTCAAGCACCTTCCCTTCCATCTGGACGGGGCACGCATGACGATTTTCTTTGGCGCCGTCGCGGCCTCGGTCAGCACTGGCGCGTTCTCCAATGGCGAGATCTCAAAGTTGTTGGAGCAGCCCCGCGGGCCAGGCCGTTGGGACAACCCCGCGGGCCGCTGGGGCGCGGGAGCAAGCCGCTGGAACAATTACGAGATTTGAACGACCCGTTCGGATGAGTAACGCCGAAACGCGATCTGGTGGCCCCATGGGTAGGGGGCTCCCGCACGACTCCTCCTCGCAACTCGCTCGCAGACGGGCCCCCCGTTCGACATTTCTGCCATAAGCGAGCCCAAGGTGAGGACAACTACAGGATCTGGATGACCTGTTCGGATTAGTAACGTCATTCGTCGGCCCTATAGGGACGGGGCTCCCGCTCGACAGTTCTTCAATAGTTACTCAGAGTCGAAACTCAGCATTTTGATATTGCGAAGGCCTGACGGCCGGTGCCGCCGACCCTGTTCGCAATGCGCAGCAACGCAGCAAGAGGCACGGGCTGTGGGATGGTTTGGGGGAACGGGGAGAAGGACGAGAAGGTGGGGGAGGGAGGTGTCGTATCTGACCCGGGACTTCCCCGGGACTCCCCCGGGACCCCCCCCGGGACCTCCTCTCCCCCCCCCGTCGGGGAAGGGAAAGGGAAGGGGCTTCCCTTCGACTCAATGACGACGTTGCTCAAGGTCGGTACGGGGGGGGGGCGTCGTATCTGACTCGGGGGGGGGTCGCTACCCCCCCCGCTACCCCCCCCCCCTCCCGGCGGGGGAGGAATGAAAGGGAAGGGGCTTCCCTTCGACTCAATTACGAGGTTGCTCAAGGTCGGCTTGGCTGGAGCCCAGGGGAAGAGGAGTCCCAGGGGGGGGCGTCGTATCTGACCCCCCCCCCCCTCCCGGCGGGGGAGGGATCAAAGGGAAGGGGCTTCCCTTCGACTCAATTACGAGGTTGCTCAAGGTCGGCTTGGCTGGAGCCCAGGGGAAGAGGAGTCCCAGGGGGGGGCGTCGTATCTGACCCGGGGGGGGGGTCGACCCCCCCCCCCCTCCCGGCGGGGGAGGGATCAAAGGGAAGGGGCTTCCCTTCGACTCAATTACGAGGTTGCTCAAGGTCGGCTTGGCTGGAGCCCAGGGGAAGAGGAGTCCCAGGGGGGGCGTCGTATCTGACCCGGGGGGGGGGTCGCTACCCCCCCCCCCCTCCCGGCGGGGGAGGGATCAAAGGGAAGGGGCTTCCCTTCGACTCAATTACGAGGTTGCTCAAGGTCGGCTTGGCTGGAGCCCAGGGGAAGAGGAGTCCCAGGGGGGGGCGTCGTATCTGACCCGGGGGGGGGGGTCGCTACCCCCCCCCCTCCCGGCGGGGGAGGGATCAAAGGGAAGGGGCTTCCCTTCGACTCAATTACGAGGTTGCTCAAGGTCGGCTTGGCTGGAGTCCAGGGGAAGAGGTCTCCCAGGGAAGGGGAAGGACAGAGACGACGAGTACAAAGAATGACGGAGATGACGGCTCGAACGGAAAAGCCCCTCACACACGCCGACAGGGTCGGCGGATTTCCGCCAGATTCAGGCTTCAGGGGCCCAGGACCGACGACAGATGCAGGATTTGAATGCCCCGCTTGGGTTACTAACATGATTTGGTGGTTCCATAAGGAGAAGGTTCCCGACCGAGAATTTTTGCTGCATGTTCAGGGCACGCGCGACGACAGTTACAGGATCTGGACGACCCGCTCGGGTTAATAAACAAGATTCGGCGGCCTCGGGAAAAAAGGGGGTCCCGTTCGAGACGCTTCCATATTCACTATACGACGAGGCTCCTGCTCGACACTTCTTCCACGTTCTGGCCTCAGGAGTTCAACGGTAAGGACACAGTTGCAGGAACTACGTGACCTGCTCAGTGCTGTAACATGCTATGGCGGCCCCACAGGGACGGGGCTCCCGCTTGAAAATGTGTCTATGTTCGTTCAGAAGCGAAGTTCTCGCTCGGCACTTCCTCCATATTCAGGCACCGGGAACCCTACATTGGTCAGATTTGCAGGAATTCTAGACGCTTCGCGTAACCCCACCAGCCCATCCAGAAACGATGCCCAGAGGAAGTGCCTCGATCAGGGAAGTGGGCAGCACACAAAGGAAGGGTACCCCAATGGAGGCCGGTTGGAACGTCTTAGGGGCCTCTTGGCGGTCCCGGACGCCTCTTAGAGCGTCTTGGGTGCTTTGGAGAGCTTCTTGGGGCCTCTTGGGGGTCTCTTGGGGGCCTCTTGGAGGCCTCTGGGGCGCTTGTTGGGGCTTCCTGGGGCCTCATGGGCGCCTCGTGGGGCCCTCTTAAAGCGCTCTTGGGAGCCTTCAGAGCGCTCTTGGAGCCCTCTTGGGCCATCTTGGAGTCATCTTGAAGCCTCGGATGGCCATCGGAAGCGAAAAGGCGAGAAAGCCCAACATGTTGATTTTCCGAAGGTTTTGGAAGGATTTTGGCCTCTTCGGGGCCTCCTGGGGGAGCTCTTTGGCCACTTGGAGCCGTCCTGAAGCGGTCTTGGGGCCTCTTGGAGCATCGTGGGAGCCATCTTGAGGCATCTTGGGATATCTTGAGCCATCTTGGAGGTCATCTTGGGCTCTCCCAGGCGCTCTTGGAGTCATCTGAAGCAGTGCCCCCCCCCCCAGGAGGCCCAAATGTGGCCAAAACCTTAGTAAAATCAATGATTTGGGCATTCTCGCCGAGGCCTCTTGGAGCGTCTTGGGTGCCTCTGGGGGGTCTCTCGGGGCCTCGTGGGGGTCTCTTGGGAGCCTCTTGGGGGCATCCTGTGGGCCTCTTGGGAGCTTCTTGGGGCCACATGGGTTGTTTGGGACGCTCTTGAAGCGCTCTTGGAGGCCTCAGAGGCGCTGGTAGAGCCATGTTGGAGGGGATCTGGCAAAGAAAGCGGAAGCATTTTTTAGCGTCGCCCTTGTAGAGCCTTTAAAATCGCCTCCTGAACCCCTCTTGGGGTGCTCTTGGAGCGTTCGTTGCCGCTCTTGGCGCCGTCTTGGGGCTTTCTTGGGCCCCTTTTGGAGCTATCTTGAGCCATCTTAGAGCCATCTTGACGCCTCGGATGCGCATCGCAAGCGAAAAAGTGAGAACACCAAAAACATTGATTTTCCCTAGGGTTTTGAAGCATTTTGGCCTCTTGGAGGCATCCTAGTGATGCTCTTGTGAGCACTTGGAACCGTTTTGGGAAGCTCTTGGAGCGTCTTGGAACATCATGGGGACCATCTTGAGGCATCTTGCGCTATCTGGAGCCATCTTGGAGGTCATTTTGAGCTCCCTGAGGCTCTCTTGGAGCCGTGTTGGGCCATCTTGGACGCTCTAACTACCCGCGGCCCCCCCTGTCCAGGTCAGTGGGGAGGGGGTAGGGGGAGGGGTAAACCCCTCCCCGAAGGGGAAGAAGGAGGGGTGGAAGAGGAAACGCTCTAAACCACCGACGCCCAGAGGGCTGGTGGGACTTGACGACGCGGTCGTGTTCGTAACGTGGCTCGGCGGACCCATGGCGAGGGGGCTCCTGTTCGGATCTTTTCCCAAGTTCGAGGCAAACGCGACGACATTTACAGGAGTTGGACGACCCGCTCGAATTTACGAGCTCGATTTGGTGGCCCCATAAAACGGGGGGCTCCCGTTCGAGACGCTCACTCAAAGACGAGCTCCCGCTCGAGACTATGATCGATGATTTTGATGATGAGCGACTTTGCTGGGATGTTGATGGTGATGATGGCTGTACGCTGCTGATGGTGATGGAGCTGGTGAGTATGAAAACACGGCGTGGTGATGGTGGTGACCGGTTATGTTGATGGGATGGTGATGATGACGATGATGATGGCGATGATAATGGTGATGGTGGTGGTGATGATGATGATGGTGATGGAGGTTATGATGATGATGATGATGATGATGATGATGATGGTGGTGTGGTAGTAGTGGTGATGGTGAAGATTTTGTTAGTGATGCTGATGCTAATGCTCATGATGATGCTGTTGTTGATGATGTTGATGGTGATGATGACGATGTTGTTGTCGATGCTGATGATGATGATAATGATGATGATGATGATGATGATGATGATGATGATGATGATGATGATCATCATGATGATGATGATGATGCTGAACGATGTTGTTGATGATGGTGAGTATGATAAGTATGACGAGTATGATGCTGCTGCTGCTGATGATGCTGATGATGATGATGATGATGATGATGATGATGATGTTTGTGGTGGTGATGATGATGCTGATGCTGCTGCTGCTGATGATGATGATGATGATGATGATGATGATGATGATGATGATGATGATGGTGATCCGTGTGGCAAGAGTATGAGGACGATGATGATCGAAGAGGAGGGGGTGAGGAGGATGTTTCTGCACGGGGTTTCCAGAGAGACCAAAAAGCCCCACTGAGGATCTGGGGAGAAATGGCATAATCATGATGCCTCGTAGCTCCGCGCGGATTTCTTGAATAGGCGCTGTGCCCCCATGGCGGCAGCCCCGGCGCCGCCCTTGTGCGCCCTGCACGCCAGGGAGGGGGGTCCACTGCCGATCCAACAAATCTGCGCGGACCTCCGATGGGATGTTTATGCCGTTTGTTGTTCTTGTATTGTAGCCTTGCGAGTCAGGCAGCTGACCTTGGATCGGCGATGCATCGGCGCTGCGGTGCAATCCTCCGACCCCGTCTACTCGGACCCCAAATAAGAGGCCTCTCTTTGGGTTTCTTAATAAGCGTGGGGGGGTACCGCCCCGACGGGGGTCAACCTCGCCTCGTCGTCGCGCCGCGACAGGGTCCGGAGCGCTTTCGCCGCGCGGTGGCTGCCCGCGACGGGGGTCGATGTGGGGCTGTCGGCGGGGGTGACGCCCCCCCGACGCTTATTCAGAAACTCGGAGTGTGCTGTTGCTCTGTGGCCTTTGGGGTCAGGTAGCTGACCATGGATCGCAAGTGCTCGTCCATGCCTTTTATTCCTCCCCGCCTTCGGCCATCTGGGCGGGCTCCTCCACCAAAGGCCGCCCTCGGGGCAGGCTGCGGGCGGCACCGGCGGCTCCAAAAGCCTCCGCGTCGGCGAGCCCCGGGTGCCGCGGGTCACGCGTGCCGGCGGCGAGCAAAGGGGTGCATAGGGGCGAGTCCAAGGGGACATCGGGAGGAGGATGGAGGAGGGAGGAGGAGCAGGGAAGAGTAGGAGGGAGGAGGGAGGAGGAGGGAGGAGGGAGGAGGGGGGAGGAAGGAGGGAAGTTGGAGGAGGAGAGAGGAGAGGGGGGGAGGATCGGATCGACTCGGCGGGAGGAAGCGTCGTGCCTTGCAGCGCCGTGATCAAAAGTGTAACTAAACAGAGTCGGTCAAAGAGGACACCGGGAGGAAGAGGGAGGAGGGAATTGGGAGGTGGGAGGTGGGAGGAAGGAGGAGGGAGGAGGGAGGAGGGAGGAGGGAGGAGTAGGTGGGAGGAGGAAGAGGAGGAGGAGGAGCCGCTTGGCGAGTTTGATCCGGTATGCATCCCCTCGTTTCCGCGATCATCAGGTCATCTGGTGGAGCAGGGATTGTGAAAACACTGCCGACCACTTGGTCAACACATTACAATGGATGCGCAGAGCGCTTGGGAAGGAACACATGCCCCAGGCAACTGTGCGCCTAACGTGGTTCGCGCGAATTACGCTAAACGTCGCGATGGCGGCACGCTCGCATCGCAGTATTCTGCTGCAGCGTGAGTCTTTGAAACAAATTTTGAAACAGAGATTGGGACTGAAGTGGTGCTCTTGAGCAGGAAGGGTATGCAGGCCTGCAAATGACAAGCCCTATATATTTCATAGCTTCGCTCATTCCGCCGGCCCTCGAGCGCTCTACGGGGCCTCTTTGAAGCCTCTCGGGGGCCTCTTTGGGGCCTCCTAGGGGCCTCTTGGGGGCCTCTTGGGGGTCTCATGGGGCTCCTTGGCGGCGTCTTGGGGCCCCCTTGGGCCTCTTGGGGAGCTCTTGGGGGCCTCTTGGGGCGGGGTAGTCGAGTGCACCCCCCTCGGAGGCCACAATCCTCGTGAGGGGTGTCGAAAAAAGGCCCTCAAAACCATCTCTGAGTAGACCTTCCCGGGCTGCGGTCGGGGTACTTTTCGCCGGGGGACCCCCAGGGGCCGCCCCGCGCGCGCGAACTAGAAGAATTGTTAACCAGTTACCGGAGATCTTAGCACGCCTCTGGCCCGTTGGGCCGGCGAATACATATGTATGTATGTATGCATGTATGTATGTATGCATGCATGCATGCATGTATGCATGTATGTATGTATGTATGTGCATGTATGCTGTATGCTATGTATGTATGTATGTATGTATGTATGTATGTATGTATGTATGTATGTATGTATGTATGTATGTATGTATGTATGCATGCATGTATGTATGTATGTATGTATATGTATGTATGTATGTATGTGTATGTATGTGTATGTATGTATGTATGTGTGTGTGTGTGTGAATATATATATATATATATATATATATATATATATATACATATACATATATATGAGTAGACCGGGGGGGGGGGGGGGCAACATCGGTGCTGGCATCCCCCACATGGCCGCCCCCCCGAACCTTTGGGGGGTCTGTGACCCCCCGGGATTGCCCCGGGCCGTTTCCAAATTGCCCACGACAGGCCACGCGGGCCGTACAGATGGTCAAGAAAGCCTGAAGAGGCCCCGAAGACGCCCAAGAGCGCCCCAAGAGGGCCCGTGAGGGCCCCAAGAGGGCCTTCAAGAGGCAAACATCAGCCCATTTTTTTCGTAAAACGTACATTTTCAGCATGCTCGCTGGCTTCGTCTTCGCAGTGCCCCAGACGCCCCCGCGGAGCCACAGCCCAAGAGAGACCCTAGGGCCCCAGACGGCCCAAAAGGGTCGGCCTGTGGGGCGCACGGAACCCCCCGAGACGGCCCAAGAATCGCGACAGTTGGCCCAGGAGGCCCCCAAGACGGCCTCAGGGAGGCCCGAGAGGGCCTCGTTCGAAGTCATGCTCCCGGAAGCCTCCCCGGGAACATGACTTCCGGGCTCCCAGGACGCCCAAAAGGCCCACAAGACAGCCTCAGCGAGGCCCAAGAGGGCTCGAGATGGCTTGAAGATGGCCGAAGAGGGCCCCAAGAGGGCCTTCAAGAGGCAAAAATCAGCCCGTTCCCGTAGTAAAACGTACATATTCAGCATACTCCCTTGCCTCGTCTTCGCAGTGCCCCAGACGCCCGAGGAGCCCCAACACAGCCCAAGAGAGACCCAAGAGGGCCCAAGACGGCCCAAAAGGGTCGGCCTGTGGGGCTGACGGAACCCCCCCAAGACGGCCCAAGAGGCCTCAAAGCCAGCCCAGGAGGCCCCCAAGACGGCCTCAGGGAGGCCCAAGAGGGCCTCGTTCGAAATCATGGTCCTGGAAGTCTTTTTGGGAGCATGATTCCCGGGTTCCAGGACGCCCACAGACAGACAGCCCCCAGAGACCCCGGACACGCCGAAGATCAGGACGGCCGACGACGCCGCCAAAACGCCCCAAGAGCGCCTCCAGAGGGCCCCAGAAGCTGGTTTTTGAAGCATTCTTGCGCTCTCCCATGTTCCGCCTCCCCACGGTCCCGGACCGCGTCAGAGGCCCTCCAGATCGCTCCAAGACGGCCGAAGAGGCTCCCAAGAAAGCCCAGAGACGGCCCAGGATGCTCCCCAGATAAGTCAAGAGGGCCTCGAGAGCGCCCCAAGAGGGCCCGAAGAGCGCGACATTTCAAAGTCGCCGGCCTGAGAGGCTCCTAGGACGCCCCCGGAGGCCCCCCGGAAGCCCCAATAGGCAGGCCCCCAAGGGGCCCCCAGGGAAGCCCCCTGCGGGCCCCCAAGACACTTCAATAGATCGTATTTCCCAGATAGCTTTCCGGGAACAGATAGCTTTCCGGGAACATGATTCCTTGGGCTTCCGCCCACCGCCCCAACCATGTTTCCAATAGGCTTGCCGACAAGGCCAAAAGGCGCCCCTCGGTAAGCCCCCAGAGGCCCCCCCCACTTAGAGAGCCGAACAAATCATGCTCCCGGAAAGCTTTCCGGGAACATGCTTCTCTATCTCGGAGTAGGCCCGGGGGGAGGGGCGGGCCGCTGCCTGTTCCCCCCATTGGTGCCCACCGGGGGTTGCGGTGGGGGGCCAGAGCTCCCGAGGCGGCCCGAGCCCGCCCCGAAGCAGGCCACGACAGGCTAAGGGGGTCCCGAGAGGGCCCAAGACGGTCCCACGAGGCCCCGAAGACGCCCAAGCTGCCCTCAAGACAGCCGACGAGGACTCCAACACGCTCCAGGACGGACTCAAGAGGCTCCCCAAGAGATCCCTGGAAGACAAGATTCACTCGTTTTCGGAGTGTTTTGGATTTTGGCGGTCTCGCTTTTCCCGCTATCCAGCGCTCCCTTCACGGCCTCGGAGACCCGTCAGATCGCTCCAAGAAGGCCCACGAGGCCCCGACGAGGGCCCCAAGACGGCCCAGGATGCTCCCCAGACAACCCAAGTGTGCCCCAAGAGCGCGCCAAGAGAAGGCCTAGAGGGGTCCCGAGGCGGCCCGGGCCCGCCCCGAAGCAGGCTACGACAGGCCAATGGAGGTCCCGAGAGGGCCCTAGACGGTCCCAAGAGGCTCCGAAGACGCCCAAGCTGCCCTCAAGACGGCCGACGAGGACTCCAACACGCTCCAGGACGGACTCAAGAGGCTCCCCAAGAGGGCCCTGGGAGGCAAGATTCACTAATGTTCCGATGGTTTTTGAAGGATTTAGGCGTTCTCGCTTTCCCCGCGCTTCCAAGCGCTCCCTCACGGCCTCGCACGGAGGCCCTTCAGATCGCTCCAAGACGTGCCACGAGGCCCTGAAGAGGGTCCCCAGACGGCCCAGGAGGCTCCCCAGACAACCCAACTGTGCCCCAAGAGCTTCCCAAGTGAGGGCCCAGAGGGGGACCGCCAACCGATATTTCGAGGTCTCTGGCCCTCTAGAGGGCGCCTGTAGGCCCCCGGAGGCCACCAAGAGGCTCCCACGAAGCCCCGTGAGGCGCCCAAGATGCCCCCAGGAAGCCCCAAGAGACCCCCAAGGGGCCCCCAGGGAACGCCCAAGAGACCCCCCAACACACCCCAACAAACCATGTCCCCAGAAAGCCTTCCGGGGACATGGTTCATCATGGGCCCGCGAGTCCCCGGAGGCTTCGAAGTACCATCATGCTACAGGAGAGCTGTCTGGGAAGTTGATTGGGAACATGACTGATCGCCTTCTCGCGGCCCTCCGCAGATCGTTTCGCACAAAGTTGCCCCAAATGCCCTCTTGAACCGACGACGATGACGACGACGACGAAACGACGACGACGGCGACGACGACGACGACGGCGCGCCCCAATAGGCGATGACGACATTACGACGACGACGACGACGACGACGACGACGACGACGGCACTCTCCAACAGGCTCCCCAAGACGCCCCCAAACCCATCGTGCTCCCAGAAGGCCTTCTGGGAACCCGATTCATACGGCCTCCGCCCCCCTACACAACCATTTTCCTCGAAGGCCTTTCGGAATGCAGATATGGCATGCGTGTACTGTGGTCCACTACTTCAGTGGAGCAGTGAATTCGTCAAGGCCTGGGGCCTGCTAGAACCTGAGCGCGCGCGAAGCGCGCGCGATGGTTCTAGTATATATGTATGCTTTCACTTTAGAGCTTCTTGCATTGGAACTGCCTTCGAAACATTTCGGACGACACTGGTACGGAACATCGAGTCGTGAGATGCTGTTCTATATCGGACATGAGCTGCGCCGCAAACACGAAAGAGAATGAGGAGGAGGAGGAGGCGGAGGAGAAAGTAGGAAGGGAGGATATGCAGCAGGGCTTAGGAGGAGGGAGGTGGGACAAGGAGATAGATGAAGATCATTCTGAGAAAACGATGATGACGATGATGATTATGCTGTTGATGATGCTGATGATGCTGCTGCTGATGATGATGTTGATGATGATTATGATGATGCTGGTGATGATGCTGATGATGATGCTGATGCTGATGTTGATGAAGACGATGCTGATCATGATGATGATGCTGATGCTGATGATGATGATGTTCATGATGATGATGCTGATGCTGATTCTGATGCTGCTGCTGATGATGGTGATGTTGATGACACTGCTGATGCTGGTGAGGATGATGATGATGCTGATGATGCTGATGACGATGACGATGGTGATGATGATGACGATGATGATGCTGATAGTGCTGATGATGCTGCTGATGATGATGATGATACTGATGCTGCTTGTGCTGCTGCTGTTGATGATGATGCTGGCGGTGATGCTGATGTTGATGACGATGATGATGATGATTATGATGATGATGATGATGATGATCATGATGATGCTGCTGATGATGCTGATGATGCTGATGATGAGGATGAGGATGCTGATGATGATGAGGAAGCTGATGATTCTGATGATGATGATGATGCTGCTGATGATGATGCTGATGATGATGATAGTGTTCATGGTGATTGTGATGATGAAGATGATGATGATGATCATGATCATGATGCTGATGATGCTGCTGATGATGATGCTGTTGCTGATGATGATGCTGCTGATGCTGATGCTTCTGATACTGACGATGCAGATGATGATGATAATGATGATGATGATGATGGTGATGATGATGATGATGATGCTAATTGATGCTGATGATGCTGATGATGATGCTGATGATGATGATGGTGCTGCTGATGATGATGCTGATGATGATGATGCTGAGGATGAGGATGATGATGATGATGATGATGCTGCTGATGATGATGCTGCTGCTGATGATGATGATACTGATCATGATGATGATGATGATGATGATGCTGATGATGATGATGATGATGAGGATGATGATGATGACGATGACGATGACGATGATGATTATGATGATTATGATGATGATGCTGATGATGCTGATGATGCTGCTAATGATGATGATGATGATGATGATGATGATGATGATGATGATGATGATGCTGCTGATAGTGCTGATGATGCTGCTGATGATGCTGATGATGATGATGATGATGATGATGATGATGATGATGATGATGATGATGATGATGCTGATGATGATGATGATGATGATGATGATGATGATGATGATGATGATGATGATGATGATGATGATGATGATGATGATGAGGAGGAGGAGGAGGAGGAGGAGGAGGCGGAGGAGGAGGAGGAAGATGAGGAAGATGAGGAGGAGGAGGAGTAGAGGAGGTGGAGGAAGAGGACGAGGTGGCGGAGGAGGAGGAAGATGATGAAGATGATGGTGATGCTGATGATGCTGATGATGATGATGATGACGATGATGTTGATGATGATGATGATGATGCTGCTGCTGCTGATGATGATGATGATGATGATGATGATGCTGATGATGATGATGATGATGATG
>CAUYUJ010014693.1:43244-45744 GCA_963575745.1 Prorocentrum cordatum
GAGGAGGAGGAGGAGGAAGGGACAACGGAGGATGAGGACATAATGAAAGAAGGCCAGAAGTACGGACGGAGGAAAGACGAGGAAGAGGAGGAGGATGAACAAGGAATGTGAGAGCATAGGAGCAGGGAGGTGGAGGCCGACATGGGTGGAGGAGGAGGCGGAGGTTGATGAGGAGGAGGATGATGAGGATGATTAGGTGGAGGACCAGAGTGAGCGTGCACCCAGGATGCACCAGAGGAGGAGAAGGAGGAGGATGAGGAGGAGGAGGTGGTGGAGGAGGAGGAATATGAGGAAACATGAAAGGACATACGGAATGTGTGGAAGAGGAGGAGCAGGAGGAGCAGGAGGAGGAGGAGGAGCAGGATGAGGAGGGGGAGGATGAGGAGGCGGAGGAGGAGGAGGAGGAGGAGGAGGAGGAGGAGTAATAGGAACAGGACTGGGAACAATGCCGAAGTCACCACACGCACGCCTCGCCCCCTGACTCCGACGGAGTACTGTACATGAACGCGAGCACCACACGACCTGGTTGAAAGGGATGGCGGCAAAGAGGACCATGCCCACGCACACGCACACCCTTAACATCATCAGGGGTCCCATCTGCTTGAGGGCTTGCGCGGACTGGTTCTCCAGTCTGCGTCGGCCTGCGTTGTACCAGCCTATGCGGGGGCTGGCTCTGGCCACTGTTGGGGCCCGCCCCTGACGTCGGGGTGTCGGGTGTGGCCAGGGGTCGGCTCTCGTGGAGAGTACCGCTCGGGACCTGTACCGCCTGGCTCCCCTTGGGCAAGGGGGCCTCTGGGGGCGGGCCAGGTTACCCATGCGCGGTAACGCGCGCCGGGTGCCCCGCGCGGTGACGTGGGGTAGCGTGTGTCCCCGTGCGCACGTAGAGCCACGGAGGCATGGGGGCCGCCAGCCATGGGCGGGCCGGTGGAGCTCATGAAGTTCCACGTGGTAAGCATGGCGCCTCTTTTCTTTCTTGTCTTCTCTCCTCTTCACTTTTTCCCCCTCGAGCCCCGTCAGGAGCGCGCGGCCCCTAGCTCCAGGGGGTCGCGGGGCGGCGGGTTTGCCCCGCCCCATGTCGGTGGCTAGGAGCGAACCTGGCCGCAATGTCGAGTCCAGGGGGAGGAAAAATAACAGGCGGGACAATAAGCAGGGCGGAATACGAAGAACATGGTGGAGGAGGTGGAGGATGAAGAGGACGAGGAGGGGCAGGAGGAGGAGGAGGAGACGGAAGAGGAGGAGGAGGACGACGAGACGGACACCGGGGAGGAGGAGAGGGGGAGGGCGAGCAGGGGGATGGGGAGGGGAAGGAGGAGGAGGAGAGACGATGCTGTTGATGGTGGTTATGGTGCTGATGCAGGCGATCGGGATGCCGGTGGTGATGCTGATGTTGATGGTGGCGATGATGGTGATCATAGTGATGGTGAGTGTGGTGGTGATGATACTGCTACTGCCGATGCTGATGCTGATTGCGGTGGCGATGACGATGACGATGTTTTGATGATGACGACGATGATTGTGATGCTGGCAATGGTGGTGATGGTGAGCATGGTGGTGCTGGCACTGCTGGTGATGATGGTCCTATCGATGTTGGTGTTCACGGTGTTTTATTCGCTGTTGGTGGTGATGCGGGCGGTGATGATGGTGGTGCGGATGATTATGTGGACGTTCGGTACATAGTGTGTTGATGCGGATAGTGCTGTTGATGCTGCTGGGGATGATGCCGATGAAGATTATACTGGTGATGATGCTGCCGTTGCTGACGATGCTCTTGATGGTGATGATGTTGACATGGATGATTATGATGATGATGATGATGATGAATGGTGGTGCTTATGATGGTGATGATGGCGATGATGCGTGTGATGTTGATGATGACGATGGTGATGATGATGCTGATGATGCTGAACCTGATGATGCTGTTGCCGATCTTGCCGATGATGGTGACAATCGTGACGACGATGATGATGACGTGGGCGATGATGATGTTGGTGATGATTAGAATAATGTTGGCGGTGGCGATGATGATGATGATGATGCTGATGATGACGATGTCTGTGGTGTTGATGATGATGGTGATGATGGTGCTGATGCTGATGATGATGACGCTAGTGATGTTGATGCTGATGCTGCTGATGATGGTGCGAGTGCTGGTAGTGATGTTTTTGACGTTGATGGTGACGACGACGATGATGCGGCTGATTCGGATGATTCAGATGACGGTGGTGATTCTGAGGATGATGGGAAGGGTGGTGATGATGATGATGGTGCTTATACTGGCGACGATGATGGTGATGATGATGATGATGAAGGTGGTGATGATGATGGTGATGATGATGAAACGTATGATGATGACGAGGGCGATGACGATGATGATGATGATGATGATGAGGAGGAGGAGGAGGAGGAGGAGGAGGAGGAGGAGGAGGAGGAGGAGGAGGAGGGTGATGAGGAGAACATGTAGGTGGAGGAAGAGGAGGACGAACACGAGGAGGAACAGGCG
>CAUYUJ010014693.1:50744-78244 GCA_963575745.1 Prorocentrum cordatum
AGGAGGAGGAGGAGGAGGAGGAGGAGGAGGAGGAGGAACACTAATACTAACAATCATAGTAATAATACTCATAGTCGTAATAGTACTGATAACAAACATTAATATTCATAAATTATACTAGTAAGAATAATAACATTAATAATGCTATTAATAATACTATGAAGAAGAATACGAATAATACTTAGACTCATACTAAGCATAAAACTAAGACTAATAATGATAAAAATAAAGATAGTAAGAATACGACTAGTAAGACTACTAATAAGAAGAATACTAATAATAATATAAAAGAATACGAAGCAGACGAATAAGACGACTACTAAGAATACTAAACAGAATAATAATACGCATTAACACTAATACGAATACGAATAATAAGAATAATAATGAGAACGCGAGTAACAATAGTAATTGGACTAGTAAGAATCATAATCATAATACTAATAATAGTACTAGTGGTATTAATACTAATACTAATGATAATACTCATACTAATAATACTAATATTAATAATACAACTAATTATAATAATACTAATCATAATATTATTAAGAACAATACTACTAATACTAATTATGGTAATGATAAAAATAATACTAATAATGCGAATAGTAATGATGATAATAATAATACTAATATTAATAATAATACTTGTACTAATACTAGTAATAATACTAGTAATACTAATACTACTATTAATCATACTAATAATAATAATACTCATGCTAGTAATAATAATACTAATAATAATAGTAATACTACTACTAATAATACCACTACTACTACTACTAATAATAATACTAATAATAATAATAATAATAATAATACTACTACTACTAATAATAATATTAATACTAATAATAATACTAATAATAATACTAATAACAATAATAATACTAATACTAATAATACTAATACTAATAAGACGAAAAATAAGAAACAGAGAACGAGGAGGAGGAGGAGGAGGACGAGGAGGAGGAGGAGGAGGCGGAGGAGGAGGAGGAGGAGGAGGAGGACGAAGACGAGGAGGAGGAGGAGGGGGAGGAGGAGAACGAGGACGAAGAGGAGGAGGAGGAGGACGAGGACGAGGATGAGGACGAGGAGGAGGAGGAGGGAGGAGGAGGAGGAGGAGGAGGAGGAGAGGAGGAGGAGGAGGAGGAGGAGGAGGAGGAGGGGGAGGAGGAGGAGGAGGAGGAGGAGGAGGAGGAGGAGGAGGAGGAGGAGGCGGAGGCGGAGGAGGAGGAGGAGGAGGAGGAGGAAGAGGAGGAGCAGGTGCAGGAGCAGAGGCAGAAACAGGAACAGGAACAGGAGGACGCAGGGGGACTATCAGTAGCATTGGGGTTTGGATCTGGAGGGCCAAGGGGGGGCAGGCGGGAGAGGAGAGGGATCAACATTACGTGATGGGAAATGGAGCAGGAGGTGCAAGAGGGACGGGGGGGGGAGAGGGGAGAGGGAGGGGCCACCGAGCAGAGGGCCCCTCGCGAGACCAAACCGGCAGGTGCCCCGCCGCCTCCGCGCTGTCGGCATTTCTTGGGTTCCCAGACCCCTGCCGACTGGACACGAAACGCGTCGGGGCGCACGTGGCGGGGGTCAGCGCTACAGTGAGGACGCTGGAAGAAACACAACTTTTGGCTCAGGGCGGGCTCTGGTTTTCAAACCGCTCCTGAGATCTAGGTCTGGGAGCCTATTCGTGGCCGAGGCTCGCCGTGGCGAGAAGAGCCCCTTACCTCCTTCTTCAGCGACCATTTTGGTTTCGCGGTGACTGCAACGGGGGTCAGCTAATCCCCTCTGGTTCCTTCTTACTGATCCACGCTTGGGAGCCACGTGGGGCCCACCCCCCCCCTTTCCTTCCCTTCGCTGACTTGGGTTTGGGAGTTATCACGGGACTTGCCCAGGCTCTCGACACGGCCCTGGCTGACTCGGGTTAGCGCTGACCTGGGTAAGCGCCTCCCCGATTCTGGGATCCGTTCCAGTCGTCAGGACCAACGAGCAACGTCTCAGGGTGGAAAGGCGGCCCATGGGAAGCAGTCGAGAGAGTCCGGAGGGTTGGCGACCCCAAGAAATCAAGTCGTCGGGGGTCTGGGTCTTCCGGCGATGTTTGTCGGTGATCAGCGCTGACGCGGCTCTGTTCGGACCGCGGCGCTTACATGTTCAATCCTCGCCGGACGCGAGGAAAACAGCGTGAATGGAGGGGAGCAAGGGGGGAGGAGGAGGAGGAGGAGGAGTAGGAGGAGGAGGAGGAGGAGGAGGAGGAGGAGGAGGAGGAGGAGGAGGAGGAGAGGCGGAGGAGGAGGCGGAGGAGGAGGAGGAGTAATACTACAAATGGTACGTCGAATCGTAATAATATGACTACTAAAATAATCAGCATAATACCAGAGGGAGGAGCGGGAGAAGGAGGAGGAGGACGAGTAACGAGTAGTATTCAGAGTCGTAATCATGCTACACATGCTCGTCGTAGTAGCTGTTGGAATTCTGTTTCTAATCTTTTCGATCAGACAAGTAACAGTAGTACTATCAACCATCATGAGACGAATCCTAACAGTAATGGAACTAAGAAAAAGAGGATGATCATAACAAATAGGACGAGTCTTGATATTACCACTTACATGCATACTAATAACCCTAACAATAATGATACGAACGCTACAAATCATACGAACAACAATGACCAGACTGGTTATTCTAAGAAGCATATACTACAACTAACAATAAACAGCATACGAATCAGAGGAATCATACGACGCATGGGAATACTGATGTGATTATCATTCGTGCTAATGTGGATACGAATATGGATCATCATAGTACTAGTACCATGCGTACGAATCAGAGTTTAGTACGAATAACCATTAACTACTTACTTATATTATGAGTACGAAACAGACTAAGAAGGGGAATAGGTGGATGATGAGAAGGAAGAGAACAGTGCAAACCCAAGACTTATCAACGATGTTGGAATCATCCCCTCCTCCAAGCTCCCTCTTCACAGTCCCATGCAAGGACTCATTTTCACTGAGGGAAGTGCTGCGTTGGGGGACAACTGCTTGAAGCTCCCGAAGCGTGCCAAAACACCGTTCCTGGCACGTCATCATCGCGAATCAAAGTAGCTGTTGCGCCCTGACCGTCCTGAATCGTTCCAACACATTCCTGGTGCGTTAACCATGCGAACGCGTGAAAGCCTTGCAATGCTTTTGGACGTCTGTGCGCGGCGATAAGGCGATAACCACAGTTTGAAAAGGAACTGCCCTCAATCCGTGAAGCTCTTGCATGTTTTAAAGACCAATGTGCGTTGTGCTCAGGCGGGAATCACATTTTGAAACCACCCGCCCTCCATCTGTGCAACTGTTGCCACTTTTTAGCTTCAGGGCCATACGTGGTGAGGAGGTCTCTGGCGAAACGCTCGGCCCGCCCTTTCGACTGGCCTCGGGGCGGGACGGATGCGTTATTCTTAAGGGAAAAAGAAAGGGAGGAGGAGGAGGAGGAGGAGGAGGAGGAGGAGGAGGAGGAGGAGGAGGACGAGGAGGAGGAGGAGGAGGAGGAGGAGGAGGAGGAGGAGGAGGAGAGGAGGTGATGGAGGAGTAGATGGAGGAGGAGATAGAGGAGGAGACCGAGGAGGGAGAGGAAAGAAAAGGGAAGGGGGAGGAAGGAGGGAGGGAAGGAGGGAGGAGTAGGAGGACGTCCATGAAGAGGAAGTACAGGACATGTTGATGAGATGAGGATGATGGTGGTGTTGTTGCTGCTTCTTCTGCTTCTGAGGAGGAGGAGGTCAGGATATGGTAATGACGCTTAGTGCAGAATGCGCATGCAGCATCGTCCAGGCGCAGAGTGAGGGGAGGTGGGTGAATGTGATCATGTATGCTCTTGTGGATGTCACGAGGTCCTTAACAGTTTTGGCTCAGGGGGACGAGAGCGGTTGCCTCTTGTGAGGTTCGGGGTGGTAGTGGCTGAGTGGCTGTCTCTCAGGGTCTGCCACCAAGCTGGCTGTGCTTGGCCATTCCGAAGCTGCCTTGGCTGAGTGCTACGTAGGCGCGGCGGCATTCAGGAAGCTGCTCTTGGGCGGGGACTACACTGAAGTCCACACTTCCGCGATCTCTCGACGCAAGCCTAGGGAAGGCAGGCGGCGGCGCTCAGGGAGGAAGTGCTTCCAGGGAGGCATGCTCATCGTTGCGATCCCGGAGGCGGGCTTCGTCCAGATTGCCACGAAGGCTGAGGCCCGTCCAGCAGAGGTGCGCGGACGTCCTCATCAGCGTCCTCCGCCCTGCACGTGGCATGGGCGCCCCTGCAGTCGCCCACTCCTGTGGCTGCGCCGGGGGCCGCGGTGCAGGAGGCCGATGAGCAGCACAAGTAGGAGGAGGAGAATGTGGCAGGATCCGTGGAGGATTCGACGGCCTGCAGCGCCGAGCGACCGAGGAGGAGGAGGAGGAGGAGGAGGAGGAGGAGGAGGAGGAGGAGTCAAGAGGAGGAGTGAAGAGGAGGAGTGGATGGGAGTGTAGTTGAGTGTAGTGTAGTGTAGTGTAGAGGAGTAGAGTGGAGTGGAGTGAAGCCCGTCACGCAAGCAAGTTAGTGACAAAACCACCTCGGACTCAACCACACTCGATCGCCTGACCTTCTGCCAGGTCTGGCTGAGGACTTTCGGCTTCCTGTGGGCCGCAGTCCGATTGAGGTATTCCTTCGGATTCCTATGTCCAGCTTCCTTGCGCGGCTTGTCCAAGAGACATAATTGTCTCTCGGCAGTTGCCCCGCACTTTGTGCACAACCAGGTACGTAGGAAAGTGTGTACGTTTAGTGTGCGAGACTCGTAAGCCCAGCTCCCCGCTATGCGAATACGGCCCCCACCTTCGGAGCCTGCAAAGCCCAATCGGCGTCATTTAAAGCTGGGCACGGTGTGGCCCACCAGGCTTTCACAGCCATTGCATTGCATTGCATTGACGCTGAGGGCAACAGTGCCCTTTACCTCGGCCAAGTCCGTGGCCGTGAGATGAGAGATGGTGAAAACCGTCGTGATCTGCCCGCCTCTGGGCTGAAACGCCGACCTGGAGCCACAAGTCCGCGTCGTGCCCCTCGGCTGACTCGCCTGACCTGCGAGCCATCCGTCCACCACGTGATCGTAGCCCGTGGCGTACACAGCAGGAGGAGGAGGAGGAGGAGGAAGAAGAGGAGGAAGAGGATGATGAGGAGGAGGGAGGAAGGAGGGTTGGGCATCGGTGGCGCTGGCCGCGGCCGCGGCGCGCGCCTTCGAGCTGCTGGAGTGGGCAGCTCCCCGCGCGAGCGCGCCGTCGCGAGCGCCTGGCCATGGACGCGGCCGCACCCATGGACGCGGACGAGGCGCGGGGGGGGGGGCGCGTGACATCCAGGTTGGAGATGGGAGGGGGGAGTGCCACCGCACCAGGCGCGATGATGCCCATGATGGTTATGGTGGTGATGATGGTGATGATTTGATGGTTATGAGGATGATGATCATGATGCTGATGATGATGATGGTGGTGGTTATGATGATGCTTATGATGTTGATGATGCTGACGACGCTGATGACGATGATGCTGATGAGAATGATGCAGATGCTGATGATGACGATGCTGCTGCTGATGACGACCTCGCTGATGATGCCGACGATGATGATGCTGATGCAGATGATGATTATGATGCTGATGATGCTGATGGTGATGATGATGCTGATGGCGATGATGATGCTGATGAATATAATGATGCTGATCATCATCATCATGCTGATGTTGATGTTGATGGTGGCGGTGGTGGCGATGATGATGCTGTTTCTGCGGATGATGAGCCAGCTGATGCTGATGCAGATGATAATGATGATGCTGATGATGATGCTGATGATGATGGTGATGATGATGGTAGTTGCGGTGCTGCGGACGACACTGCTTATGACGATGTTGAAGATGCCGATGCTAATGATAACGATGAGTCGGACGATAGCGAGGAGGAGACGGCGGAGACGATGTCGATGTCGAAGGCGACACTCACGATGACGATGACGATGCTGCTGATGATGATGATGGTGATGATGATGCTGATGCTGATGATGATGATGCTGATGCTGATGATGAGGACGATGCTGATGAAGTTTAGGGTGTGGATGAGGTTGACGATGCTGGCGATGCTGACAGCGACGACGATGTGGGGGCGATGGTGATGCTACTATTGATGCGTCTAATGGTTGTTCTGATGATTAGGGCGACGATGGTGATGATATTGATGATGCTGATGCTGAGGATGATGATGGTGCTGATAATACTGATGCTGATGGTGATGATGATGATGCTGGTGCGGATGATGAGGATGATGATTTTGATGGTGCTGATGATGATGATTCTGGTGGTGACGATGCTGCTACTGATGATGAACATGGTAATGTCGATGATGGTCATCATCTTGTGATGATGACGATGATGCTGTTGATGTCGACGTTCATTTTCATGACTATGGTGGTGCTGATGCTGATGGTGATGATGCTCATGATGATGCTGATGATGATTCTGCTGTTTACGATCATGATACGGACAATGATCTTGACGACGGTGATGATGCTGCCGTTGCTGATAATGCTGCGGGTGGTGATGATCAAGATTCTGGTGGTGGCGATGCATATGCTGATGCTGGTGATGGTGGTGATGATGATGATGATGATGATGATGATGCTGGCGATGGCGATGGCGAGGACGATGATGCTGATGATGATGATGATGATGATGATGCTGATGCTGATGATGGTGGTGATGATGATGGTGGTGGTGATGATGATGATGAGGAGGAGGAGGAGGCCTGGGGCAGATGTACACCAGCTTTGCTAGAAGACGCTGAACACATGGACTGGGGCACGTGCTCCCCCAGCTGGCACCTACGCCTGATGCTGATGATGAGGATGATGAGGATGATGATGATGAGGATGATGAGGATGATGAGGATGATTATGAGAATGATAATCATGAGGATGATGATGATGTTGATGTTGATTCTGATGATGATGATGATGATGATGATGATCATCATGCTGAGTATGCTGCCGGTGATACTTTTGGTGCTGCTGACGACGACGATGCTGATGATGATGAGGATGATGATGATGCTGATGCTGATGATGATGCTTATGACGATCACGATACTGATTATGATCATGATGATGGCGATGATGATGCTGATGATGATGATGGTCATGATGATGATGATGGTGTTGATGATGATGGTGATGATGACAGTTATGGTGATGATGATGCTGATGAGGATGATCATGATGATGATTATGCTGATCATGATGCGGTGATGATGATGATCATGATGATGATGGTGATAGTGTTGCTGCTGCTTCTGAGGATGATGATGCTGACGACGATGATGATGGTGATGATGATGACGATAATGATGATGATGATGCTAATGGTGAGGTTTGTGGTGGTGGTGGTGGTACATCTGATGATGGCGATGGTGATGGTGTTTGAGATGAGATGACGATGATGGTGTCGAATGTTGCTGCTATGGACGATCCTGATGATGGTGCTTCTGATGATGCTGATGATCATGATGACCATGATTATGATGATGCGTATGATGATTATGATGATGATGATGATGCTGATGCTGATGCTGATGCTGATGATGCTGCTGCTGATGATGATGATGACGATACTGATGCTGATGATGATGATGATGATGATGATGGTGCTGATGATGAGCATGATGATGATGATGATGATTATGATGATGATGATTATGATGATGATGATGATGATGATGATGATGATGATGATGCTGATGATGATGCTGATGCTGATGCTGATGATGATGATGATGATGATGATGATGATGATGATGATGATGATGATGATGATGATGACCATTCTGACGGTTCTGCTGATGCTGATGCGAATGCTGAGGTTTACGACGACGATGTTGACGATATTGATGATGGTGATGGTGCTCTGAAGCGGAGAGGAGGAGGAGGAGGAGGAGGAGGAAGAGGAGGAAGAGGAATAGGAGGAGGAGGAGGAGGTGGAGAAGGAGGAGGAGGAGGAGGAGGAGGCGGAGCAGGAGGAGAGCGAGCGAGCGAGCGGAAGCCGAGAGGCAGCAGTGTCAGTCCGCCCGACGGGTGGAGGCGTTCACAAACCTCTTATCGCCCCTGGGCCCAGACCTTGGAGAGCAGGGCCCGACGCCGTCCGCACTACAGGGTCCAGGCCCTGGGAGAGCGGGCCTGTGAACGCAGAGTGAAGCGGCCGCCTCGGCCGCGCAGAGGAGCACGGGGCCTGCGCCAGGCCCTTGCTCACCAGCGCCCAGTATGACCACCCATGGAGGGGCGAGCCCAGTACAATACTCCCGGCGTGGCTGCCAAGGGCAGCGTCACGTTGGGGTGGAAAAAAGGACAACAAGGTGAAATCGGTGAAGTATAGCAAACACCAGCCATTCACAAGTGGAAACCGTGGGATCATATCTAGCAACAGCCCCGCCGTGTGCAAACCACCTCACATAGGGAGCCAGTAGAGCTTCACTGGCGCCGACCCGCCGTGTGCAGTCCACCCATGAAGCGCAAGCCAAGGCCGCAACAGCATACAAACAGTCGGCTCACCAATTACCACATGTGGAAGTGGTGTGTTCACATCCGTCGGCATCACGCCGTGTGCAAGCAACACATGGTTGGAAATAGTAGAGCTACTCAGGCACCATCTCGCCGTGTGTTTCCCGCCCACCAGTGGCAATACGTACAGAACTGAACAAACTTCCAACGCCCGCGAGCCAGCAAGCTGCCCAGACCTGCACGAGTGCAGGAAGAACGCGCCAGACTGGACCCACGAGGCCGCTTGTCGGGAACGATGATGAATCGGCGACTTTGAATTTGCACCTCCAAGGGGCGACAGGATTTGGATCACCTGAAAAAGCAGGGTGCCTAATCGGACTCATCATCATCATCAATAACAGCACCATCATCATCAACATCAGCATCGCTGTCATCGTCATTGACATCGTGGCGCGTGCTCTCGATCTCGCGCCCGGTGCCGTGCCGACCCCTGCATCCTTGAGCAAGGCCACGGTGGTCGCGGGAGTCGGAACAAACATATTAGCAGCAAGCAGTGCAGACGATAACGACTTGAGGCGAGTCCAACATTGGGTACTCCACCAGCAAGTGATTGGCCACTTCCCAACGCTCCGGGAACCCGTCCAGCTCGTCAACAAGCTCCACGACAATTGGTGCCAGCCACTCGTCTGCCACGATGTTGGGGTTTGCGGCTGGCTGCTCGTCTGCTTCTCTTTCACAGGAAATTGTCATCTAATCCGTCTGCGTTAGCATCATACAGCCAAACGTGAAAGTTACCAAGACGTTTCAGAAGCATTTTGTGAAAGCGCCTGCAGCCCACAACGAATCAACATGATTGTCCTCGGGCATGTACAGCGTTGCTCCTTTCTTTGCCAGGGTACCTGCAGTGAAATGTTCCGTCTTCTCAAAGTCTGACAGGATACCTTCTCTCACGTCAGTCTGTGAGGCATGGGCTTTGATATATTTGAACTGCTGCAGGTGAACATCCTCATTGGCCGCGATGCGCTTCCAGATGATAGAAATCGGATTCGCAACACTCACCGGCTGCTGGGCGATATCTGCAATACGAAAGCGTGCTTTTGCAGTCTGAGACCACCCTTTACGTTCCCAGTCCCAGGTGAGAGACCATCGTCATTGCATAGTCCTCCCCACACTTTACAATTTGCAGTGGGCAAAGCGAGAACGGCACAGCTCCACAGTATCTTGCCTTCAATCGCCTTGCGTGATCATATACCACAGCCCACCCAGCACTCCTGAGACATGGAATGCTAGTGTGGAAACCGCTGCTGCCAGTGAACACAGATCCAGCATCAACACCTACAACTCGTTCTTGTCCATGCCGTGAAGGTGGTGAGAGGGCTTCTTGCTGGGGTAAGCGAAGGCTTGAGCAGGGTCAGGGAGCAGACCACAGCAAAACAACTGCTGCAGGGCCTCAGCAGCCTTTCGCATGCGCGCGACAGGCGTTATTTAATGCCTGCTTGAGCCAATGTTGTCGGAAAGCGTAGATCGCGTCACACTCGAAGAAGCGGTGGTGAAGCGTGCTTCGCACAGCCTGTTATCTCAGACAAACTTCCCGCTCCCCTTGAATGGCCTTTCAAATCCGATGTTGGCACCAGTGGGTTTCCGAGCATAATCCCCTGAGCGACCTTCTGCTCCTAGGATGCAGCTTGCTCTTCTTGGAGTGCAGAACTTACTTCAAGACACTCCAGGATGTGAGGCTCTTGTGGAACGCTCGGGCCACCTGATGAGACCTTGCTGAGGGCCTCGCCGTGCTGCTCAATACGGCCGGCGACGTTTTCCTGAAGTCCCAGAGCTACGCGTCATTATCTTTGATCGTGCATGTGCCAGGCCAGGACTACCCTATATTGTGGAGCGAGAGGAGGATCGCCGCGATCGGATTTTCTGTGGGTCCGAAAATACCCATCGGTCGTTAAAAGTAGGTTTGGATTCCCAGATTCCAATCAACTGCAAGCGTCTTCCTACTTCAATGACCGAGTGGCTTCACCTTTTCCGTCCTCCTTAAGGGGCGGACGGAGCCCAATCTATTTTCAACGCTTTCCTACTTCAGGTTTCTACCTACTTCTTCTGACCGATGGTTAGCGGCCTCGAGTCCTTCAACAGCCGCTCGATCACCGCCCATGTGACGATCTGCGAAGGTGTGGACGGCGTGTACCGTAGCAATTACCAGCGGGTCCTGCTGCGAGCCAGACTCTTGCTGTGAGCAGCGAGAGGCCGACAGAAGCAGCTGGTTTGTTCTTGCCAGCGTCTAAGCGCTACGTCCGGAGGTTCCGGATCCAGCTGCTGGCAACAGCATGGGTGCCGTATCCCCGCAGAGGCTTGGCCAGGACCCCAGCACGGTGCGCAGAGGACTTCTGACTACTTCGCCCCTGGAGCGCCCTGATCCTGGACCTCCTCTGAAGAGCCTCATTGATCCTGGAGACCTGCGCTGAAACTCGCCTCCTCTTCCCGTTTGTAGCATCGCCGCCTAGATCACAGCGATAAGCCACTTGGGCTGGAAACCGAATTCGTTCTGGCCATGATGCAGATCCTGGGACGCAACATGCTGGCAAACTTAATTGTCTCAGCACACACCACATTTGTCACAGGAGATGGGACGCTTCCTGCCTATCGGCGGCGAGCCAAGGGGGGGAAGTGAGAAGGAGAATGCCTTCTCAGAAGGCGGAGTGACTTCTCAGAAGCCCTCGCGCCTTCTGATCTACGTTTGTTTGTCTTCGGCGAAGGCTCAGAAACTTTTTCAGAAGGCCAGGGGATTTCCAAGCCTTCTGAGAAGGCCCGCCCTTTCTCACTTCCCCCGCAGGCTCGCCACCGAGCCTAGCATGCCCTCAATGAGCGTCTGAATCCCCTGAGCGGCCTGAAGTTTTTAACCGTGGCTTGCCCTCTTATCACATGGAAGCTGATATCATCAATGAGGTTCTCGCTCCCAATCAGGTTGCACTTCACTCCGATGCTTCTCAGCGTCGTTATCGTCATCAACTTTGCTAATCCAGTTGCGCATAAGCAACCCGCAGTGGTGGAACCGTTCGCATGGATGATTGTCGACATCGACTGCTGGTATGAGACCCTTCTGGGCCCCCTGTACAGGGTACAGACCTGCCGCAAAAGGGCCAGTGGGAAATCCGTATCTTTAGCCGCACAGAGTTCGCTGTAACCAACGCCGACGTGTGCCGGTAAGACGCCGTGGATGTCCCCCGTCTTGTGCATGTTCGGGACGTTCAGGAGGCGCCGGCCTGCGTCTGGGTCGCCTTGAATCGTGCCGCACTCGTCTACGGCCCTACGGCCTGCAGGAAGACGAGGGGGACGCCGAGGCGCCGCGCGTCGCGACGAGCGCGCGTGTTGATCCACCTCGCCAGCGTCTCCCAGTAGATGCCCATGCCGTAACCGAGCCGGAAATTCTCGTGCTGGTGCCGTGGGTCCAGGACGCCGTGGTTGTCAGAGGCCAGCGTCTTCTCCCAGGCAGACCAGACCTCTGGTGGGAAGCGCTTGCCCTCGCGCGTGCAGCCCAAGAGCGCGATCAGAGGGTCCCCCGGCTCGAAGCGCTTCGTGCCCTTCAGCTCGAAGACGCAGGGGATCTGAGAGAATACCCTGATGGCGTGCTGGATCTCCACCGTCGGCGGCTCCGCGTACTTGTACGACCCGTCGTCCAGGAGCTCGTTCACGTCCGTCAGGAGCCCGATGCTGCCGGTGGGCTTCAGCTGCAGGAAATCCCCGAGGTGCAACACGATGGGGACGCGGCCGAAGTGGTGGTGCGGCCTCTTGTAGGTGGACTCCTGCACGTCGTGCGTGTCACTGCGCCCGTGGCAGGCGCGAAGGTCCAGCGCGTTGTACAGAGCAGCTGCCACCATGCTTACCTCCTCGATGACCAGGACGCGGACGTGCTCCCACAACCACTGCAACCTCTTCTGCATGCCCCCCGGTCTCATCTTCGCGTTGATGTACTTCTGGACTCGCAGGGCACAGGCGTTGTGCAGCGTTCTGGCTTTCACCGTCTCCGTGGAGATGTTCTTCGCCTGCGCGTTCGAGAAGGCCACGACCATCATGGCGCCCTTGTCCTGCGCCGACGAGGGCCACAAATACTCCACCACTGGGAAGACGATCTTCTGAACCACGTGCGTCTTGCCCGAGCCGCCCTGGCCCAACAGCAGCAAGTGCGTTACTTTTCTCTCGCTCCAGGGGTTCCTCTGCGCGTCGTCCTCCCAGGCGTCGTCGCAGGCCTTGGCGAACCTGGCGACGAAGAGCGTCTGGTCCCGCGTGAGTCTCTCGTTCTCTGGCAACCCAGCGACCAGGGCCGCGATGTACGCGCTGGGCGTTGAGTACACGCTGCTGGCAAAACTGGCCGCAGCGGGGTCGCCGCCCAGGCCGCCTGCGCCCTCGTCCTCGCCGTCCGGAGCGCCTGCATCGTCCTCGTCGCGATTGCCCTGGAGGCGTTCGTCGTGCAGGTTTGCCCAGGCGTGTCTCTCCTCGCGCGCTGCGGCCACCAGAGGTCGGTACCCGGTCGCGGGCGTGGGAGTGGTCGCGGCCTCCGTCGGCTCGGGCGCACCCGCGCCCTCGCGGGCCGCTTCGGACATGCACGGGAGCGCGAGGAGCTCCTTGGCCAACCTTGTGAGGCGCTTGCGGTGCGCGAAGTTCAGCACGTCCGCCATGTCCTGCTCCCCGTCGATGCCCCACGTCGGGACCGGCTGGAAGTGCGCTCGGACCGCCAAGGGGGGCGCGCCCGGGTGCTCTGCGCCCTCGCCCGCCTCGGCGCCCTCGTCTTGACCGGCGCCCCCACCGGTGGTCGCCTTGAGGTACGCGCTCTGCACGGCCGCGTCGCTCTGGTACTGCCGGGGTTTCTTCTCCTCGCGCGCCAGGGCGATTCCCTCGAGGCAAACCGCTTGAGACATCCCCACAAAAAAGGCTCTCAAATCCCCTCGGTGTTTCCGTTGGGCTGCCTGACACTTCCTCACAATTCACTCACAGACGAGGCTCCCGCTTGATATTCCTCCATATTCAGACCTGAGGAGCCCAAAAGTGACGACAGTTACAGGTTTGAGGATGACCCGCTCAGATTCAAATGTGAACTGCGGGCCCCATAGGGAGGGGGCTCCCGCCTGAGACTTCCACGCAATTCACTCACAGACGAGGCTCCCGCTTGATACTTCCTCCAAATTCAGACCTGAGGAGCCCAAAAGTGACGACAGGTACAGGAATCCGATGACCCGCTCGGATTAGTAACATGATCTTCGGGCCCCATAGGGAGGGGGCTCCCGCCTGAGACTTCCTCACAATTCACTCACAGACGAGGGTCCCGCTTGATACTTCCTCCAAATTCAGATTTGAGGAGCCCAAAAGTGACGACAGGTACAGGAATCCGATGACCCGCTCGGATTAGTAACATGATCTGCGAGCCCCATAGGGAGGGGGCCCCCGCTTGAGATCTGTTTGCAATTCACTGACAAACGAGGCTCCCGCCTGATACTTCCGCCAAATTCAGACCTGAGGAGCGCAAAAGTGACGACAGTTACAGGAATCCGATGACCCGCTCGGATTAGTAACATGATCTGCGGGCCCCATAGGGAGGGGGCTCCCGCCTGAGACTTCCTCGCAATTCACTCGCAGACGAGGCTCCCGCTTGATACTTCCTCCAAATTCAGACCTGAGGAGCCCAAAAGTGACGACAGTTACAGGAATCCGATGACCCGCTCGGATTAGTAACATGATCTTCGGGCCCCATAGGGAGGGGGCTCCCGCCTGAGACTTCCTCACAAGTCACTCACAGACGAGGCTCCCTCTTGGTGGATGATGGTGATGGGATGATGACGACGGTGTTTGATGATGATATATGATTGATGATGATGATTATGATGATGATGGTGGTGGTGGTGGTGGTGGTGATGATGACGACATGATGATGATGGTGGTGATGATGAGTGCTGATGGTGAGTGATCGTGCGATTCTGATGGTTAATGGTGGTGATGATGATGGGGACGAAGTGGTGAGTCAGCGAGTAGTGATGATGATGATGATGATGATGATGATGATGATGATGATGATGATGATGATCGTTCGATGCCGATGATGGTGAGTGATCGTGCGATGGTGATGGTGATGCTGATGGTGATGATGTTGATGAGTGGGGAGTGATGGTGATGGTGATGATGATGCGGAGGAGGAAGCAACGAGGAGCAGAGGAGAGGGAGGAGGACGAGAGATCCTGCGCGGAGGGTGTGCAGAGAAAAAACAAGAACCCCACTTAGGATGTCGGGAAAAATAGTAAAAAGTTGTCAGGGGACGATTCTGTTACTAATTTTGAGCATGTTTGGGATATTTCTTTGACTGTTTTAAAATTCTTCGTCCAAAATCCGCCTGTAGGAGGACATGCCCGACCTCAAACTGGGCCGCTTAGAAAAGAACGGGAACTCGGGGATGCACCCCGGCGGGGCCACTCGGACGTACCTCTATCGAGGATGGGACGCCCCCCCTCACACAACCCCGAGTTTGGGGCCCTCGATTTGTTTGTCCAGTCGAGAGCCCAGCAAGGTCAGGGACTGGGATGGCCAGTACTCCCCATCGTAATTTCTCGTTCCACTCAATCGTAGGTATGCCCAGGGCATGCTTCTGGCAGGTCTCCTCCTCCTCCTCCTCCTCCTCCTCCTTCGGTCCACCTTGGCCGACGGTTTTCCCGCAAGCTGCTCAGCATGGTCTTATATCCGACTCTCTCGCCGCGCCGGCTGACCTCCAGGGGACCGCTCCGGTTGCCCGAGGTGGCATGCGGACTCAACGCGTCTACAGTAAATGCTTGCTGCTAGGACGGCCTCTTACGCGGCCTCTGAGGCAAAGAAGGGCTGCGGAGTTTGGGAAACCTTGTTGCAGACCCGTCTCTCCCGCCCGTGCCGCACTGTGCATGCGACTACGTGCGCAGCTAACTCATTCTGACCTTCGCAGGATGCTCGAAGCACCGTCGCATGGGATCTCCTGGACGACGCAGCGGCAAGATGGCAGCGCCGTCAAGACTCACGACTGGAGCCCGCGGACCCGGTCGCTCCGCGCCGAGGCCGGGCGAGAGCGCCCAGCGCGGCTCGGATCCTTCTTCTTCGGGGGTCGGGCAAAGTCGGGCCTGCTCCTCGACAGGGGGAATCTTCAAACATAGCTAAAACAAATAGTCGGGGGACTATGCTGTCAGTATGTTTGAGCATCAGGGGGGGTGTTTGTTTTGATTTTTTGTTTCCCCCATTTTTCGTCCAGAATCCGCCCGTAGGGGGACACGCCCGACCCAAGGGTCGGGCGGCCAGGGGCGAGCGCTGAGCGCGCGGCCGGCCGGGAGGCCCCCGTGCTGCTGTCCAAGAGCAGCTTCGCGGGCGCGGCCACGCTGAAGGGGGCGCTGAAGGAGGGCGTGCAGCTCCTGGATCGCCGCGAGCCCGCCCCGCCCCGCCTCTCCCCCTTGGAGCTCCTCGAGGGCCCCTCGGGGGCCCTCGGGAGTGCCTCGGGGGACTCGGGGGTCGGGAGCCTCTGAGAGGGCCTGGGGCCTGTCCAGGGCGTTGCAGGGTCTGAAGGGCCTCGGGGGCCAAGGGTTTCGGGGCCAACAGGGGCCCCCAGGGAGTCCGAGCTTCGAGCGGTTCTGAGGCTCGTGATCTCAGGGGGCCTTGGATGCTTCGAGGGTTTCAGGGTCTTCGAGCGCTTCGAGGATCTCGAGGGTATCGAAGAGTCGAGGACTCGAGCGAGAGGATATACATATATATATATATATATATATATATATATACATACAGAAAGTGAGAAAGGGAGAGAACGAGAGAAAGAGACATCTCTCTATACATATGTATATACATATGTACAGACAGAGGCAGTAACACACATATATATATATATATACATACATATATATATGTGTAGAGAGAGAGAGAGAGAGAGAAAAGAGAGAGAGAGAGAGCGATAGACAACAAAGGGAGAGAACGAGAGAGAGAGAGAGAGAGAAAAAAAGAGAGCGGGAGAGAAATACTGATATTGTGCGGAAGAGGAGGGTGAGGAGGATGATGAGGAGGAGGAGGACCAGTGTAAACCCAAGACTCACCAACAATGTTAGAATACACCCTCCCTTCCAAGCTTTCTCTTCATGGGCCCCATAAGGGTTCCATTCCACTGAGGGGATTGCCCCGTTGGGGGACAATCGTGTGAACATCTTTAGGGATGCCAAACCACCATCCTCAGGACTTCAACGCCACGAGTTAACATGGTTGTTGCGTGTTGGCTACCCTGAGCCGTGCCAGAACACCATTCCCGCGAATCAGCGTATATGTCGCGCCCTGGTAATCCTGCATCGCTTCAAACACCATTTCTGGTGCGTGAACCATGAGAACCAGTGGAACTCTTGTATTCTGTTAGAGAACGAATGTTCGCGGCGCTGAGGCGAGGGCTGCATTTTGAAAAGGAGCCACCCTCAATCCGTGGAGCTCTTGCATTTTGTACACCGAATGTGCTCGGCGCTAAGGCGAGAGCCACATTTAGAAAACCATCCGCCCTCAATCCGTGAAACTCTTGATTTGTGCCAACCATCCTGTGGTGTTGGGTCCTCGTTCTGAAGAGACGGTCCCCGTGTTCCTCCCTCCTTCCTTCCTCCTCCTCCTCCCCCCTCCCTGCGTTTCACCCACCCTGTACAGCGGGTCGTGGCCCCGTACGGAGCTCCACCGGAGGCGCATGCGTCCCGAAACATCCACTTTGGCATTTTCACCCACCCAGTACAGCGCTTCGTGGCCCCATAGGGAGCTCCACCGAAGCCCCCAGTGCCACCGTCCGCACGCGTCCCGAAACACCCAATGTGGCATTTTGCACCCACCCAGTGCAGCGTTTCGTGCCCCCATGGGAGTTCCACCGAAGGCCCGCGTGCCACCGCCCGCCAGCGTCCCGAAACATCCAATTTTGCATTTTCGCCAAGTCGGTACAGCGTTTCGTGGCCCCATAGGGAGCTCCACTGGAGGCCCCAGTGCCACCGTCCGCATGCGTCCCGAAACGTCAAATTTGGCATTTTCGCAAATTCGGTACAGCGCTTCGTGGCCCCATAGGGAGCTCCACCGAAGCCCCCAGTGCCACCGTCCGCATGCGTCCCGAAACATCCAATTTGGCATTTTCACCGACCCAGTGCAGCGTTTCGTGGTCTCACAGGGAGCGCCACCGAAGGCCCAAGTGCCACCGTCCGCATGCGCCCCGAAACATTTAATTTTTCACCCTCCCAGTACAGCGTGTCGTGGCCCCATAGGGAGCTCCACCGAAGGCCCCAGTGCCACCGTCAGCATGCGTGCCGAAGCATCACATTTGGCATTGTCACCCATTCGGTACAGCATTTCGTGGCCCCATAGGGAACTCCACCGACGGCCCTAGTGCCACTGTCCGCATGCGTCCCGAAACATCAAATTTGGCATTTTCACCCACCCAGTACAGCGATTTGGAGGAGGAGGAGGAGGAGGAGGAGGAGGAGGAGGAGGAGGAGGAGGAGGAGGAGAGGAGGAGGAGTAGGAAGAGGAGGGGAGGAGGAGGAGGAGGAGGAGGAGGAGGAGGAGGAGGAGGAGGAGGAGGAGGAGGCGGAGGAGGAGGCGGAGGTGGAGGAGGGGGAAGGGGCAGAAGGAGGAGGCCTGACGCCTCGAGCCTGCGCTCGCGCGCTGGTTCTGAGAGGAACAGGGAGGAGTGCGGCAGGCTCGCGTCGTGTCGACGCGGCGGCGACCCTTTCGCGAGCTCTAGAGGTTGCACGCGGCTGGCGGCCCAGAACCTGCCGATGTCGAACGATCTGCGCTGTCGAAGCACCGCGACCCTCCAGGGCTGAACGGTCCGCGCAGTGTCAGAGCCCAAGGCCGAAGTCGCCACGGAACCAGCCTGCCGAAGCTACAGCCAAGACGTTGCAGTAAGGAACAGTTTGGGTTCCGAAGGGCTCGATGTCCCTCAGGTCCTTCCATGGCTGTTTCTCTAGTGCCCCGTCCATCCAGGCTCGTCTTGGACCAAACAAAAGGCTTCGTTGCTGGCCTACCGCTCCTCATTTCCAGTAGCCCGACTGTGATGAGGGGGCGGGCGGGGAGGGGAGAGGTCGGCGGTGACCCCAGGGGGGAAGTGAGAGGGGGCAGGCCTTCTCAGAAGGCGGCGGGGTCTGAGAAGCTCTGCGAGCCTTCTCTGGAGCCCCAGGCAGCCTCTCAGGCAGACTGGAGTGCTCCTGAGCTGCCCCGCCGCCTCCTGAGAAGGCCTGCCGCCGCCGTCAGGGGAGAGGGGGGGCCCGGGGGACCCGCCTCGGCCGCCAATCCGCCCCCGTTGGCCGGGGCGCCTCCCGCGCGGGGGGGCGGTCAGTCGCCGAGGCGACGGCGCGATTCGGAGTCGACCGGGGGCGCGCGCTCCGATGGGCGCACGGGGGCAATGATGGGGGCGGATAGGCATCGGGGGGGATGCATCGACCCCCAATCGCCCATTGATCGCCGAGAGGGGCTCGTTAGCCCCAACCTGCCCAGGGAGGTGCGGAGAAACTATCGGAGGCCTCTCGCCGATCTATCGGCGATGTATCGCCGATTCCAGGCCGATGCATCCCCCCCTTCCTTGTGCCGGTTTCCCCCTGATCGTTGCCCCTCAGGGATGCTCGCGCGCGGCTGCAGTGGCGCACGGGGTTCTCCGAGCGAAGCAGTCGTGGGCGGGAGGGGCGGGCGAGCGACCAACCGCGGTGGAGGGGAGTGAGCCGAGCTAGATGCGCTCGCGCCATATTTGACATCCAATCCCTCTCTCTCCCATCCCTTCCCGTTGCGCTGATTTTTCTCCATCCGCGGATCCGTGTCATAGCCGATCTGGAACTCCAAGAAAGACCCCATGGTGTTTTGCGCAATCGGAAAAGGGGAGCTGGAAGAAGAGGAGGAGGAGGAGGAGGAGGAGGAGGTGGCTGATGAGCAGGAGGATGAGCAGGAGGAACAGGAAGATAAGGAAGGAGGAGGACAAGGAGGAAAAGCAGCTGCAGGAACTGGAGTGTAAGAAGTGGGAGCAGTAGAAGGTTGAGGGGTTAGATCAGGCGCTTCCAGACTTGACCGATGTTCCAACCTACTTTAGCCTTGATCACCAGAAAGCATTTCGAGCACCAGGGCAGTACCGAAACTCGAGGCTCGTCCGACACTGTTTCGACACTGTATCGACACTGTTTCGACACTCTTTCGACACTTTTCCGGGTGCTCGAAATTATTTCGGGGATGTGGTCCTCCAGTACGATGGGAGCAACGTAAGCTTAACCCTTCTTCTGGGAACCCTTGCACATGTTGCGACAATCTTCAATGGGATCTCTGGCCGCAGAATTTCTAAAACGAACTCTTCCCTGGAATCTCTGGCCGCAGAAATCTCACAAGACATCTCTTGCGAAATCTTTGGAAGATCCCCCCGACCCCCTCTGGTAGAAGTCTCCCGCGAAATCTCCAGGGAAATCCCCCCTCAAGACATCTCCAGCGAAATCTCCTGCGAGTCTCCCCCGCGTGAAGCATCTCCGGCGAAATCTTCTGCGAAGTCTCCAGTGAAATCTCTGGACAAATCCGCCCTCGCGAAAATCTTTGGATCTCCAGGTTTTTCGCGTGAGCCCAACAGAGTCCCGACACACACTGTAATAGTATGCTTTTCGAGCACCCTGCCCGCTTTGGCGGGGCCTCCCTGGATGGGGTGGAAGGGGCACGACGCCTTGCAAATAGTATGGTTTGCGAGTGTCCTGCCCGCTCTGGCGGCGGGGCGGAGGGGCATGGATACTTGCAGATAGCACTATGGTCTTCGAGCATTCTGCGCTCCGGCTGGGCCTCCTTGGAGGGGCGAGGGGGCACGAAACTTTTCACGCAATAAGGTTTACGAGTGCCCTGCCCGCTCCAGCGGGGCCTCCCTGGAGAGGTGGGAAGGGCCAGCTGCGACATCCACGCTGACATCCTCGACATCCGCCGCCTTGTCGTCGTCGTCATCCTTTTCTTCTTTTCCCCCTACGAGCCCGATGGGCAAACTCGACGCGTCCAATTCTTCATGTTTCGTTTGGCATTTGACATAGGCAAGTTTTCGTTCAGACTTTGCTTGAGGCTTTGCAGCGGCAAGCTGTGGTTTGATATCTTGCTCGCAATTCAGCAGAGGCAAAGGAGTCAGCATGGGGGAGCATGTCGTTGGAGGTGGAATTTGAGATTCCGTAGTGACAAGATTTCGTCGTGGATGTCATTTGGATTCTTCGCGGCAACATTTGTTTTGAGCTGTGTTTGATATGGTTCGGTCGTCGGATATTTTTGATATTCCAGATCTGCAGCAACGTCTTGGGCACCGCCAGGTCTAAACCAGCGGCAGGCCGAGGAGGGGAAATGAGGGGTGCGACAGCGATGAACATGGAACCGGATTCAGAAAAGTGGCCCGCGCTAGGGCGAGAGCGCCAGTCTGAACGACGGGAGCACAGCGCCGATCCGAAAATGAGACCCACGCTGCAGCGGGATTGCCATTTTGGACCCTTGAAAACAATCGGAGTGTACAACAGATATTATCAACAACAATTTTTGAAACCCTGTGCGCAAGAAGAGTGCGTGGAGATGGCCGAGCATCTTCCCGACAGCGACAGGGGAGCGAACAGAGTAGTATTCAGAACGTGCAACTGGGGGGGAGCGGGCGGGTCGGGGGGCGAAGCTTGGGCAGAGCGCGTCCGAGAGACTCTTTGCCCTCGGCTCCCGGGGTGGCCGCCAGGCCTGGCTGAGCCTGTTCAACGCCATCCCCTTCTTCTGCGTCTCGCACTCCGTCCGGCAGCTGCTGACCGCGCTGGTGGGGCCCCGCCGCCGCGCACGCCCCGCCCCTCCTGGGAGCCACGGACGCCCGCCCCCCCGGTGGGCCCTCTCGTCCGACCGGGCGCTTCGAGCACCCCGCTGTTGGTCTGTGTTCTCATGGGGCGTCCAGGAGGGGGGCGAGAACCAGGTGTGCGTGTGTGTGTGTATATATTGTGTGTGTGTTCCTGCGTGTGTACTTTGTGTGTGTGTAGCTGGCCCCGTCCGCGCTCCCTCGCTTGACTTGGAGTGCGCCGCGCCGCGGCGCGCGTGGCCGCGACGCCGCGGCGCGGCTTACTGCAAGTGTGTGTGTATATCATGGCCAGGGCCATGGGATCTCCCAGATGTCATGGCGCCCTCCTCATGCAGCACGTCCCCTGTCCGCGCAGATGCCTCGGACCATGATGCAGTCAACCCGCGTCGTGCAAATGGGCAACCTTCCCATGGGTATCCTTGCATCCCTGCGCTTTCGGCCCATCCTCAGCGACTTTCGCTGGCCAGCCTCGTTCGAAGAACGTTCACGCGGGCCTCCAAGGCCCTCGCATCCCTGCCGCGCATCCTCACGATACGGGTTGACTATAACCCCCCCTCTTCCGGGTCCCCCTCCTCGGCGCACCCGGCTGCGGAGGCGAGCTGGTTGCCAGCGAGGGGCGAGAGACGGCGACCGGAAGGGATGGCCCTGCCGTCGCCGGCCTCGCGCGGCGTGACCTCATTCTCCGGTCGCGGGCGGCGGTGGTGGCCGGTGGCCCCAATGATGGACCAGCAACAACCTTCGGAGGTGGATAGACCTCCTACCCTGACACGTCGATTAAGGAATTGGCCGTATTCGGTTCGCGAGAGGGCGTCGCGGCCGTCATTTTTGCGGGTCCAGGTCCGTCGGTTTCGGTCCCAGGCTGTTTTCACTAAGGGGAGGTTTACTAAAGGGAGGTTTGTCCACCGCCGAAGCCTCGGGTGTTGCTAGTGCCCCTGGGCCAAGGTGCCCCCAGGATTCTAGGGGTACCCCAAGCGGCCTCCGGAGTAGCCCTCACGAGGCCCAGAGGGCCCCATGGGGCTCCAAAGTGGAGCGAGAGAGCGACACGCCGCTCTTCGGACTTGGCGCGGCGGAGCCGGCAGAGGGGCCGAGGGTTTCGAGGGCCCCGCATCTCACAAATCACGGCGTCGGAGGTATGGAGCGTGTCGCGTTCAGGGTGGCTCAGGGCCCTGGCGAGAGTGCGGGTGCAGTGGCTCCGCTTCCATACCTCGAATAATATTAATGGGAGGAATCATATTGATATTAATAATAATAGTATGACCAATGGCAGTACTACAACTAATACTACTAGTTCTAATGATAATAGCAACGCTAGTAGCACATCTCACTGTTCTTATAACAGTAAGACTAAGAATACTATCAGCAGTCATAGCAACTACGAATCATACTGGAATAGTAATGGTATTAGTATGACTAATAACAACTACGGATCATACGAAACATGAGAAGCAGCAGCAACTTCATACACATAGTCTTTCGGAGCTCCGCGCGGATTTCCTGGATCTGCGCTGGCGCCCCGTGGCGGCGTCTCCGGCGCCGCCCCTGGCTCACTTCGCTTGCCAGGGGGAGGCGTTCAGCGCAGATCCAGAGCATCTGTGCGGATGTCCGAAAGGTGATGTTTCAGCCGCTTTTTGCCTCTGATGCCCCTCCCTGCCCCGCCCCGTCCGCCTCCGCTTTCCCTGTTGTTCGAAGTACAAACATTCAGGATGCAAAGAAACTCACAGCCACAAAGACTCGACGATTCCCCAGAACATTCGGAAGCTACGGAAGGTGAGGGGGAAGACGGAAAAAACCCGAAAATATGAGAAGATATAGGACATCCTAGGATTTGTATGTATCTATTTGTGTGTCCCTGGGCCCCTTGAACGATGGGTTGCAGGCGCTTGGATGCTTCCCAGGGCCGCCCAGCCCCGTGGGTGGCCACGGGGCTGCCCTTGGATTTTCTTGGCTTCCCTCGCTGGACTCCTCTGGGCCGAGAAGCACGTAGGGCTCTCCCGAAATCGTCAGAACGTCATCCGGCAGTTTTCACAATTCCTGCCACCTTTTCCTCCTCGTCACGCTCATTCCTCTCGCTCTCCGCCCCGGTCTGGCGTCTTGCGTATCCCTCATCTCTTGCCTGGTCTTGCCGTTCATGCTGCTCCATCGCGGCCCCATTCGGATCTCGCAGCCTCGAAAGGGCCTGAAGGCAGAGAACATGGGCAAAAGCTACGTAATGGCTTGTGTGCGTGATCATCGTTTGGATTCATGACTTCGCAGTTGATGGTGAAGCCCTTGTTTTTCTCGTTATGCCACACGACGCTCCTGCTAAGTCGAGGCGAGAGTCTAAGTCGACGCTCTTGCCACTGCGCGCCACTGGACCACAGTACCAGCCAAGGCTCCCATCCCCGCCGCCGATGGGCTCCATCCTGTGAGTAGTCCGCTCCCTGCCAGGACCTCCCATTTTAGTGACAATCGGGGGCCTCTCCGGTGCTGACAGATAATCCGGTCTCGATCCTCTTAGCACACGCAAAGGCGACAACATGCAAGCTGACTTCACTTCCGCACGGTGCTGTGCAGTGCTTCCATACTTGGCAACCGTTGGCTGCTAAAGCACGGCGCAGACACTCGCTGCCAACGCTCATGGGCACTGCTATGCGAGCACGTGGCTGAGGCGCTATGCTTGCATACAGCGATGGCGCGCAATGCCGTACACACGGTTCGGGAACACCGCTCTCGCATGAGCGTTCACGGGTGACGGCACGTCGCGGGCTATCTTCGGGAAGGAGCGGGGTTGGACAGCGAGGAGGGAGAATGCGCAGGGTGAGAGGGAGGAGCAGGGAGGAGGAGGAGGAGGAGGAGGAGGAGGAGGCGGGAGGGAGGAGCGAGGGAAAGAGGGGGAGGAGGATGGATGATGGATGATGGATGATGGATGATGATGATGGTGAGGATGAGGAGGAGGAGGAGGAGGAGGAGGGGAGGAGGAGGAGGAGGAGGAGGAGGAGGAGGAGGGGGAGAAGGCGGCGGAGGAGGAGGAGGAGGAGGAGGAGGAGGAGGAGGAGAACGGAGAAGGGGGAACGTTGGTCGTGCTTGTCGTTGCCTTCCCGTCGTTCAGATCTCGCTTCCACACGCCGCCCGCTCTCTTCTGCCATCACTCCCTGCGGCCCTCCCCCTGTCAGGTGTCGGCCGACGTCTCTTTCGATGTTTCGCTCGACGGGTGCCCCCCCCCCCCCCCCTTCCTGCGCCAAGCTCACAACGGAGAACAGAGAGAGGGAGAGGGAGGGAGAGAGACAGCGAGACGTGGGACTTCACGGGAGTGAGGGAGGGCTCGCGCCGGGAGGGGAGGGAAGGAGGAGGAGGAGGACGAGGAGGAGGAGAAGGAGGAGGACGAGGAGGAGGAGGAGGAGGAGCAGTTGAAGGAGGAGGAGGAGGATGCGGAAGAGGAGGAGAAGGAGGATGATGACCCCTCTGGGATGGGAGAGGGGAAAGCAGGCTACGCATGGAATGAATGACGAGTCAAAGAGGTCCGTGAGTTACATGGCCCATGAACACACGCAATGAGTTAACTGTCGTGTGGTGTATCTGATGCGCTCCTCTGACGGTGGCGGCGATGATGCACTCTTTTGATGGTGAAACGGCATATTGTGCCCTGCCTTGCCCGCGCTGCGCTGTTCATAGCGACTTCGCACCGTGCTGTCAGGTTGAACGGTTGGTGAGCAGCCCGCCTCCCCTGGCGCTGCACGTACGGCGCCAAGTTGGTGGGGCGTTTCTTCAATTTGAAGTTTCTGATCGGCGGCGAGCTCAGGGGTGAACTCTACGGGGGCGGGCCTTCTCAGAAGGTTTGAAGGCCTCCAGCCTTCTGAGAAGTTCTCTAAGCCAGCCCCGAAAACAGAGGCGGCTTCTCAGAAGGCCGGAGGCCTTTGAGGAGGCGTGCCGCCTTGTGGCCTGCCCCCTCCCACTTCCCCCTTTGGCTCGCCGCCGATATGTGGTCACTGAATCCCGTCCCTCCCCATCCACCCAGCAGGCAGCAGGCATAGCGAGCAAAGGGGAGCAGGGCGAGGGCGAGGGTGTCGCAACGGTGCCGGCACTTGCAGGAAAGCCAAGCCCTCGCCAACAGGCGCGAGGGCGGCCCCCCGACATTGCTTCACCTCCATGCCGGTGTCACGACGACGTCAGCGGGCTACACCTCTCTGCCGCTGGCACGGCTGCCGCCTCGGCAGTGTCAATGATCTCGGCGCCAGGAGGAGCGTCGTGACGGCGCCAGTTCAGATTTTCATCAGGAAGCTAAAATCCGATTCAGGACTCTGTGGGCGAACGCCGGATCGCCTGTCACAGTTTCCGCCTCGGCCAGATCGCGGACCCCGACATCAAGCGGTGAGGGAGAGGGAAAGCAAGGAGGAGGAGGAGGAGGAGGAGGAGGAGGAGGAGGGGAAGAAGGAGAAGGAGAAGGAGAAGGAGGAAGAGGAGAAGGAGGAGGAGGATGCGGAAGAGGAGGAGGAGGAGGAAGGAGGGAGGATGGAGGACCGAGGCGGAGGAGGGAGAGGAGCAGGAGAAAGATGAGTGAGGCACATTTATACACCTGATCGCGAGAGACCCTCCTTCAACCGCTGCTGGAGGAGCCTGGGCGGGTAGCCCGCTACATGTTGCGAGTGTGGTGCGAATACACTGGCGATCGCTGGTCACCCCGCTGGTCTGTTCGGCGCGTGTACGACGGTATTTCGCCATAGCTCCGAACATCAATATTCGCTTGACAGATTGCGGGTCGAAGCTGAAGCGAAAGTTGGGCGGAGTGGGAGGAGGTGGGTTGGAAGGAGGATGCGGAGGGAGGAGGGAGGAGCGGGAGAGAGAAGAGCAGCTGCTGAGATACCCATCCCCATCCTTCTAGCAGAGCTGCGATGTGCCAAAGTCGCCGCCCTGCCGAGCGCAGTTCTGACCCAAGTGGATCGGGGCTCGCTCCGATTCACGAGGGGATTGGTTGATGCTGACTGCCCTACCCGAGGGTGGAGGTGGACTAGTCACGGGGGAGGCGGAGGATTTGGAGGACCCTGGCTCACCTCCCCAGCACGAACAGAAGCCTTGCTGCTGACTGCCAGGCTCAGTAATGCTGAGAGTCATACCAGGCCTCTCGTGCTCTCTCCCTCTCTCTCTCTCTTTCTCCTTTGTTCCTATCTCTCGCTCTCTCTCTATATCTCTCTCTCCAAGTTCGGTTTTGGGCTGCGCTTACGTTCGTCTCGGCTGCTCGACTCTGCACCTCACGCTGCGATCCGATGCGGAGCGGGAGGAGGAGGAGGAGGAGGAGGAGGAGGAGGAGGAGGAGGAGGCGGAGGAGGAGGAGGAGGCGGAGGAGGAGGAGGAGGAGGAGGAGGAGGAGGAGGAGGAGGAGGAGGAGGAGGAGGAGGAGGGAGAGAGGGAGGGAGGAGGGTAGGGAAGGGGAAGACAGGAGGGAGGGAGAGGGAGGAGGGGGAGGGAGGAGGCAGGAGGGGAAGGGAGCGAGGAGGGAGCAGGGGAAGGGAGGAGGGGAAGGGAGCAGGGGAAGGGAGGAGGGGATGGGGAAGAGAGGAAAAGGAGGGAGGGAGCCACGGGTAGGGAGGGAGGAGCGCGCCGAGGCGGAGCCCGCCCCCCTCCCGCCCTTGCGCCGCGATGCCGGGAGAGGCGCCGGGCTCTCGGAGCCGGGCGCGGAGGCGGAGGCGGCCGAGGGCCGCAGGCGCCGCGCGGGCGGCTCGTCAGCGGCGTCGTCGGCGTCGTCGGCGACGGCGTCGGCGGCGGCGGCGTTGTGGGCGGCGCCGCAGCGGCGTCATCGTCGGCGGCGTCGTCGGCGTCGGCGTCGTCGGTGGGGCGGCGGGGGGCGGAGGTGGTCGAGGGCCGGAGGCGCCTCGCGGGCGGGCGGGGGGCGGCGAGGGGTCCGGGGCAGCGATATTCCGGCATTTGCGAAGCGTCCTGGCCCGCCTTTGGGCCCACCAAAGAAAGTTCTGAGAACCTTTTTGTGGTCTGTACTTAGAGCATTTCTGGCTGAGACTGTCTTAATTTCACGAATCGGGTTGATGCTCTAAGACCATTGCTTTTGTAGTTCGAACATGTTCGGGTTCGAAGAACATTTCGTGGTAGGACTATCGGAATGCCGGGACGGTCGGTCCCCGCTCAAGATATGGGAGGGGTAGACTGCGGGAAGTT
>CAUYUJ010014693.1:83244-88244 GCA_963575745.1 Prorocentrum cordatum
ACGCACACGCACACGCACGCGCACACGCACACGCACACGCACGCGCACACGCACACGCACACGCACACGCACACGCACGCGCACGCGCACACGCACATGCACACGCACGCGCACACTCACACGCACACGCACACGCACACGCACACGCACACGCACGCGCACACGCACACGCACGCGCACACGCACACGCACACGCACACGCACACGCACGCGCACGCGCACACGCACACGCACACGCACGCGCAGACGCACGCGCACACGCACACGCACACGCACACGCACACGCACACACGCACACCCACACGCACACGCACAAGCGCACAAACGCACAAACGCCGAAACACCCAAACGCACAAACGCTCAAACACGCACACACAAACACGCACAGACACACAAACAAACACACAAGCACAAACAAACGCACACACACATAAACACACACAAACACACACAAACACACACACAAACACACAACACACATACACACAAACATTCACACAAACACACAATCACACAGCACAACACAACACAACACAACACAACACACCACACCACAACACAACACAACACAACACAACACAACACAACACAAACAACACAACACAACACAACACAACACAACACAACACAACACAACACAACACAACACACCACACCACACCACACCACACCACACCACAACACAACACAACACAACACAACACAACACACCACACCACAACACAACACAACACAACACAACACAACACAACACACAAGTTGCTTGTACTACATGTTCGGTTCGGACGTGCACCTCGGAGGAGGGCGCATAGTACTGGCATGTCCTCCCGCATTCCATATGCCGGCGCCTCGCCTCGCTTCACCTCCCCTGGGACGGCGACGGGGGCGAGGGCGGCTGGGGAGTGGAGGAGGGTCTTGGTGTCGCCATGCGCGCCGCAGGAGGGCCCTGCGGAGCCGCGCAGTGCTGCCCGTGGTCAGCCCGAGCGCCGCCGCCGACGATTTTCCTCTTTTCTTCTTTCTCCTCGTCTTCCTACTCCTCCTCCCTCCTCCTCCACGTCTTCCTCCTCCTCCTCCACGTCCTCCTCATACTCGAACGGTAGCCTACTGATAGTTCCTGCCTCCTCTGTCCTGTCCAATCATCTCCGCTATCCCGCTGCCATTTCGGTTCGGGTACGTAGGTCGGCCGACCTACGTGCCCGTGTTAATCGCGTCTTAGACACACCCCGTTTTCAGATCTGCTCTCGCACAAAAAGGTACCCCTTATCTTACCATCCGTTTTATAGTTGGTCGCGGAACTTCGGCCCCCGTCCACTACCTCTCGCCGCCATGGCCCGCGTGGCACCTCCGCCAGTGCTTTGTTCACCTATTTCTACCCCGTCATCCTCATCGTGTTTGGCAGGAGTGTCCCGGGCGGTCTTGCTGTCCGTGTTCATGGTCTTCGTGTCCGCTAAATCGGACAAGAGGTACACCAACCACCACAAGGACATCATCGAGAATTTCAAGGGGCGCGGCGCCATCCCGCCGTTGCCTGCTTCTCTCCAGGGGCCTTCTGTTGGAATCGCTTTCGGAGCCACACGTCTTGCCTTAGACTGAAAAGGAGGAGGAACCACCATCGTCCGCATCCGCAGCCTCGGCCAGTGGGCCCGAGCTTCTCGCAACTGTGTTGCGGGAGCCCCAGGCAACGCAAGCGGATGAGAGTTCAGATGAGACTGGGGAGTTCAGTGGAGTGCTGGACAACTATGTTGTCGTATAGGGACAGTGAAACAGGCGTGGGACTACCCGCCTTCGTTACCATGATGCACGACATATCGGCGTCCCCGCCGTATCCCTTCATATTGGCAGGGCGAGATCCCGACGCGAGCTCGTCTGGAGTATCGCGCAGTTGGCGGTTGCCCAGCACAGTGACGACGCGACCCGCGATGTGGCATGTCCGCAATTGTGTTGCGGAGTCCCGAGTGCGGCGAACGTGGCGGCGACGCGACGCACGAAGGGCGCGCTCGCAATTATGGCGCGGGATGCCCCGAGTGCGGTGACAACCGCAACGACGCGACAACAGATGACACCCTATGCGCTGACGACGAGGAACGCATTCGGGGCAGGGGCCCACGAGGGCTCCGAGGCTCCTGGTCAGAGCAACACCGTCAGTGAGCCCCTGGTCTCCAGCGCCTCCTTGATCTATGGAGGGACCTCCATTCCAGAAAAATGGCTGTCGGAGTGGGCATGCTTGCCCTGGCTGGCAGCCTCGCCTGCGTGGGCGTTGGTGGCGGCGACGGCAGCGCGGGGCACCCGCGCGCCTGGGGGCCCGAGCAGCATTCTCGGTTGATCTTCCAGCGCTGGGTGCGGGAGGTGATGATGTCGTCAGTGGTCAGTGGCGAACTCGGACCCCAATGAGTTTCGCCAGCAGGCCCACGTCTCATCTCGCTTCGCTGGCATGGCCCGAGAATCCGCGGGCAAGTGGCCGCCTGCTGTCCTCGTGCAGGGAGGCGCCATCAACGGCGACCCAGTTCCACCGTTCCACCGATGGCCTTCCTGATGCGCAGGTTTGTTCAAAGTTGAGGCCAATTGGGCGAGGGGCGGCGCGCCGCGGCAGTCTCGGCACTTATGACCTTCGATCGGTTGCCGGAGGGGGGCCTAGATCACGCCCTCGCGCGTTTTGACATCCTTTGCAACCGCGCCCAGCAAACTGGTCAACTCATGATCGGTCACGAGTGTCTCAGCTTTCTCTTGCGCGAGGTCGGAATGTCAAACGCGCAGTCGACCATGGTCTTGCAGCGCTGCTGCGTGGCCTGCCAAACCAGGGCAGCACAACTCGCATGTGCGTCGAGTCAGCTGCGACGCTTTGGGCATGTGATCGAGGGGTCGCCTGGCAATTTCGCCTCAGCGATTCACTCCGCCCGTCGGCAAACCTTCCCCGCGGGTGCGCCCGCGCGGGCCGCAGCCGCTGTCGAGCTGGGCCTACGTGCCGTCGGTGGCCTCTTCGGCGTCGGCGCGCCATGCGGATGAAGCTCCACTTGGCCGCCGCCATCGGCGCCGGCGCCCGCGCCGCCGCCAGTGCCAGGCACTCCCTCTGGATTGGCCCCGTTCGACGCAGACAGGCGAGCGGGCGTCAGCCAACCATCGGGGAGAGTGGCCGCGTGGTCTGCCGGCCGCGAGACATGGATATCTGGCGGCAATCGTTTCCAGCGCAGTGCGCACTCCAGTTTCGACTACATCCGGCGACGACACCTCGACGAGTTTCACAGCGCGCAGCGGGCACTGGAGCTACTGCGACAGCGCGTACCAGCAGCGCCAAGCCGCGCGGAGTGGGGCGGGCGACTCACCTTCCCCCAGTACTGGCTGCAGCGCCAGCTGCACCTCCAACGCTTGCTGTTTCCAACGGCGACGATAGGGGGCGCCCCATCTGTCTCGAGGCCTTCGTCCACGGCGACGGGGTTGTGCGACTACAGTGCCGACGCACCCGGCACCGCGCATGCCGCCTGCACCCCGCGCAGAGCACCGACGTAAGCGTGCCGCGGACCAGCCGACGTCATCGCCGACTTCCGCTTCATTGACGCAGATCGTGCGCGCGCGGACCCGACGCCTGTGGCGCAGGTCCGCGATGCGCCGGCAGGAGATGCGCCGCTGGGGGCGCCGCCGCAGCAGGACGCAGCACCTCCTCTTCGGCCAGCTCTAGCACCTGGGAGGCAAGATGTGCTGATATCTTTAGAACATGTTTCCAGTTCTGCGTGCCCTACGAGCGATGCCCACCTGGACTTGCACATGCTTCCGTACAGGCCTACATCACATGGGCCTACACCCCCGAGGTGGCCGATCTCGCCGGGTACAGGCTCGAGTTCCCGGGGCGACATGCCGTGCTACTTGGCATGCACATCAGGCGTCATCGTCGACGCCGGCGCCTGGACCAACCTCGGGGGGATGCGATTCGCCTAGAACTTAGCCTGGCGAGCTTTGCAGGCGAAGCTCCAACCCTCGGAGCAGAGGTGGCCCGCTCCACTATATGTGGCAGGAGTGGGCAACGGGTCACAAGTGGCGAACTGGGAAATCCATTTGCCCCATCGCCACAACATCATAGGATGGGGTGACCATTCAGCAGGCGACGCTATCCCTGCCCTGATCGGTGTGCAACCCGTGCAGTCCAACAGCGGGGTGGTGGAGACATGCGTGAACCACAAGCGCTTCGCATTCGCGGACCTGGGGCCCAGGTTCGATGAACTTCGACCTGGGGTCCGAGTGGGCACCTTTGCATCACAGTCGACTTCGGCGAGCTCCAGCCGCGCTGTGGGGGCATGCCTGCAACTCATACTGCCGGCGGTGGGCAACGACAGCCAGGGTCACCCCGACGCCGCGTGGACAACCCCGCCTTTTTCTGCGCAGAAGGGCGGCAGAGGCAAACAAAAAGAGGAGGAGAGGAGGAGGAAGAGGAGGAGGAGGAGGAGGAGGAGGAGGACGAAGGGGGAGGAGGAGGAGGACGAAGAGGAGGAGGAAAAGGAAGAGGAGGAGGCGGAGGAGGCGCCGGACCTGGTGCCGCCTCCTCTTGCTCTTCCGTCCTCCTCCTCCTCGTCCTCCAAGCTTTTCCTCCTCGTCCCTTCTCCTCACTTCTCCTTCCTCTTGGTCCCCGTCCGTCTTTGTCCTCGCCAACGTCGTCGTCCTGGTGGTGGTGCTGCTGCTGGTCCTCCTCTGCAGTTGCTCATCACGGGTGCTGCTCACCGCTCTCGTCGTTGCTGCCCGCTGGTGCCGCCGCATCTCCCGCGCGCGGCGTGTGTCACGCAGGATCGCAGACACGTGCATTTTGGTTTGGTATGCTTTGCGATTGGGAATGCTTTCGGACATTCGGACATTCGGCCTGCAGTCGAGGTGCCGCGGGGGCATAGCAGTGGGGCGCTGGGGCGCCGCTATGGGTGAAAATGGTTTGCGTGACGCAAGGCACAGACGAACGTTAGAGAGAGAGAGAGAGAGACACACATACAGAGGACGGAGAGAGAGAGAGAGAGAGAGAGAGA
>CAUYUJ010014693.1:93244-133244 GCA_963575745.1 Prorocentrum cordatum
GGAACGAGAAGGACGAGGAGCCAGAGCAGGAGTTGGAGCATGCGCGAGAGGGGGGCGTGTAGGAGGCAGAGGAGAAGACGCGGTAGGCGGGGGCTCGGTATGGTCGGAATCGGCCATCTTCGTACTTGTCTCGTTCTTGTGTCGTAAATGATGCTCCCAAATTCTTGAGCCTGTGCCTTCTTGCTGCTTCACGGTGGACGGGGTTCGGTAGCAACTCATTGGAGCCTTGCATCTCTTCAAAGATCCGTCTCCAGGGCGCACTGGCGTGCGCTAGCGTCTGGTTATCGATGAGAGAGCGCCGTCCCAGCGTTAACCTAGTTTCCACCCAGCGTCGACCTGGCGTCGATCAGCGTCGATTAGCGCCGGTTAGCGTCGATTCGCAAGAGCCTGCAAGATGACATGGGAAGCTCCCGTGAGCTGCCACAGAAGGATGCACCGAGCTGGGCTTTGTGCATCGAGTCCTCGTGTCAAATGCCTGCACGCGAGTGGCCCCGCGGAGGCTCTCCCCGATGTCTGTCCCCTCTTCGCCTCGCCTGGCCGGCGCGCGGCTGCCGCTGCCAGACCGCGGCGTGCGGGCCGCTGAAGATGTACATCTGGAGGGCCCCGGCCCTCTCGCAGCATGCGTCAGAGAGAGGACCCGACATCTTGCCACACGTCGTGGGCGAAGAACATCTATCCGTCTCCGAGGACTCGCGGGCCGGGCCCCTGGGCCGCGACCCTGCAGATGCGGGGCGCTGTTTCGCCGACCCCACGCGCGGGACGTATCCGTGCGGCCGCGTGTCCGCGGGATCGCGCCCAGGAATCCAGACAGCGAGGGCGTGGATGTGGATACCTTCGCTGCTGGCGACACCTGTACCCCACGATACATTCCCCCCCCCCCTTGGCGATGACGGGCGTGACCAGGTGTGGGGGGAGGCGGGTCGCGTCACGAATCGCGCCCGCGCCCGCCCGCGCCGTCTGAGATTGCTTGGGAATGTCCCATTCCCAGACGGACGGAGTTGCCGTGAATCGTGACGTGACCGACGGGCATTGTCGCGAATCATAAAATTTGTGCTCTTCGAGGACTCGACATTTTGCCACCTATACCATAGGTCCTGTTTCGTGGTGGGCTTGCGTTGTGTTAACAGTTGCTTTGCCAGTGGCAGCAGCTATTTTTGAAGCTGCCACCCCTCCGAACGTCTCGCAGACGCTGATGGTGGCGGCAGGGACGGTGGCAAACAGTAGGCTCCCGGTTTGCTCTTGAGCCCTGCCTATTTCCTTTTTCTACCCATCCGTCCCCGTCTTCGCACTGCTGTTTGGATACGGCGCACGGCTCGTTGGAAGAGCCCTGCGGCGGCAGCAGCAGCAGCAAACAGCAGCAGCAGGCGGGGATTGCAGCCGCAAGGCCGCAGAAGGCATCGACAGCAGCGGTTTGGTCGACGGGTCACTGACTCTTCTTGGCGGAGGCGAGCGGGATTGAAGTCTGGCATGTCCCTCTACATGAGGAGTATTCAAACATAGTTTCAAATCAGTTAGCAGACGATTTTTCTATGTTGTTTCTATGAATTCTTGAATATTTTGTCCAATTCCTAATTTTTCATCCACACTCCGCCTGTAGGGGGACATGCCCGACCTAAGGGTAGATCTGCTGTAGGTGAGCGATGTATTTGAAGCAGCCGCGCGGCCGAGGGTCTGTTTGATCCGTGGGTGCGCCGGAATCAGAGCAAAGGAGGCACTCACGAGGCCCAAGCTGATCGATTCTAGAGGTCCAGTGACGGGCTCACCTCGACGAGACTTCCTAGCCTAACTCATATGGCTCCCTTCTTTACAACCTTCATCATCAGTTGTGTGGGGGGTCCTCCATTCTATTGATCCCGAAAGGGGAAACTGACCGATGCACCGATACCGATACCCTCCCCTCGTTCTCGTCCTTTTGGGTCTCCCGTGGGGCCCTCGTCGCCAAGGGTGGATTCGTGTCGGAATCCTGGCCGGAGCGCGTTCTGGGCGACGTGCAGGAAGTAGCGGTACCGATGTTTTGTTGTGTCTCCAGCAGGCATTCTGGAGACGGTGCTGCAGACGTGTGATGAGCATGTTTTTCACCACCACCACCATAAGTTGGAGATGAGAAGGAGGAGGAGGGCGAGGACGAAGAGGAGGAGGAAGAGGAGGAGGAGGAGGAGGAGGAGGAGGAGGAGGAGGAGGACCCCCCCTTCCAACTTATGTGGTGGTGGTGGAAAACACGCCCATCAACGTGAGGTCCTCGCCGCGCCACTGTGAGGCCTCCCGCTTGTCCGTGCGGCAGGCCTGGGCTCCTCGGGGAGTGCGCCTCAGGGCACCGACGGCCGCTTCCTGGCCCTGCTCTGCGGCGCGAGCTGCGTGCTTACGGGCACGTCGCCCGGCCACGGGGCGGTGCCAGGCGTTCTCCCCGGGGTGACCCCCCCCTCAGGCCCTCCTTTGCGTCCCCCACCCTTCTCCCCTCCCCCCACAGTGGTACAAGTATTATTCTCCTCTCCCCCCTGAAACCATCTGGTGCACCCCCCCCCCGCATACTTGCCACGGGCCGGAATTCAGCCGTTTGTCTTCCGGGGCGCTGTTGATCTCTTGCAGGAAATGTGGACCAGTGTGAGGCCCAAGCATTGTGGTTCTAGCAAAGGATGCTGTGCACTTTGTGTATATATATAGGTGAAGCAATATAGGTGATGCAACCCAGTCTATTTTTTACAATCTGTGTTGTGCGAAGGATGCAGTGCGATCTACGTTGTGCAGTCTATGTCTTGCGATCTATGTCGTGCAATAGATGTGGTACAATATATCGGGTGCAACCAGTCACTTGCTCAACTTGAAGCTGTCCTCTCCACAGCTCGTGCAAACATCCCACCCTCACAACCGCAACTTGGTCACATGACCTCTTCAGACCGTGACGGTGGGTACCAAATTGGCACTTGGCAACGGCACCGACGCCGACGACGACAGCGACAACGACGACGACGCCGACACCGCCGACAACGACTACGACAAGACCCACGACGTCTCCAACGATTTCGACGACGACGACAACGACGACGACGACAACACCGACGACGGCGACGACGCCGACGCTGGCGACGACGACGACGACGATGACAACGCCGACGACGACGAAGCTGCCGACGACGACGACGACGACGACGACGACGACGACGACGACGACGACGACGACGTCGCCAACAAAGACGACGACGTGGGAGGAGGGAGGACGACGACGGCGGCGACGACATCGACGAGGGAAGAGGGAAGACGACGACGACGACGACGACGACGGCGACGAATTAGGAGGGACAACGACGAAACGCCGACGAAGACGACGAGGGAGGAAGGACGACCACGGCGACAACGACGACGGAAACGACGACGACGCCGAGACGACGACGACGACGAGGAAAGACAGAGGACGACGACGGCGACGACGACGACGACAAGGGAGGAGGGAGGACGGACACGACGACGACGACGCAAGAGCGCGCGCGCACGCTTCTGTTGAAAATCCGTGTTGCGAAACCTCTTGTTTTTGTATGTTTTTTGGACACGATTTTGCAATCCTTCCGAAACCGAAGGTTTTTGAAGGATTTCGGTATGCGCGCGCGGCGACGCGCGCGTCTGCACAGGGTTCTCGCGACGGCACGCGCGCAAGGACGCTCGAAAGATTTCGACATGCGCGCCCGCGAAGCCCGTTTGATATTTGTTGTTCTGAAAATATTGAGAAAACAATGGTTTCTTAAGATTTCGCAAGAGCTCGCGCGTAAGCTTTTTTAGACAATCAGTGTTGCGAAACCATGCGTTTTTGTATGCTTGTTGGAAACTCGATTTTGAAATCCTTCCGGAACCGCGGGTTTTTGAATGATTTCGGCATGCGCGCGCGACGATGCGCGCGTGTGCGCTTCGTCCGTTTTTTTTTTTTCTTTTTTTTTTTTTTTTTTTTTCTTTTTTTTTTTTTTTTTTCCTTTTTCTTTTTCTTTGTTTCTTTTTTAAAATAATTTATATATATATATATATATATATTTGTGTATATATATGTATATATATAGAAAGTCTTTGATTTCTGATAAACGAGAGGGCGCGCATAGTACTTTGTGCAGAGAATGGCGGGGGGGAGTGATACCAGCTTGGCTGGGATAGTACAAGTTCATATTTCGGATGGACGAGTGTGTATAATAAGTATACAATAGAAGTACCCCAGATGGGAGATCGTTAATTCCGGGGGGGGTCGAGTCTAACTCTATTCCTCTTTTAGAAAGGAGAATTCATGTGTTGCAATTGGTTTAAACAAGTGGGTTGACACATTCGATGCTCTTGCAAACATCCCACCCGCCCACCCGCAACTTGGTTTGCAAAACCCATGCGGTGGCGATTGCGATGAGTGCTTGGCGTTGGCTGGTGCATCCCTGCGGCCGCGCCGACCCACGCACGCGCGCGCAGCAGCCAGCTAGTTTGGTGCGACCGACGAGGCCGTGGTGGCGCTGTCCGCAGGGCACATCCCAGCGGGCACTTCACTGCCGGTCGGCGACTTGGGCTGGCGCGACATCATTGCATCGTCGACAACGGTAGACACGATAATGATAGTAGCGATGTTGGTGACGATGTTGGCAACGACGACGGCCCGGCCAGTGCGGGCGCCGGTGCTGATCACGCCGACGGTGATGACGTCGTCTTCGCGTCGGTGATGAATGTTTTGGAGAGAGTTCGACATGGCTGCGCTGCCGACGCGCGAGGGTGGCCCGCATGGTATTCTTGGACGCGGATCGCGCCCCCCCCCCCAGTACGCGCGCGAGGGCGCGCGAATGATGTCGGCATGCGGCGCGAGAGGTCTGTTGGGCAGAATTCCATGAACATGTTGTAAAGCCCATGGTGTTTTAAGACTTCGCAAGAGCGCGAAGGCACGCTTTTTTGAGAAATGACGTTGCGAAGCCATGTTTTTTTTGGGGCGCTCGGCTTTGAACTCGTTACGGATCCGAAGTTTTTTGACGGACTTCGGCACGCGCGCGCGACAACGCGCGCGCGTGCACTTCGCGTCATTTGTTGCAGAGGGTCCTTCCTCGACGGCGCGCGCGCAGCGGCGTTCGAACGATTTCGGCATGCGCGCGCGAAGCCGTGAAAAATACAAAAAAACGAGAACGCGTGGGAACATCTAGCGTTTTGTAAAGGATTCGCAGGAGCACGAGCGCGCGCTTGTTTGACACTTGATGTTGCGAGACCATGTGCTTATTTATTTGAATATGTATGCATATATACATGTATATATATATACACATGTATATACATATAAATGTGTATACTTCTATATATGTGTGTGTATATTGTTGTGTGATGACACCCGGCACTCGTTGCGAAACCGAAAGATGTTTGAAGGACTGCGGCATGCGCGCGCGACGACGCGCGCGTCTGCACTTCGTCCCATTTGTTGCGGCGTGTTTTGTTCGCGACGGCACGTGCGGAAGGGCGTTCGAACGATTTCGACATGCGCGCGCGAAACCCGTGTGGTAGCATTCTCTGACAATGTGGGAACAGTTATAGTTTTGTAAAAAAATCGCAAGAACACGAGCGCAGGCTTGTTTGAACATTGATGCTGCGAGACCAGTTTTTAACAACATATATACATATATGTATATAATACAAAACAAATTAGACACTCGGTTTTGAAACTGCTGCGAAACCAACGGTTTTTGTTCAAGTATTTCTGCTTCCGCGCGCGACATCGCGCGCGTGTGTTCTTTGATATCAAAACGCAGGAACGGGATTCTGGAAAAACTGCAGGTTTTCGGTGAACGGTTTTTGCAGAGGATGGCGGGGGGGATGCCGGCGCCACCCATATGGTGCGAGTTCAAATGTATGATGGGCGATGGGCCATAATCGCATGTGATTTGCAATGCGAAAGGTGGGGGGCGATAGTTGTTTGTTGCTTTGTTTTTTTTCTCTCTCTTTTTGTTGATCGAGTCCTTTCTCTTTCTAGAGAATCAATGTTGCGCAATCTATGTGGTGCAATTAATCTTGACCGTCTTATCCCACCCACCCACCCGCAGCTTGGTTTGCAAAATCTCTTAAGACCGTGTCGGTGGGTACCACATGGCACTTGGCAACAACAGCGACGCCGACGACGACAGCGACAACGACGATGACGACGCCGCCGACAACGACTACGACGACACCGACGACGTCTCCAACGACTTCGACGACGCCGACAACGACGACGACGACGACACCGACGACGACGACGACACCGACGCCGACGACGACGACGATGACAACGACGCCGACGCCGACGAAGACGCCGACGACGACGACAACGACGACGACGACGACGTCACGACGACGCGACGACGACGACGACGACGCGACGACGACGACGACGACGCCGACGACGACGACGACGACGACGACGCCGACGCCGACGACGAAGACGACGACGACGTCGCCAACGAAGAGAACGAGGAAGGAGGGAAGACGACGACGGCGACAACGACGACAACGACGAGGGAGGAGGGAGGACGGCGACGACGCGAACGAAAAAGAAGGAGGAAGGACGGCGACGCCGACGACGGCAACGACGAGGGAGGAGGGAAAACGACGACGACGACGACGACGACGACGGCGACGAAATAGGAGGGACGATGACGAGACGCCGACGACGGACGACGACGACGACGAGGGAGGAGGAGGAAGGACGACCACGGCGACAACGACGACGAAAACGACCACGACGCCAAAGAGGACGACGACGACGAACATGAGGAAAAACAGAGGACGACGTAGGCGACGACGACGACGACAACGACGCGGGAGGGGGGAGGACGGCGACGACGACGACGACGACGACGACGCAAGAGCGCGCGCGCACGCTTTTGTTGAAAATCTGTGTTGCGAGACCTTGGGTTTTTGTAGGTTTTTTGGACGCACGATTTTGAAATCCTTCCGAAACCGATGGGTTTTGAAGGATTTCGGCGTTTTCGCGCGACGACGCGCGCATCTGCACTTCGTCTCGTTTTTTGCAGAGGATTCTCGCGACGGCACACGCGCAAAGGCGTTCGACAGATTTCGACATGCGCGCGCGCGACGCCTGTTTGGTAGCATTTTGTGAAAATCTTGACAAACCTATGGTTTGCTTATGATTTCGCAAGAGCTTTCGCGGAAGGTTTGTTAGCAAATCAGTGTTGCGAAACCCTGTGTTGTTGTATGCTTTTTGGAAACTCGATTGCGACATCCTTCCCGCACCGAAGGTTTTTGAAGGATTTCGGCATGCGCGCGCGACGACGCGCGCGTGTGCACATCGTCTCCATGTTTTTGCAAGGGATCCGTGGAACAGTGTTATGCTAGACCAGAACATTTTTTTTTACAGGGGAACCTCAGGGGGGGGAAACCGGCCTGCCTGGGATGGTATGATTTCATATTTCGGATGGACGAGTGTGCAGACTATATATATATGTATATATATATGCAGTTATATCATCCCAGAGGGAAGCGTTAAGTCCGGGGGGGGGGGGGCAGAGTCTATTTTATTTTGAGAAAGGAGAATTGATTTTTGCAAACGAGTTGACACACCCCATGCTCTTGTAAACGCCCCACCCACCCACCCGCAACTTGGTTTGCAAAACGCGCGCGGTGGCGATTGCGGTGAGTGCTTGGCGTTGGCTGGTGCATCTCTGCGGCCGCGCCGACCCAAGCGCGCGCAGCGGCCAGTTAGTTTGGCGCGACCGACGCGGCCGCGGTGGCGCTGATCGCTGGGCACGTCCCAGCGAGCACTTCACTGCGAGTCGGCGAGTCGGGCGGGCGCGGTATCATGGCGTCGTCGGGAAAGGTAGGCACGATGATGATGGTAGCGATGCTGGTGGCGATGTTGGCAACGACGGCGGCGCGGCCACTGCGGGCGCCGATGCTGATCGCGCCGACGATGACGGCGCCCTCGAGTCGGCGATGAAGGTTTCGGATTCAGTTCGCGCGAGAATGGCCCGCGTGGTATTGTTTGACGCGGGCCCTGCCCCCCCAGCACGCGCGCGCGGGGGCGTGCGAATGATTCCCGCATGCGGCGCCAGGGGCCCTTTTGGCACAAATCCGTGAACATGTTGAAGAAAACCTAGTTTTCGGTAGCATTCGCGAGAGCACGAGCGCGCTTTGATTGAAAACTGATATTGCGAATTTTTTTCTTTAAAAAATGTGAGACACTCGGTTTTGAACTCGCTGCGAAGCCGAAGGTTCGCGAGGGATTCCGGCATGCGCGCGCAACGACGTGCGCGCGTGCATTTCGCCTCCGTTTTGCACAATATTCTCGCGACGCCACTCGCGACGACGTGCGCGCAAGGGGGTTCGAGCGATTTCGACATGCGCGCGCGAAGCCACTTCGGAGCCATTTCGCGAAAATGGTGTATCAAGTCATGGTTTGCTTAAGAATTCGCCAGAACGCTATATAGATATAACTAAACAACAGTGTTGCACCATGTGGTTCTCATATGTTTTTGGACACTCGATTTTATGTTTAAAAAAAGAAGAAACAACCTTACGACGCCGACGGCGTTTGAAGGGTGTCGGCATGCGCCCGCGACCACGCGCGCGCGTGCTATTCGTATAGTTTTTATTTTTTTTTGTTTTCGTATTCCTCTTTTTTTCCTCTCTCTCTCTATATATATATGTATATTTGATATATACATATATCATTATTATTTTGTATGTTGTTCTGTTTGCGAGTGGCTTTGAAGCCTTTTTTTTTTTGTTTTCAGAGGGTGGCGAGCGGGGCGGATACCGACTGGACTGGGATGGTATGCGTATGCGTTTATATTTCGGGACGATGGGGCAGAACCGTATGTACATAACAATGCGAACTGGGGGGCGGATTCGCCGGGGGGGAGACTCTAAGAAAAAACAATCTTGGTGGTGCGATCTATGCGATGCGACTCATATGGTGCAATCCGTGTTGTGCCATCTACGCTGTTGAAAATATGCGGTGCCATCCACGCTGTGCAATCTACTGTCGCGATCTATGCTGTGCAGCCTATGTTGTGCAACCGGCGTGGTGCAACTCATCAGGTGCTATCTGTCTTGGCGCAATTCTGCGAGGCCGCGGCAAGGCGGCGACGGGGCGGCGACGGCGACAACATAGCTGCCAAACCGACGATCGGGCCCAGACGACGGGCGGTGGCGAAGTGGCGACGGGGCGGCGAAGGCGACAAAATCGCCGCCAGACCGACAATCGGGTCCAGGTCTTTAGAAAAGAGGTAGGAGTCTCCTCCTCCTCCTCCTCCTCCCCCTCCTCCTCTTCCTCCCCGCCTCCTCCTCTTCCTCCCCGCCTCCTCCTCCTCCTCTTCCTCCTCCTCCTCCTCCTCCACCTCCTCCTCCTCCCAACCCCTCCTCCTCCTCCCCCCTTCCTCCTCCTTCCTCTCCTCCTCCTCCTCCTCCTCCTCTCCTCCTCCTCCCTCCTCCTCCCTCCTCTCTCTCCTCCTCCTCCCACCCCCTCCTCCTCCTTCTCCTCCTCCTCCTCCCTCTTCCTCCTTCTCCTCCTCCTCCCTCCTCCTCCCTCCTCCTCCTCCTCCCCTCCTCCTCCTCCTCCCACCCCTCTCCTCCTCCCCTCCTCCTCCTCCTCCTCCTCCTCCTCCTCCTCCTCCTCCTCCTCCTCCCCTCCTCCTCCTCCCCCCACCCCCTTTCCTCCTCCTCCCCCCTTCCTCCTTTTCCTCCTCCTCCCCCTCCTCCTCCTCCTCCCTCCTCCTCCTCCTCCTCCTCCTCTCTCCTCCTCTCCTCCTCTCTCCTCCTCCTCCTCCTCTCCTCTCCTGCTTCTCCTCCTCCTCCTCCTCCTCCTCCTCCCTCCTCCTCCTCCTCCTCCTCCTCCTCCTCCTCCCCCTCTCCTCCCTCCTCCTCCTCCTCCTCCTCCTCCTCCTCCTCCTCCTCCTCCTCCTCCTCCTCCTCCTCCTCCTCCTCCTCCTCCAGATGGCTCCCTGGATCCTGGAAGAGGCGGGGCGGTGTGGCCTCCCCGGTGCCCATCCCGTGCCTCCCCTTTGGCCGCCCGTGGCCCCTCATGGCCGCCCGTGGCCTCGCGGAGCCGGAGTCGGTGGGCCGACGCGGCCTCCCGTGACCTCTCCTGGTCTTCCATCGCCATCCTTCGGGGGAGGAAAAGGTACTCGTTTTCCCCTTTTTGGGCCTCCTGGGAGGCCCTCGTCGCCACCGCTGGATCCTCCTCGAAATCCTGGTCAGAACGCAGCCCGGGAGAGTTACGGGGAGTAGCGGTATCGGTACCTTTTGGTTTCCCCAATCCTTGTGCTCATCCTGATGCCCATCCCTGCCTCTAGCCCCATCCCCATCCCGATCCCGATCCCCTATATTCTTAGCCCTGCCCCGATGCCCTCCGCGTGGCCCCCCCCGTCGTGGCCCTCTTTATCGTGGCCTCCCAGCGTGGCCCGAGTCGTGACTGTGTGGAGCTGCCTAGTCTCAGGAGCCCTTGCCCTGCCGAACGTCGCCTTGGGTGGAAGATGGCCGAGGCGGCGCTGCACAAGCGGAGGCGGCTCTTGCAGGGCCAGCACCCACAGCGCGGCGAGAGTGCGACGATCCTCGCCAGCTGGCCGACTTCCCGCAGAGCGCTCAGATTTTCGGAGCCTGCGTTTGTGCGGGCCTGCGCATGGCGCCGCTTCTCGATCGCGGACTCGTAAAGGCCCACATCGCCAGAGGAGGGACAGATCGCCCCTCTGGGCAATCCCTCGGCAATCCCTGGGCCCCCCTCCTTCTTCTCCTCCTCCTCCTCCTCCTCCTCCTCCATTCCTTTTCCTTATCAATAGCTTTTCCCTGTCGCACCCCGAGGCCAGTTTTTAGGGCGGGCCGGGCGTTTCGCCTGAGACCTCTTCACATTGACGATTCTGAAAAATAAAAAGTGGCAGCAGTCTCACGGATGGAGGGCGGATGGTTTTCAATATGTGGTTCTCGCCTTAGCGCCGCGCACATTCGTCTTCAAAACTTGCAAGAGTTTTACATATTGAGGGCGGGTCGGTTTCAAAATGTGGCTCTCGCCTTAGTGCCGCGCACATTCGTCTTCAACACTTTCAAGAGTTTCACGGATTGAGGGCGTGTCGTTTTCAAAATAAGGCTCTCGCCCTAGCGCCGCGCACATTCGTCGTCAACATTTGCAAGAGTTTCACGGATTGAGGGCGTGTCGTTTTCAAAATGTGGTTCTCGCATTAGCACCGCGCACATTCGTTTTCAAAATTAGAAGAGTTTCACGGATTGAGGGCGGGTCGTTTTCAAAATATGGCTCTCGCCCTAGCGCCGCGCACATTCGTCGTCAACATTTGCAAGAGTGTCACGGATTGAGGGCGGGTCGTTTTCAAGATGTGGCTCTCGCCTTAGCGCCGCGCACATTCGTTTTCAAGCTTTGCAAGAATTTCACGGATTGAGGGCGGGTCGTTTTCAGAATGTGGCTCTCGCTTTGGCGCTGCGCACACTCGCTTTAAACATTTGCGAGCGTGTCACGAATTCCCGTGATCAGCGTACCAGAAATTGTGTTTTGGAAGGATTCAGGATTATGCGGGTGCAACAGTTTGTTGATTCGCGGTCTTGAAGTCCCAAGAATGGCGTTCTGGCACGATTCCGGATCGTCAAGACGCAGCAGTCAGGTTGATCCGTGGCGATGAAATCCCGAGAACAATGTTTTGGCATGCTTCAGGGTCTTCAAACGGTCGTCTTCCAACGAGGCAGTTTCCTGAATCGTAATGAACCGTTGTAGGGGCCTATGAAGAGGGAGCTTGGAGGGAGCGTTAATTCCAACATCGTTGATGGCTCTTGGGTTTACACTGGTCCTCCTCCTCCCCCTCCTGCTCCTCCTCCTCTTCCTCCTCCCCTTCCTCCTCCTCCTCCACCTCCTCCTCCTCCTCCTTCTCCTCCTCCTCCTCCTCCTCTCCTCCTCCTCCTCCTCTTCCTCCTTCTCCTCCTCTCCTCCTCCTCCTCCTCCTCCCTCCTCCTCTCCTCCTCCTCCCTCCTCCCTCCTCCTCCTCCTCCTCCTCCTCCTCCTCCTCCTCCTCCTCCTCCTCCTCCTCTCCTCCTCCTCCTCCTCCTCCTCCTCCTCCTCCTTCCCTGGGCCTCTCGGCGCGGCTCTGGCCCGCGCTTTTCCCCCCGCCCCCCGCGCGCAGCCGCGACCTGCCTCGCCGGGGCGAGGATCCCGCCGCGGGACCTGCCGGTGAAGCGGGACGTCGTCAACCGGGAGCGCGCGCGCGCGGGCCGTGCCGTGAGCCGCTGGACGGCGGCATGTTTGTTGTTTGTCGGTCCCGGCGCTTTCATTCGGTTTCGGCCTGAAGAACAAAAATTGGTACAAGCAGAAGCTTCTGGTGCTCCTCGCGGATTTCTTGGATCCGCGCTGGGCTCTCCCGGCGGCGACTCTGGCGCCGCCCTTGGCGCGCTGCGCGCGCCAGGGAGGAGGGCCCAGCGCCGATCCGAGAACTCCGCGCGGACCTCCAACAGCTTATGTGTACGCCGTTTTTTGGTGTGTATCTATGTATACGTATATATGTATGTATGTGTATATAGATGTATATGTATATATATATATATATATATATATATATATATATATATATATGCAAACAAAGAAAGGCAAAGGCAAGAAACGATTCGCGGGCTGCTCTCGGGCCCCAGGGCCATCAGACACGGGTCCGGGGCCAAAGGCCACCCTCAGGCAAGCGGTCGGGAGCTCTGGGGCCGCGGGCTCAAAAGCAGCAGTCCGGAGGATGTCTGGGTCGGCATCGTGGTCGTGCGTTGTCTGTTTCCGTCGTCGTCGCCTGTTTTCGTCGTCGTCGCCTGTTTTCGTCGACTTTGATTCCCTACCTAGGCTCTGCCTAGAAGGGTTCGTACTAGTAGGCTTAAAGGGGCCGGGCAGTGGAACCCGCCCCGGGCGGTTCCCCCGGCATCCGCCCCGCGGTTCCCCCAGTGACGTTCCCTTAGCTTCGCGTTGCTTATCTCATCTTAGCTTAGCTTATTTCATCTTACCTTAGCTTAGTTTCATCTTACCTCAGTTCCCTACCTAGGCTCTGCCTAGAAGGGTTCTTACTCGGAGGCTTAAAGGGCCGGGCAGTGGAACACGCCCCGGGCGGTTTTCCCGGCATCCGCCCCGCGGTTCCCCCAGGATCCTGGGAGCTTTAGCTTTGGCTTTAGTTTAGCTTTAGCTTTAGCTTAGCTTTAGCGTAGCTTTAGCTTAGCTTTAGCTTAGCTTTAGCTTAGCTTTAGCTTAGCTTTAGCTTAACTTTAGCTTAGCTTTAGCTTAGCTTTAGCTTAGCTTTAGCTTAGCTTTAGCTTAGCGTTACTGTCACTACGAATGCTGCTTTCCTAGGGGCTCCGACTCCTAGGTAGGGTCGCACTGGGATAATTTTTGCCGTCGTCGGCAGCCTCAGAAACAGCCAGCCAAAACACCGGCGGTCCTCCTTCTTCCTCATGCTCCCATCTTCTCTCCTCCTCCTCCTCCTCCTCCTCCTCCCCTCTCCATCCTCGTCCTCCTCCTCCTGCCTTTCTTTCTACTCTTCCTTTCTATTACGCATACCGGCCACGAATACAAGGTACCAACAAAAGGTTAATCCAACATGCTCCATCCTTCACAAGCACCGCCTTCAAGGATGTCAGAGCCAATGTGTCCCACCCGAATCGACATGTCTATGCATACTTTCAGTTGCACAATCGGCACGCTAAACGGTCCTCCCTCCCTCCTTTCCTCTCTCCCCTTCTAGTCCGCAGGGCCGCTGACGTCTCAAGTAGCCCTCCGAGAGCCGCCAGCGCTGCTCCATGCGTCGTCGTTGTTGTTGTCGTCGTCGTCCCTGCTGCCCTTTTGCGTTGGCCTGCCATGGGGCATAGGCTCGTTGGCTTGAAATGCGAGCAGAGTGCAGCAATCAGTGATCTCAGAGCCGTGAGGTCAGAGGAAGACAAGTGGAAGCAGGTGCGTGCAATGATGCTAACGGAGCCTCAACCATCCACCATCAGCCGTAAAAGAAAGGCGAGACAGGCTAGAGTTGTTATTGTCAATTGTAGAACTTCGGGAAAGGGCATCCAAGGGAAACCCTCACGACCACGCGTCGGTAATCCCATGGAGGTTCGAGGGTACGTTTGGTGCCATGTGCTCGTGCATTTCACCGTTGCGTCTGGCTCTGGCGACGGCAGCAGTAGGGCACACCTTCCCATCCTGGTGTGGCCGCGGTCGCAATGGTGTTGAACAGTTCATTGGTCGCAGATGGATGCAATATTCGTATTCGAAACCGGTTTCAGTTGACCACAGCTGTTAAATCTTCAGCACGCAGATGGATACACAGACATTCCCGAGTGGTTTGATCCTGGTCCTAAGAGGAGGGTGGTGGAGTATAGATTATCACCAAGAGCCAACAACCTAGCACACCACCAACCTCCGCCAACCTCCGTGAAGGTACGGGCAAAACCGACCAGTGCGTGCCGCTGTGCAGTTTTTTTTGAGGGTAGAACCGGTCTTGGGTGGTCCGTATGCCTTCTGGACACCCACGCCGTCTGTTTCGCTAGCTTCGGGTCAGGCGTCGATCTCGGACAGCCGTCATTCGGATAAGGGAGGGAAGGGGAGGCTGAGGAGGAGGAGGAGGAGGAGGAGGAGGAGGAGGAGGAGGAGGAGGAGGAGGAGAGAGGGAGGGAGGGAGGGAGGGAGGGAGGAGGGAGGAGGGAGGAGGGAGGAGGAACTGACCGCGGTGTAACGCAGAGTGTTGGGCAGGTCATCCACGGTCAGGCGCTGTCACCCACCGTCACCCGTGGCCAGGTGGGCTTCCACGGGTGGCCTCGAGAGCAGAGCCCCGACACTGCCCAGCGGGAAGCCTGCTCCGCCCAACCTCGCGCGGACCCCCCCCCGCCCGAGAGCTTGCAGCGGCTGCTGCCGTGCGTGAACTGGACGGACTGCGGCCAGGTCCGCCCTGGTCCCAGCCAGCCAGTCGTCGTCGACGTGGTCGTCGACGGCTGCCGCCGCCGCCGCCGCCGCCGCCGAACTCGCCCTCCCCCTCGCCCTCGCAGTCGCCGCCGCCGCCGCCGCCGCCGCCGCCGCCGCCCCCGTCGTCGTCGTCGTCGTCGTCGTCGTCGTCGTCGTCGTCGTCGTCGTCGTCGTTGTCCTCGTCGTCGTCGTTGTCGTCCTTGTCGTCATCGACTTCGTCGTGAGAGCTCCCCTGCCGCCGCCCTTGTTTTCCTTCGGCCGCGTCCTTCCTCCCTCCCTCTTGCGAGGTGGCACAATTTGCTCTAACGGCATCCCCGTGTAAGCCTCTCATCGCCAGCGCAGTCGCCTTCTGCCTAGCCGCCGATGCAAAGTGTGTGTGTGTGTGTGTGGTTGCGTGTGTCCCTCCCGTTCACCGTCGTTTCCGGCGCCCTGGGGGGCTTGCCGACGCTGTAGCCCTGCCGTTGCGGCTTTTGCGGGGTCCCCGCCGTCACTGCAGACCTTTTGCCCCCTTGGCATTGCACCGTGCCCTTCTACCAGCGTCTGCTGGCCCTGGCACTTGCTTCGAAGAAGGAGAAGCGCCATAAGCAGAAACTTCTTGGCGCTCCGCGCGGATTTTTTGGATCTGCGCCGGGCCCTCCCGGCGCCGCCCCTGGCGCGTTCCGCGCGTCAGGGAGGGGGGGGGGTGTCCGGCGCGGATCCAGGAAATCCGCTCGGAGCGCCAAAAGCAACAGTTTATGTTTATGTTGTTTTTTCTTCCTCTATTGCTGTAGTTCTTTCACGCTCATGCTTGCCACGACGTTTTCATCCAGCCATGCCGGTTGCGATTGCCTGTTGCCTTTTGCCCCGCTCCCTCCCGCCGGTCCTCGGTTCTCGGCGTCGTCGTCAGCCGTTCGTCCGCCCCCCCTCGTTTGACCCCCCCGTCATCCACGCCCGGCTGGCTTATGGCCAGCAGTTGCCGCTGTTCTGATGAGGGCTCGGCCGATCTAGACGCGCGCGCGCGCGATCGCTCCTACAGACTTTCTCCGCCCTGACCCCCCCCCCAAACAGTGTGTGTGTGTGCTGCTCCGCTCTGTTCACGTTGCCTCCATGCCCTCCTGGCCCACCTCGCCCAGTGCTCATCGCCACTGTCTGCGGCTTGACCACCCCTTGGTGGGTCAGCCATTGTGCACCCAGAGTGCCTCAGCTCTGCCTCTACTGCCCGTCGTCCGGCATCGACTCCTTCCCTCAACTCTCGCGCTTCCCCTCCCCCGGTCGGGCTCCTTCGTCCCTCCCCTCGCGGCTGCCTCTCCGTAAGCCGTGCTGCGCGACTCGCCATGGGTGATTTTGGCACCCCCTGCCGAGCCTGACTTCGCCGCGCTGCTGCGCCCGCGGACGCGACGCCACACAACGTGTGTGTGTGTGTGTGTGAGAGTGTGTGTGTGTGAGTGTGTGTGTTCCCCCCTTGGTTTTTTGGACCGTCGAACCGCCTCCCCCCTTTCCCCTCAGTGGCGTGCGACTCCTCCTCCTGCATGGTGGCTTAATTCGCGTTTCGTGCGCCTACCAACGCCCTATCGCCAGCGCAGTGACTCTGCCTAGCCGCCGACAGAAATCGTGTGTGTGTGTGTGGTGTGTGTGTATGTGTGTGTGTGTTCGTTTACGTGTGTGTGTGTGTGTGTGCGTGTTTACGTCTGTGTGTGTGTGTGTGTGTGCGTGTTTACGTGTGTTTGTGTGTGTGTGTGCGTGTTTACGTGCGTGCGTGCGTGCGTGTTTGTGTGTGTGTGTGTGTGTGTTTGCGTGCGGGCGTGATTACAACTGTACTATACACTGCACAGTTTCTCGGGGGAAGTGTGAAGGAGGCCTTAAACCCCTGGTGTCCAAAGATTGGAGACACCACCAGTCCTAAGGCTGGACCCCTCGTGCGAGTGCGTTTCACGTCCTTGTGTACGGAGGCGCTGCGCTGCTGGTGAAAAACATTTGATCTTCGAAGAGTGCCGCCAGAACACTCACACACATACCTTGTTCATCATCAGGGCTCTGGTAACATATCTTATTGTATCGTGTGCGCACTGAAGCGTAATCTAAGATCCAGTACGGTTCCATACTACCTCTGCCGAGGTTGCCGCCACTCGTGCAGCACTCTCGGCGTCCACAGCTTGGGAGCGATTGGTATCGACTTGAGCTGATTTCTCACTGTTTCTCATCGGTGCGTGCGTGTGTGCGTGTGTGCGTGTGTCTGGCCGCCGAAAAAGCCCGCGGCGGCCAGCGCGAGCGCCGGCGGCCCCCACCAAGCCCACGCCGCCCGCCCCGCCGGCCGCGCACGCCGTCGTGAGGCGGCCTGCGCCCGCACGCCCCCCTCCGGGAGGCCCCCTCGCTTCCAAGGTCACGTCGGGCCCGTCCCTCTGGAGGAGGAAGATTCGAGAACATAATAGTCTGGGGACGATGTTTCGATTTTCTTTTGGGCTACTTTTTTAAAAATAGTTTTTCGCCCGCAATCCGCTGGTAGGAGGACATGCCCGACCTAACGCTTCCAAGGGCGGACTGCATCTGCTTCGTAGGGGGCGCTACCCGCGGGCGCCCCACTGAACATGGCGGCCCCTGCCAGCGGGAGGCCGCCCCCCCCCCTCTCCTCCCGATCGTTTTGGCTCCTGGCTCCTTCTCGGTGCCAGGCCAGAACCGGACGCGACCTCCAGGTCCATGGAGCCCCCGCCCTTCGGCAATCCCGACCAGCGCCATGGGCGCGGGCCACCACGCCCTCGTCTCCCGGGTGTCCGCCATGGTGGGTGAGGGTTTCGAGTGCCATGACAACGTCAGTGCAGAATGGTACAACGGGGCCCTCCACAATGCCTCGTCTGCTGCCTCTCCCGCCACCGGGCAAAGCCTGCTTGAGCCCTGCGCTTTCCTTGCGAGTCCGCTGAAGAAGGAAGATGCGGAGGAGGGAGCCCAAGGAGGGGCAGGAGGAGGAGGAGGAGGAGGAGGAGGGGGATGGGAAGGACGAGCCCAGCCAGGACGGAGTTCGCCCCCCCCCCCCCCCTTCCCCTCCCTCATCCTCTGCAGGACATACTTTGCGCGCACACTCGTTTATCAAAAATCAGCAGTTTTCAAAATTCCCTTGCAACAGATGGGACGAAGTGCGCGCGCGCGTCGTCGCTCGCGCATGCCGAAATCCCTCAACAGTTTGAGGTGTCGTAGATGTGCCAGGCGCCTGCACGGCGCATCGGCAAATAAAGCTACCTTGAGCTTCGCACACGCCCTAAAACACATGATGGTTATGGTACGCTGCCCGTGGGCGCAGGAGGAGGGGAAGGGAGGAAGATAAATCGTTCTACGCACTCCAAGAAGAAACGGTTAGCTCAAGACCTGCCCGCCCTAGCGGCACGTCGGGCGGTGCAACAGGGTGCCCTGAGCGCTGGTAGGTAAATTGTGGAACAACTCGCATTGCCCCTGGGAGACGGGGGGGGGAGGGAGGACGGGGGAGGCGGAGGACAAGGGAGCGAGAGGGAGGAGCTAGGTCCTGCCATCGCCAACAAATCTGTGGACGCACTCAGCCCATTGCTTTTTGGGCCTCCCACGTCGTCGATTCAGAACCCACCGTCGAGGTTCACACGAGCCCGGCTTGCAAGTCAGAACCCTAAGCAGATGATCATTAGGAAGGGCGGCAATCGTAGTGTACAGTTTCGCCTGCTTGCTACTCAGGATTTGCACTCAGAGGTCGTTGTCCTGCCTTCTCGAAAACTTCTTTGTTCGACACTCTCAATACGTAGGAACACGGTTTCGATAATTTTATACGATGACACCGGGCGTGGAAGCCGTCTAGACGGCGTTTGTTCGCTTGCAACAGCCAAACTGAATAATCTTATATGAAGCTTGGGTAGAATACTTGCAGCGTATACCTTCTTTTTGCGATGGCTGGAAATATTTGCATGCGACCAACAACGCGGCACAGCTAGAAATATGCCCTTGACCTCGCCGATCCGTCGTGAGACTTCTGGCCGCGCTGCTCCATCTGCTGTGAGAAGTTTGATCCACTGTCTGTCTTCAATGTCTTCCACTGTCTGATAGTTTGATCCACTGTAGTCCCCTAAATCTATAGTTTGATCCACTGTCTTCAATGGGCCCCCCGACGGAGTGAAGATAGCGCCATCATGTTTATATGCAAAGCAACTGTTTTGTTCAGTTTAGTTCCAGTCCGTATAGCGCCCCTTCTTTGATGACTGTGTCCAGGAGTAGCTGCAGTTTCGTTGCGTCGCTGCTGGCCAGCATGGTGTCGTCAGCGTACAGCAGATCTGTGGTAACAAGATAAGGTGGTTCTTCAACGCCCAGGTTCGCAATTGCCATCTCCATATCGATGTTGTAGAACATAAAATACTGCACAATAGTGAATAGGTAAGGCGGGCATCCTTGCGCAATCCCCGCTTTTTGGCACCTCGTGGAAGAATCGCCTGCTTTGTCTTTCAGATAGAAAACAGATTTTTGTATACTCCTGCACTAACAAGTACCATCTGGTTTGGGATTCTCAACCGGCGCAGCGCTTCAATCAGTGTATTGTGCTTGATGCGGTCGAATGCTTTCGCCCAGTCGAAAATCCAGGAGAAGAACCCGCGCAAGCTGCGTCAACCATTCTGCGCACAATGGCAATAATTTGGATTGTGTTCCAGCCAGACCTGAAACCAAATTGTGTTTTTCGCATCCGCTTTTCAGCGCCTCCCCTTTGAAGTCTGCTTTGAATCATCGACGCCACTACTTTGTATCCAACAGGTAATCATGCAATCGGCCTGTAGTCTTCCGGCAGACTCGCATCCCCCTTTTATATAGAAGTGTGAGAAGACAGGCGGTCTGGTCCCAAGACTTGGCATGATGTCCCAAACTGGTTACAAAAATGATGCCCCCCCCCCGGATCCCGACCGCCATTAATTCGCATCCGAATAACTATTTTTTATCTGTCCCCCTGGAAACAATTCCATGGATGCCGATCGATGCCACTTGTATACACCTCGGTACCAGGGAGAATGCCGATGGGGATGTTCCCGTCCTCCGAGCAGATAATGTTTTTTTGCATGGGGTTTTCGCCATTGGGTTTTGGAATTCAACATCGCTCCCGTGGTATACAATCTATCAGCGGTATGCCGCCGCGCGCGCGCGCGCGCGTTGGCGCTTGGCATTATCACATTCAGTGTCGTATGTCCACATGGGGATGTTCCCGTCTTCCGATCAGAGACTAAATTTTTACATTCGGTTTTGGCCATTGTATTTTGGAGTTGAACATCGCTCCCGTTTTATAAACCTATCAGCGGCATGCCGCCGCGCGCGCGTTGGCGATTGGCATTTGTGCATTCAGTGTCGCATATCCACATGAGGATGCTCTCGTTCTCTGATCAGGGAATGGATTTTTACATTGGTTTCTCGCCATTGGGATTTGCAGTTCAACATGGCTCCCGTTGTATAAAAATCTATCAGCGGCATGCCGCCGCCGCGCGCGCTGGCGATTGGCAATTGTGCATTTCGTGTCGTATATCCACATGGGGAGGTTCCCGTGCTTCGATCAGAGAATGAATGTTTACATTGGGTTTTCGCCATTTGGGTTTTGGAGTTCAACATCGCTCCCGTTGTATGAAACCTTTCAGCGGCGGCCACCGCCGCGCGCGCGTTGGCGCTTGGCAATTATGCAGTTAGTGTCGTATATCCACATTGGGCATTGGGATGGTTCCGTTTTCCGATCAGAGAATGAATATTTACATTGGCTTTTTTGCCCTTGGGTTTTGGAGTTCAACATCGCTCCCGTTGCGTCAAATCTGTCAGCGGCATGCCGCCGCCGCGCGCGCTTTGGCGCTTGGCATTTTTGCATTCAGTGTCGTATATCCACATTGGGATGTTCCTGTCTTCCGATCAGGGAAAGGATTTTTACATTGGGTTTTCGCCATTGGGTTTTGGAGTTAAACATCGCCCCTGTTGTATAAAATCTATCAGCGGCATGCCGCCGCCGCGCGCGCGCGTGTTGGCGCTTGGCATGTTGCATTCGATGTCGTACATCCACATGGGGATGTTCCCGTCTTCCGATCAGAGACTGCAATTTTACATGGGGTTCCGTCGTTTGGTTTTTGCAGCTCAACGTGGCTACCGTTGTATAAAATCTATCAGCGGCATGCCGCCGCCGCGCGCGCGTTGGCGATTGGCATATGCACATTCCGCGTCGCATATCCACATGACGATGTCACCGTCTTCCGATCACATACTGATTTTTTGCATTGCGTTTTCGATATTGGGTTTTGGAGTTCAACATGGCTCCCGTTGTACACCAAAAAGCAATCAGCGGCATGCCGCCGCCGCGCGCGCTGGCGCTTAACAGTTGTGCATTTTGTGTTGTATATCCACATGGGGATGTTCCCGTGTTTCGATCAGAAACTGAATGTTTACATTGTTTTTTTCGCCCTTGGGTTTTGGAGTTCAACACCGCTCCCTTTATATATATTTATATACATATATCTATATCTATATCTATATATATATATATATATATATATATATATATAAAAAGAACTATCAGCGGCATGCCGCCGCCGCGCGCGCGCGCGCGCGCGCGCGCGCGCGTTGGCGATTGGCATTTTTGCATTCGATGCCGTACATCCACATGGGGATTGCCCCGTCCTCCGATCAGAGAATGAATTGTTACATTGTGTTTTCGCCAGTGGGCTTTGGAACGCAACGTCGCTCACGTTGTATAAGATTTATCACCGGCATGCCGCCGCCGTGTGCGCGCTCGCTGGCGATTTGCATTTTTTGCATGCGGTGTCGTATATCCACATGGGGATGTTCCCGTCTTTCGATCAGATAATGACTTGCAACATTGGGATTTCGCCATTGGGTTTTGGAGTTAAATCGCTCCCGTTGTATAAACTCTATCAGCGGCGTTCCGCATTTGCGTATTCAGTGCCGCTTCGCAACCCAGACAGGGCGCGCGGTGCGCAGGGAGTGGTCCGTGAACGCAGTCTCTATCCACGCTGGGGTCGCACGGCGTGGCAGGCGTGGCCTGACGCCAAGAGGGGTCTGCGCAGGAATCTGCTCCTGCACGCAGGGCGCCAGGGCGGTCGCGGGGACGTATCCAACGATTCAGTTTGCCCAGCCTCTTTTCTGCTTTCTACAGGCGCACTGCAGCGCTGGGGAAAACCATTTTTTTATCGTTTCCCGAAATACTGAGCAAATGCTCCAATTTTTCCCCATCTTGCAATCACTATTTCCAGAAGTATGGCGGTTCCTCATCAGTGCCTGCCGCCATCCCCACTGAAAGTCTTCCTAGAGCGCCAACAAGTTCTTCCAAGGTAAGTGGGCTTGTCTTAATGGGCAAGTCGTCTCCCAATTTGTTTTTCGAGGTAGGGGCAACATCTGGATTCGTAATCTTCCACTGCGTGTGTTCGAAAGAATCTGCCAGTACGTCCCCGCGCATGTTGCTGTCTACCAAAATGCCCTCAGGATGTGTGATTCAGTTTGGCCGTTTGGCGGCACCTTTTCTGGAGTTGCTGGACAGCATGCTATGCACTGTCCGCCCTGTACTTGTTCATCCAATCATGTTCGTTTGTCATTCTTGATCGCGGTGCGGACCATTTTTCCCACTATTTTTTCTTTTTCTATTTGTCTTGCCCGGCGCGCCACATCTCTTTTAGCTAATAAGCCCAATGTGTGATGCGATGTCCCAGGCCTGTGCGGTGCCTTCTTTGGGTCTCTTGTCACTCCGGACGCATTTTGCATCGAGATTTTGATGCGATCGGCATGTCCATCTAAATCTTCTGGCGTTTCTTCCGCGCGCATTGCCCCGCAGAAGGCGTCGCAATAGTGCTCTGCCAGAACGTAGTCGTGGCGAAGACATTGTCCCCGATCAATGTAAGTTGTATGCTTATCCCGCCTGGTGTCCAGGGAAATGGAAGACCAAACTTGAAGTAGAAAGCGTCGAGATGCCAGTGGTACGTCCCGCCTTGAACACATGTATGTGATGTTGTCCAAAAGCACGGCGTCCACAAGGCAGTGGTCAATGTGTGGAAAACCTGGAGCGTGTGCTTCGTGCTGGAGGTCGTCATGCGGACCATAATATGTCACCATTTTGTTGCTGCCATGGTCGAAGAAAGTATTAGCAATCGCGGTGCTTGTCGCCCGGCATGCCTCTATGAGGAAGTCGTTGTTGAGCTCTTTCCTATTTTTGGGCCATTGGCATTCGAATACGTTACGTATTGACCCAATATGTTTTCTTCTCCACGTTGTTAGCAGAAAAGCTTCGCGTTGAAGTCGCCCGATAGTGCACGAATGTTGACCTTGCTTTGGCCACGCTGCGCTCAAGAGGTCGAAAAATGCCCGCCGAACGTCAGCATCATGTCCAGAATGCGGATCGTACGCACTGAGAAGATTGAGCACACGTCCCGGCACCTGCAGTCGCTGAGAGGCGAGCCTGTCCGTGACGAACCTGAAAATAAACACGCTTGATGCTGCAGAGGGGGCAACAACAAAACTAACTCCAGAATAGAATCGCCCAGCTGCTTTTGTGTTCGCCCCAGAGACAATAACCAGATAGCCACTTTCGTGATATGCTTCCGACGTTCGTACTCCTGTCTCCTGCACTCAAATAACAACAATATTGTGTTGCTCCATGTGGTGTATAACTTCAATCAGTTTCGCACGCTCCTGCCCAAAACCCTCGACGTTCCAAGTTGCAAAGCAGGCGTTCTCAGCGGACGGCAGAGGCGCTTGGGCCGTCCCAAAATTTGTTTCCTTCTGCCGGAAGCAATGCTTGGGGATATCGGCAGCTGGTCCGGAATCGGTACCTTTGTCAAGTTCCGTATGCCCGGTGTGCCGAGGCGCATGCCCAAGCAGATGCTCAGGTAAATGTTGAGGTGCATGTAAACAAGACTGGGTGGTATCGCTGCCCATCCGCGTCGGTACAGCATGCTGAAATAGTGTGATGCCGTCGGTCACGTTGGCCCCGGTAACGGTATCTTTGCCCGTGCCGGGTGGATCGCGTGGAGGGTTGGTGCCTGCATCCCCATCCATGTCTGACCGCACACGCCCAAGTTGTAGCGGAAGCGAAACATGGCCGGGTAATTGTTTTGGGATTGGATGTGTTGCGGCATCGGTCCCGTGGCCGGCCAAACCGGGTGCCGCTTGTATTTCCCATTCGCTTGTCGTCCCTTTGGATTGCCCTTTCGCCTCTCCTTTCATTCCTGCCTGGGAGCGGCGGACTAGGGAGTCGCATTGTGCAAGATGGTTTGAAGTTCATGCCAATTCTTCCACTACTCTTCCCACTCCTGGTTGACACCTTCAGGGCCCACATGCACGCTAAGTGCCAACTGCCCTCCGACATGTACTTGTTGGTATGTTGAATTGTCGGAGACTTGAATGATATGCTCGTTCTGCATAACGTCCTTGAGTAAATATTTCACTCCGAATCCGAAATTGCGGGCAGCTCTTTCGGAAGGTTCCCGGTCTTGGCATGCCCATACTGTGTTAGAACCTCGTTGTAAACGTTGGCTCCGAAAAAGTGCAACGTCTGTGTCTCGATCCAATGTGTCGCTGAATTCTAGAAACAGGATGTTGCCAAGTACATCTTTCGAGTACATGTTCATTGGAATAGGGCCGTTCATCTTCGACAGTTGCTCTCGGATGTACGCGAACGCGGCGGTCTCGGAGTCGAAGTCGTTCAGGTTACCAACGACTGCCGTCACTGCACATTTCCCGTGCTCGTGGTACACGTTGACGTGGTTGGTGTGCTTTTGTTGTCCTTGTAGTCGTAAGTCCGCAACTTGACGTTGAAGGTCTTGCAATGCGTTCTCCATTTCAGCCGTGAGGGACGCGCCGGGTGCTGAACGAGGCGTAGCATGCATAGCCATCTCTTCTTCGATAATGCCCATCCGCTTGTCCATCGAAGTTTTCCAGGTTCATAATCCAGATGGCCATGTCCTCCATGTCGGTATTCACTTCTGTCTGTAGTGCTTTAAGGTCACGCCCGAAGGTCCAGACAGCGCGCATTGTAGGGTTCAGATGCTTTTTTGAACATGTTCTGGATAGACTTCATGGTAACTGGTTCGTCTTCATCGTCGTTGTCGTCCATGTCGAATTCGTCAGAGAGAGCCTGCTCCAGGTTGAACGTCACCTTCATTATGTTGATGCTGCCCTGCCGCGTTGTAGTCCACCGGTGCTGTCGGACTTGCAAGTCGCGCCTGCTTCAAGGCGCTCTTCGGCGGTGGCGTTGCTAAAGCGTATTCGTCAGGTCGTTCGGGTCGTTTAGGCTTTGCTCGATCAGCTTGTGTCTGGCACAGTTGCCTGACAGGGGTACCTGGCATGCGCGATTCACCACCTGCACTCGAAGAAGCCATCGCAGCCCACAGAGGTGGTGTAAGGGTAGATGGAATCGTGTAAGAGTATGATGGGAGCTAGGAAGTAAGAGTATGAGCGGGCTGGAGAACACTTGATAACTTGAGCCAAAATCTTGAGCCAAAATGGCTACGAATCTTGAGCCCAAATCTGGAGCTAATCTTGAGCCACAATCATGAGCCAAAATCTTGAGCCAAATGATTTCAAAATCGAGAGTCACGAAACATGGTTTCTCAACAAGGGTTTTCAAACAAATCCTGCGCCCGCGCTCTTGCGATTTCTTTTGAAAGCCACAGGCTTTTCAATATTTGCATAACATGCTACCATCCGGGCCTCTCGCGCGCGCGTGTCGAAATCGCTCGAACGACCTTGCCCGCCTGCTGTCGCAACAATCTCCTGCAACAAACGGGACGACGAGCACACGCGCGTGTCGTCGCGCGCTCATGCCGAACTCTTTCAAAGCACATGGTTTGGCAACATCATTTTCCCCAAAAAGCTTGCGCTCGCGGTTTAGCGGATTCTTAAGGACTCCGTTGGTTCTTCAATATTTTCATAAAGTTCTGCCAAACGGGCTTCCCACACCGAATGTCGAACTCATTCGAACGCCTTTGCGCGCGTGTTGGGAGGAGGGCACGGTCCGTGTCAAATGATACCACGCGGGCCATTCGCGCGGCCGACGCGCGCGCATGTCGAACTCTTTCAAAAAGGTGCCTCGCCGACGAGAGGACATCGTCATCGTTACTGGCGGGTTTGATCAACATCGGCGCCGTCATTGGCCTTGCCGTCGTCATCGCCACCATCGTCACCATCATCGCTACTCTCATAATCGTGTCTACCGTTGTCGGCGTTGCAATGATACCGCGCCCTCCCAAGTCACCGACTCGCACTGAAGTGCCCGCTGGGAAGTGCCTTGCGGTCAGCGCCACCGCGGCCGCGTCGGTCCCGCCAAACTAGCTGGCCGCTGTGCGCACGAGCAAGCGCGGGCTAGCGCGGCCGCGGGGATGCACCAGCCAACGCCAAGCACTCATCGCAATCGCCGCCGCATGGGTTGTGCAAACCAAGTTGCGGGTGGTTGGGTGGGTGGGTGCGATGTTTGCAAGAGCGTGGAAGTGGTCAGCTCGTTTGTAAACATCAATTGTACCCCGTAGGTTGCACCACATGGATAGCAACTCGTGAGTGGTACCATACACAGATTGCACCAGACACGTAGCACACTGAAGGTGCGTGAACCAACGGATTGGGAATTCACGCTAGCAAGCATCGCTATGGGGAAATGTGTGTGGGTGTGTGTATGTGTGTGCCTTGCTCCGGCAGGTCGCTGCGCGCGAGGCCGCGATTGCCAAATCGTGTGTGTGTGTGTGTGTGTTTGTGTGCGTGCGTGCGTGCGTGCGTGCGTGCGTGCGTGTGTGTGTGTGTGTGTGTGTGTGTGTGTGTGTGTGTGTGTCGTGCGGCCGTTTTTCGCGGGCCGCTCATGTTCGCGACGGGGTCGTTTTGAATTTGTCGGCATGGGTGCTTTCGCCTTGGAATATCCAGCGGGAGTAACCCGTGTTGTTTCCCGTCTCCTTGTGATTCACATGTTTTCTTCTCATTGGCTGGCGCAGATTCGCATCAACTGCAGGAACAATGTGGACTTGGTGCCCGTTTTGTCTTGGCGAAGGGATTGGCGGTGGAATGCGAACATGGAGGGTGTCGGTGAAGCGGGATATGAGAACACAGGGGCATTTAACGAGATGGAGTATAATGTTGTGTCTTGTCTGGTGGGCAAGCGCACGCTTTGTTCTTCCCAGATCCACAACCCACTTGTTTTGCTGCTCGTGTGATGTATTCGCCACTCTCCCCACCGCCGTTTTCTCAGGTATTCAGACTGACTCATACTCATACCCACTTGTGGTGCTCGGGCTTATTCGCACTTGTAGCATAATCACCCCCGCGCAGACGAAATCACATTCACCTTCGCCCACACTCATCTTATTTTATTTCGTACTCGGACTCGCTCGTATCCAATCGCGGTCATATACATAGTTACTCGGCATCTGGCTTATTCACATGAAGATTCTCTGTACCGCACAACTTAGACGCACCCATACTCAGACTCACTCGTGCCCAGGCACATCGGATTCAGGGGTGATCCACGGGCCCTGGGGGTCGAACAGGGATGTTGCATGGGCCCATTGGCGCCCAGATTGGCTTCCCCAGTAGGACGCCCGTTTTGGCAAGTTGGCGCCCCGTTTTGAGATCCTCGGACCACCGCGATGTAGCTGGACTTCCCAAGACTGGGCACCAGTGGGTGTGACGCAGGCCCGTTCGCGCCCAGATTGGTAGGGCCTCTCGGGCAGAACGCCCGCATAGCCAGCATCACATTGGGGCCTCTTGGAGGCCGTTAGCGACCATATCGGATATCGGTAGGACTTGTCTTTTGAGTGCACGCGTATTTCTTCGGGGCCCCAAGATCACCGCAGGCATCATGATCGGGCCTCCCAAGGGGTGGCACCAAGGGGTGTGTCACGGGCCCGATCGCGCCCAGTTAGTTGGAACCTTCTAGAGTAGGTTTTTGGTTTTGAGGGGTAGACGAGCCTCTCTCCCACTATGTCTCCCTGTGTCTCTCTTCTCTCTCTATATATATGTATATATCCGTCCTCTCTCTCTTTCTCTCCTTGTCTCAATGTGTTTGTTGTTCCCCCTCTCTCTATCTCTCTCTCTCTCTCTCGCTGGATGGACCCCAAGAGCATGTATCCCGTTGGTTCGACATTCTGGAATGCTGAACCTTGGCGCAATTTCAAGAAAGACAATGGTTTACAATGTCCCTGGCATACAGGCCTCATTTTATCTATCCCATCAAGGTTTCACTATTCTTGAACGGTAATAGCGGAGAAGAGGGGGAGGGTTCAGACAACCGTTTTCCAGAAGACTATGGGCACAGTTTAAATTGTTTTGGGCGGGTCCTGTCCGTCTTTGTCTCTGACAATTGGACCTGAGCTCATAATTGGGGAATGATCGATCGCACTCCTTCATTTTACGAGTACGGTGGTTTTCTTCTTAACCCTGGGTTCTCCACCATCCCCCCAAGGTGACCCCATCTTCAAACATGCAAGCCCAATTAGGGCCCTGTGGTTTTGTGAGATTTATTATGAATTACATGTATATGATAATGTACATCTTGATGGGTATCTTGGTGTCATGTTTTGTTGACGAAGACCTTCAATGCTGGCGAAGGGCTTCTTATAAGTTCCCTGTTACAGGGGCGCGTGCAACATTCAATATAGTGAATACGCAACTGCACACTTAAACCACACATAAACGCATACACTTGAAAGCACCAATCAACCTACAACAAATCCACATTTGAAGTTTATTCTGGCGAATGACTCAACCAGATGCAACTGTCAGTACCTCAAGACAGGTGTGACGAAGGAGGGGGGAGCTCCTTGTGTTGCCACGGGACGTGTGACGGGTACGCCGACACGAGCGGGGGGGAGCAAATGTGGACATTGCCGCGAGGCCTTCGGTGGAGCTCCCTAGGGACAGGCCACGAAACGTGCGACGGGCGTGCCGAAATGGGTCGGGGGAACCCGCGCAGAACAACGCTGGGATGGACCACGCGGAAGGACCCCAGCGCCCCCCCCCGAGGCGGATAACTTTACCTCAGGGCACATATGCGCCAGCAGCGCCATCCGCCTGGGAGAGGATCCGCACATGGTAGGCGAGGGGTCGCGGACAGCGCCCGAAAGGCCAGCGCCGTCGCCTGGACCCGCTGGGCTGGCCAGTGCTGCTGCGCATGCACCCCCACGGCCCAGCGCTTCCTGCCGCTGGGCAAATCCCCCGCCCACCCGGTAACGACGGCCAAAGGCCTCTGTGCCACGCTCGCCGCTAAGCGGCGTGCTTGTCCTTGGGTGGGTTGCGCCGGCTCCCGATCATGGTGCTTCCGGCGCGCGGCAGACACGCGGCCGCCGGAGGAGGAGGAGGAGGAGGAGGAGGAGGAGGAGGAGGAGGAGGAGGAGGAGGAGGAGGAGGAGAAGGAGGAGGAGGAGGAGGAGGGGGAGGAGGGGGAGGGGGAGGAGGAGGGAGGAGGCGGAGGAGGCGGAGGAGGAGGGGAGGTCGGAGGGAGGAGGAGGAGGCATGGGCAGCGGGCAGGGAAGACGAGCCTGCCTGAGGCAGGGGAGGCGGCCGCGCGCGTACCCCGGAGGTGCACCCCGAGGCGCACGGGATGATAGGCGCTCGCTGCCCCCTCCCGCCCCTCCTCCTCCTCCTCCTCCTCCTCTCCTCCTCCTCCTCCTCCTCCTCCTCTCCTCCTCCATCCTCCCTCCCCTCCTTCCTCCTCCTCCATCCTCCTCCGCTCCTCCTCCTCCTCCTCCTCCTCCTTGTCCTTCTTGTCCTCCTCCTCGTCCTCCTCCTCTCGTCCTCCTCCTCCTCCTCCTCCTCCTCCTCCTCCTCCTCCTCCTCCTCCTCCTCCCCCTCCCCTCCCGCCCCCCCCACCCCCTTCAGAGCTTGCTTCGATCTCTCCGATTCGAGTCGATTCGATCTCGACGGCCTCCGCTTCTGATTCGGTTCGGCTTCGGATTCCGATCCGGGCTCCGTGTTCTCCATGGAGGCCTACTGGCCTGCCGATGTCCGCCGATTCGACTTCTCCCGACTCCGCTGCCGATTTCTGCCGATTCGATTCATTTCGATCGCCGATCTGGCTTATCGATTCGATTAGGGTCTCTCGTGTCCTTCTTTTCTTCGATCATGAACGATGGATGTGTCCATACAGACGCGCTCGCGTCTTGGATTCAGGGACGCGATCCCGTGGATGCGCGGTCGCATGAATGGATGCGTTCCGCGCGGGGCATCCGCCAACAAAAGCGCCCCGTACCCATGAGGGTGTGTCCCAGGGGCCCAGATGCGAGGACATGCGGGTATGGTTTCCGCCCGCGGCCCTATTCTACTGCAAATGTCGTTCCGAGAGGTCCTCGTCTGCAGGGGGTCGAGGGGGTGACCTCTCGCCCTCGGCGGATGTCAGCACAGGGCCCACAAAGCACGGCAGAGGGAGAGCGAGGGCGGCTCTGCCAGTGGAAGGCCGCGGGGACTCGGCGGAGGGCGGCGGTCGGTACAAAGACCGACAGCAATCCTTGGCCATTTTGACTAGAGCTCGCTGTCGGCGTCGCCCGCACGTTGACCACTTGAGACTGAAAAGTAGCTTGTCTACCAGCAGCCGTTGTCGGTTTGGGACAAGGCTTTTTCAGAAGGCTGCGCGGGCGTCGCAGAAGGCTGGAGGCCTTCTCAACCTTGTGGAGAAGGCTCACCCCCTCTTCGTTTCCTTCCCTGGGCTCGCCGCCGAGAAGACAAGAAGCTCTCGTGTGAAGTCCAGTCGTTGGATTGCCGCCTGCGGGAGGCCTTCGTTGCCGAGTCCGCGGCCAGGCTCTGCCTGAAGAGGACGAACAAAAACACATAACCATAAACTTTTGGTGTGGAGCGCCAATAGTTGATGTTTATGGGGTTTTCTCTTCTTCTACCTTCGTCGCCGAGGCCGCGGCCAATCTCGGCCTGAAAAGCTGACCTGGGCCGTGCCTGGCGCCGAGGTCGTGGGCAGCTCTCGCCTTGGCCCGCTGGCTCGCCACCCAGGCGGCCCCGCGAGAGGAGGCGGAGGAGGGGGAGGGGGAGGGGGAGGGGGAGGGGGAGGAAGAGGAGGAGGAGGAGGAGGAGGAGGAGGAGGAGGAGGAGGACCAGTGCAAACCCAAGAATCATCAACGATGTTGGCATGAACCCTCCCTCCAAGCTTCCTCTTCATAGGCCCTCACAAAGGTTTCTTTCCATTGAGGGAACTGTCTCGTTGGAAGACAATCATTTGACGACCTTGAAGCATGCCAAAACATTGTTTTCGGGATTTCCACGCCACGAATCAACCTGACTGCTGCGTCCGGACGATCTGGAATCGTGCCAGAACGCACCTGTTGGGACAACAACACCGCTAAAACATATAACTGTTGCACTCCCATTATCCTGAATCTTTCCAAACACAATTTCTGGTACGTTGTTCATGGTCAATCCGTGAACCTCTTGCAAGTGTTTAGAACGGATTCGCGCGGGGCTAAGGTGAGAGCCACATTTTGAAAACGACCTGCCCTCCACCCGTGAAACTCTTGCACATGTTTCTAAACGAATGTGCGCTGCGCCAAGGCGACAGCCACATTTTGAAAACGACCCGCCCTCCACCCGTGAAACTCTTGCACATGTTTGAAACGACTGTGCGCGGCGCTAAGGTGAGAGCCATATCTTGAAAACGACCCGCCCTCCACCCGTGCAACTCTTGCACATGTTTGAAACGAAAGTGCATGGAGCTACGGCGAGAGCCACATTTTGGAAACGAACCGTTCTCCACCCGTGCAACTCTTGCACATTTTTGAAACGAAAGTGCGCGGCGCTAAGGCGAGAGCCTCATATTGAAAACGAACAGCCCTCAATCCGTGAATCTCTTGCAAATCTGAAAAACAAAAACATAATGTGCGCGGCGCTAGGCGAGAGCCACACTTTGAAAACCACCCGCCCTCCATCCGCGAAGCTGTTGCCATTTTGTAAGCTATACACGGTGAGGAAGTCTCAGGCGAAACGTCTGTGCCGCCCAAAAAATTGCCCTCGGGGTGCGACAGGGAGACAGTTCTTCTAAGGAAAAGGAATGGAGTACAAGGAGGAGGATGAGGAGGAGGAGGAGGAGGAGGAGGAGGAGGACCAGGACCAGGAGAAGGAGGAGAAGGAGGAGGAGGCGGCGGAGGAGGAGGAGGAGGAGGCGGAGTCGGAGGAGGACGAAAGGGTGAAGGAGGAGAAGGAAGGAGGAGGAGGAGGCGGAGGAGGAGGAGGAGGGGAAGTCGGAGGTGGTCAGCTTGCTTGCCAGACGCGCAAGATGCTCCATCGATCGGGGGGGGGGGCCGCTGCATCGGAAGAGGCCTCTCGCGCTCGGGTGCTAGCCACGGCACGCCCCTTACACGCTGTGTGGTCCCGTAGGGAGCTCCACCGAATTTCCCAGAGGCGCAGCTCGCACGCGTCCCTGCCATTCGGTCCGGCAAACCCCTCACACGTCTCATGGCCCCAAAGGGAGCTCCACCGAAGGCCCCACTGGTAGTGTTCGCATGCGCTCCCGCCACCCATTTTCGGCAAACCCCTCGCACATGGCTGGCCCCATATGGAGTTCTACGGAATGTCCCAGTGGGGCAGTTCGCTTTCGATCCCGCCACCCATTTCGGCACACGCCTCACACGCTTTGTGGCCCCACATGGGAGCTCCACCGAAGGTCCCAGTGGCGCAGTTCGCATGCGCCCCCGCCACCCGATTCGGCACCTCTCTCCAGCGCTTCGTGGCCCCACGCGGAGCTCCACCGGAAGGCCTCAGCGGTGCAGCCCGCAGGCTTCCCCGCCACCCCTGTCGGCGCACCCGTGTCGGCAAGGACAGCGAGGGACGGAGAGTTCAACGCACCACGGCGTGGCCCAGGGCTCGGGCCACTGCGGGCCAGTTGGGCAGGAGCGCAGCGCGCAGCGCGCAGCGCGCAGCGCGCAGCGAAAAACAGTGGTGACGGGCGTGTTTTCCACCACCACCATAGGAGGGGGGGAGGAGGAGGACGCGGAGGAGGAGGAGGAGGACGAGGAGGAGGAGGAGGAGGAGGAGGAAGAGGAGGACCTCCTTCCCCTCCAACTCATGGTGGTGGTGGTGGTGGTGGTGGAAAACAGGCCCATCAAGTGGGGGGGTTGAACAGTGCTGGGGAAGGCAGTGGGCACGAAGCGGCGGCGCACCAGCGGCGCACGGGGCCCCGGTGGCAGAGCCTGCGTGGCGGCCCCGCCGCATGCCGGCACACCCCTCACGAATTTCCTCCGGGTGTTGCTGGAAGTACCCCTGGCCCAAGGTACCCCCAGGATTCTCGGGGTACCCCAGACGGCCTCCAGGGCACCCCTCACGAGGCCCAGAGGGCCCCAGGGGCTCCCGAAAGGAGCGGAAAGCTGGGGGCACCTTGGGCGAGGGGCACTTCTAGCAGCGCCCGAGCAGGGGGCTCTACCTGCGGCCCCGTGGGCAGCGCCCGCACGGCGGCCCCGCCTCGTCTCGGCACACCCCTCGCGCACTTCGCGGCCCCAGGAAGAGGTCCACCGAGGGCGATCCTCACAACGACGGCAACCACAGCTCCATGGGGTTGGGTCTTTCGCCGGGCTGACTTCTCACGGCGCCAGACCTCTTTGGGGTCCCCCTGGCTTTCCGCGAGGTGCTCTGTGCAACCACGACGCTCTGCTGTTGCTCGAGGGCGTGGAGGGCTTCAGGTGGCGCTGGTCGCGGGGGTGCGGGGGAGATGGGCGGGACGAGGAGGAGGAGAGGAGGACGAGGAGGAGGACGAGGTTGACCAGTGTAAACCCAAGACTCATAAACGATATTGCAATAAACCCTCCCTCCAAGTTCCGTCTTCACAGGCCCCTGCAAGGATTCGGCTTCACAGGATGCGCCCCGTTGGAAAACAATTGCTTGAAAATCCAGAATTGCGCCAGAACGCGATTCCTGGGATTTCAACGCCGCGAACCACCATTACAGTTACGTTTTGACGATCCTGAATGCAGCAACAAAAACATTCTTGGGACTTCAACACCGCGAATCAACGTGACTGTTACGCCCTGACATTCCGACAGCGTGTCAAAACATTATTTCTGCGACGCTAGCATTGAGAATCCTTGACACCGCTGCAAACCCTGAGAACGAATGTACGCGGCGCTGGGGCGAACGTCACATTTTGAAAAAGAATCGCCCTCCACCCGTGAAATTCTTGCAGCCTTTTAAGACGAATGCGTGCGGAGCTAAGGCGAGCGCCACACTTTGAAAACCACCCGCCCTCCATCCGTGAAACTATTGTAAACTGTACGTGCGTTTCGGGATTCTACATGGTAGGGAAGTCTCAGGCGAAGCGCCAAGACCGCCCTTTCGACTGGCCTCTGGGTGCGACAGGGATGCGTTATTTATGGCGAAGAGGAATGGAGGAGTAAGGAGGAGGCGGCGGAGGAGGCGGAGGAGGAGGAGGAGGAGGAGGGGGAAGAGGAGGACGAGGACGAGGAGGAACAGGAGGAGGAGGAGGACCAGCGCGCAGACTGAAGAAGGATGGGTTCGGGCGGTCCTGGGCGAATCCGCTGCCCCTCTGGGGGGCGATCGCGGCAAGAGAGACAGGGACGGCCTCGGAGACATGCAGACGGCACTTGTCTTGAGAAAGAAAGATCCAGGATCCAGGCTGACAGCTCCCCGCTCGGTTTACCAATCTCGAGGTCGGTGGGGGCTGACTCAGCTAGTTTTTTGGCCAGCTGGTCCAACGGGATCGGAGCTTTCAAAGTAATCAGAGGGTTGGCGGCCTCCATGGGATGTCTACCCTCCATAGCACTCTGCTTCTGAAGCCTTCTGCCATGGTTCGGGGGCTCGCCAGGGCACTCGCCTTGGAATCCTCTTGTGCCTTCAGTGAACGTGCCGCACTTCCAGCACAAGATCGCACTGAAAGGGGTGAACTCGTCAGCATAACCGAAAAGTATGGCAAGTGTCCTCTGGGATTGTACACTAAATCAGAATGGCTCTGGCAAAACCAGGGCAACTCTCTCGGGCTCGTCGCTGCATGGCAGATTGACTGCCGCATCGTTGTCTACAAGCAGCGCACATGAAACACTTCCCCCAGGGGTGTCATTGGTGCTTTCTCGGTCCGTCCGCGGTGGAGGCAGGGGGAGGGCTCACAGGCAAGGGCGGGGGGGGGAAGGTCCCAAGCGGGGCCAGCAGCAGCCGCCCCGGCAGGCGGGTTCAAACTCTGGATTGGTTTGTCGAAAGCCTTGGCACCTGTCTTGGGGGCGACCGATGGCCACGGCTGAAGGGCCTCTGAAACATGTCTAATATACTTGGCTAGCATATGATTCTGCTGCTGCTGGGCTTCGATTTCATTCTGGCTTGGTTGCAGGGCTCGGGCAGCAGCGACCTTAGCAAGTTGGCCGGCCGCCTCGTTGCCTTTCGCCCTTCTCCAATCGAGAGTGGCAGGCTGGAGCTCCGAAATATTGACGTGCGCTTTGATCTCGTTAAACCGCGGCCCCAGGGGGGTTGGGCAAGCGCTGCCCAGGACTTTGGAGGCCCCGTGGAAATCGGTCCTGGCAAAATCAGCCTTCTTAGGCACGTCTATGGCTCTTTGGTAATCAACATGCATCCTGGCGCGTGGGTGGGCGTTGAGGCCAGCAGCAAGCACGGCGCAGTGCTCAGCAGCGGGGGTGGAGGAGGGGGGGATGTCTGCCCGCGCGCCCGATGAGGTAGGCAAAAACTTCTCCGTGCCCGTCGATCGATGACCGACCAGCCCGCTGCGCTATAAGCTTTATGGCCCCCCGGTTTCAAGCAGGATCCGTCCGTGAAATTTTCCTTTGCCAGGGCCTCCTCAGGCCTGCGACTGGGGTCTCTGCGCCAGAACCCGGCATGTTCGAACCCAAACCCCTCAGGAGCCCCATTGTCGAATTCTGGTTGGAATTGATACCCATATGCTAAAGCCGGATCAGACACCCTCGAAATCGTGTCAAGCTCGTCTGTCGTGAAAGGTTCCCTAAGGGCGGCGCTGAGAGGGCATTGCAGGGTGCGGCGCTTTACATCATCTCTAGCATGTCCGTGCTGGCATCGGCCATCTGTATCGTGTCCTGCATTCTGCAGGCGCGCGTTAGTCCAGATGCGTCGGGTGGGAAACCTAATCGGGGTGGACCTGGCTTTCTCGGGTAAGGTTGGCGCCGCCAGTGTTCTCCCAGCTATGTCCACATTATGGGTCTCCTGGGGTTGTCCTAGCTTCTGGGCTGCCTTCCTGAGGGCGGCCTGTTCCCAGGCCTCCTGCGTCTTCTGCGAAACCAGCCTGGGCGTGCAGAGTGCGAGCGGCAGACGGGCCCCGCATGCATCCTGCAGCTCAAAAAACAGCAGAGGAACTCCAGCCGATTCGGCGCAGGGAACGCCATGCAGCCCGAAAGGGGCTTCTTTCGGCAGCCCATTTGGAGGGATGGGGTCAGGGGGGTGGACTCAGCGAGGGCCTTCAGCTCTAGGAGTTCCCGAGGATGACTCGGACGTGTCGCTGCGCGCCGAACAATAGTAGCCCGCGTCAAGGCGGGCCCGAGCCCCGCTCTCCGCGTTGGGTCTCCTAGCGCCGCCAGACTCAGAGATCGACTGCGTGTTGCGCAACGGGGGCCCGCCACCTTGAGGTGCCCATTCTGGAGGTTCTCGAGCTCTTGGGGGTCCACGCCAGCCGCTTCCGTGCCATGCGTAAGGGCCTGCTGAAGTCCCGTCTTCCTGAGTTTGCGTGTGCCCCCTTCCCGCAATCTTTCTAGACCATATTCGGTGTCTTGTATTTTTTGTTTCTAACAAAAGGTTTGTAAAGGGTGGCCTCGGCGGGTCTTCTCTTGGCTCTACGACGCGGGGCCCCCGCGGAGCTACCTATTCCCAAATTGGTGGCCGCGCGCGCATCGGTCGGGCCAGCGCATTTCCCAAGGGCCTTCCGAAGGAGTCCACGCAGCCTGGCTGTGGAAGCTATGGCCTGGGCCTCGTGCTGTGCGAGCTTGCAGCCTAACTCGTTTTGCACAAGGATTGCGAGCCTAGCCGCGGAGTGTTGCAGCTGTCGGGCTACGGCTTGCCGGCCGTAATGTTGTTGTCCCAGGAATAGGTCGTCAATCAACATCTGCGGGTCGGTTCCCTGGGGATTTTGGAGGGTCCAGGCGCCCAGGGGGCCCAGATTGTAAATTTGAATTAAAAAGGTAGCCCCTCCACAACCAGCTGCGATGCCTCGGGTAGGGCGGTCCACAAGTTGGACCAGGTCTCGGGAAGCAACAAGTCTCGTGCTGCTGTGCTGGCTTAAAATGACCGTCAGGAGGGTGCCGCTAAAACCTATGTCGTGGGCCCTCCCTATCAGCTTCCGGCGGTTAATGTGCTCGCAATCGTTCCTGAGGTCCCAAAACGCAGCTCCTGAGTGAAGCGGCTCTCGGCAGATCACTCCGTGCTCCGCCTTGAGACCCTGGCAGAAAAAAACTTCGGCGTCGCCTCCCATCGTCGTGCTTCTCTTTGTCGGACCTTGGACCAAATTCTGCGCATCCCTGGCGTCGTCCCAATGCCTCGAAACTGGGCAGTAGTTTGTTGGGCATTTTTAATTCTTGTCTTGGGGATCAGGACCGAGACAATCGCTTGCAACTGGGTGGGCATAGCACCTATCTTCTCGACGATGTGCAGAACGCGACAGACTAGGCCAGCTTGTCCCAGCGACAGGCTCTGGAAATGCCCGGGATGAAATCCGTCCCAAGTCGAGGCCGTGACATGTGAGTACCTGGGGCTCGATGGGGGAGAGATGGGGCTCCAGTGGCCCTGGGGGAACATGGTTTTGAGGCCTTTCGACCGGGGTGTACCAAAGGTCGCTGAGTCGCTCAGATTCGAACTCGAGCAATTTTGAAGGTCGGCCCGTCCAGGTGCCTTTCCTGGGGACTTCTTTGGGGCTCCAAGCGTCCAGGTTCTTCGTCGATTTGTGGGCCCACCCGGCGTTGCCTTGCGTGCCCGCCTGTGCCCGCTCGTGCCAGACTTTAGTAGCCTCGCGTTTTTCCAAATCGATCTCCTGGCCCAGAAGCCTTGAGATGCATTCTGAAACATCGTCCAGGGCGGCTCTTCCCAGGTCGGCGTCCAGGACCTTGGCGTTCGCATCCAAAGCAAGGAAATTCAAGCACTGGCGGGTAGTCTCTAGGCATTCGGAGAGAAAATTGGACTCGTTAAACTCGGTAGGTGGGCCTTCGAGGCATTCGATAATATCGCCAAGGTCGTTAGCGTCTATCTTCGCTAACTTGAAGTAGATCTGTTGCACGAGATTCCTAAGCCAGCGTAGGGGTCCAGCGTGGGACTTCCAGGCGGCTCGATGTTCTTTCAAAAACTGTTTCGCCGGGATCCGCTTTACCTTGGGAGGGCAAGCCCTAGGCCGAGAGGTCGTTTTCAAAACCGTGTCCGTCAATTCGGCAATCGCAACCTCGAGGTTTTTCCCCTTGGATTGGCGTGGCAGTCTCATTAATCGGGACCCCCCTCTGCGGCGTCGAGCGCTGCTTCCGCGGCTATCCACTCTCGCTCAGGGGGCTTGGGCCAAAACAACAGGCTTAGTGGGCGGGCGCTGCGGCTTGCAGAGAGATCAGGGGCTGTGCAATTCTCTCCCACCTCGATGCATATACTTACTGGGCGGTGCGGGGACAGAGGATATGATATGCTGTGTGTACTTGGGGCTCATGAAGTACATGTTGCAAACGTCCACTGTAGACAAAGTGGTCCAAACAACTTTGGGAGGCCTTGGTTCTGCACGTGTGGGAGGAGGGATGTGCGATCTGCATGCCGGCGCGCTGTGTGAACTCATGCTTGCTGAGCTTGGTCGGGCTCATGTTGAAGTCTCCTATTATGAATATGGGTTTCTGATACTCATTCTGTAAAATGGCGGTGGCCGCCAGCGCGCTCAAGTTAGTCTCATTCACAAACCAGTGCTGACCTGCATGTACACGGATGGAATTCCTATGATACCGAGCCCAGGCAGCTCTACACCTTGGGCGATGCTTAAGAAAACTCAAGTTTTCGGCCAGAGTCTCGATTATTCTTAACTTGTCAATGTAAATCCCAAGATTTTGATAGAAGTTCTGGGTTTTTATTCCAGTTCTGAGACTCTGAATTTCTTAACCCATGGTTTCTTAAGCATTTCGCAGGGTGTACTCTGGCACCGACAAGGCGTCCCTGCGGAAGAAAGTGTCCAGCTCCCGTTGGAATTCTCATGCCTTGGATCCCAAGGTCAAAACCATCCTTGATCAGAACAAAGTCTCCAGCTGACGGGGTGCCTGTAGAACAGAATGCGCCCGTCTCGAACAAGCTTCCCACCCATGACGCTCACATCACTGACTGGCGTGCGCGATAGACTGCGCGGTGCGCAGCTTGGTCTCCTGCGCGCAGATGACGTGGTCATGTGGCATGCTCAGAGAGGATGTACTCTTTGACCTGCGGCCAGCAGCTGCCGTTGATGGTAGTGATGCGGACGTTGCTGCCCACGCGTTGGGACCGCAGGACGTTCTGCGACATGTTGGGCAGCAGCAGTCTCCGCCGTGAGCATGAGCTTCTTGCTGGCTTCTTCGCCGTCGAGCTCCTGCTTGGCGATGTTGTGCCCGGCAGTTGACAGGCTGCTCAGCTGCGCGCTTTCTGGCGGCCTCCATCTGCGCGTCGTCGTCGCTGGGAACAGGTTGGGCAGAGGCATCTGGGGGTACTTCGGCCTTGGTAGACTCGCCCTCGGGATCCTGGCCCACTCCTGGACGTGGGTCCTCGCCATCATCTGCTCGCTCCTCGGCCTTGATCTCCTTTGTCGCCTTCTGCTGGTGTAGGATGGACTCGAGAATCTTCGCCATGGCCAGGAGGTGTTGGTCGAGCTCGTTCGGGATGTGCTCAGCAGGCTTGTCGATCTTCGCGGCGATGAGAGAGCGCATGGCATCTGACATCGGCACCTCCTGCGCCATGCGCTGGGCCGCGGCGTGCGGTGCCACCTGCAGCTGCGTCTGCAGGTGATGCGCGTCCTTGTGCGCCTCCTGGTTGTCGTCCAACGCTCTGGCGTGCTTCTCTGCGACTGTGATCAGCTGCTGGGTGAGCTGGTTGACCGTGTTCTTGCTGTGGCCGAGCCTGTGTTTGGCCTGTCCAAGCTGGTCTGTGAGGCTCTGGGCGTGTTGGTCTGGCGACTTGTCTTGGAGGGCCCCCAGCTTTGCCTGCTTGGGACATTCGACAGCATCGCGA
>CAUYUJ010014693.1:135744-155744 GCA_963575745.1 Prorocentrum cordatum
CCCACGGGCAACCGAACGCAGCCCCCAGGGCCGCACCCAGGGCCCCGCGGCCCACACGAAGCAGCCCCCAGGCCGCCCCCAGAACGAAGCAGCCTCCAGGCCGCCCCCAGAAAGACGCCAGCGCCTCGAGCCGAGTCCAGCAACTACACATAGCTACCGCCCACGCAGCCCTTGAACATCTGGCGCCGCCGCTCACGGCTCGCCCACCTGGCCCAGGGAGAGTTGGGGCCGAAGCTGGAGCACAGCCATTGGCGGCCCTCCGCAACCTCGGCGGCCGAGGGCAGAGGAGGGGCAAGCTTCTCACCGTCGGCTTGCCATCCAGGCCGCCACAGGTCACGGTCGGCCGTGAACGGAGCGAGGTCGTCGCTCCCGATTTCCACGATGTACCTGGTCGTCGCGATCCCGCCGGACCCCTGCCTCGGCCACGAATGCACCTCGAAGGAGCCCTCAACGACCAGCTCCTCGAACTGCTGCACCTCCTCGGAGCGGGCGGGCACCGCAACGCCCTCCAGCTCGCCAGGTTCGAGCCGCCACTGGGCGTGACGGCATGCCGCCGCGGCGGCCGCTTTCGCGTGAGCCAGCTGGTTGGCCTCCACCGTGGCCTCCCAGCTCCGCCGCACTCCCGCGCTCGGCACCTCGCCCTGCACGGCCACATCCACCAGGGCCTCGTGCATGGCCAACTCCTGCACGACCACCGCCTGGACCGCGAACTCGTTCCGCGGCATGTGGTCGTCCTCCAGTTTGACGTCTCCTCGGGAAGGTGGGCCTCCCCAGCAGCATGGTCCAGCTTGTCCTCCAGCTTGATCGTCGTCCTGGGAAGGTCCTCGACGTCTTTGATGTCGACTCCGCTCACGAATCTCCAGCGTGTCCCTGCTCGCGCTGCCCACCGCGAGCTGCCCCATGTTGGTGTGCAGCACCGTCGGCAACTCCGCCGTCGTCTCGACCCACTCGGAGTCCGCCTCGAGGCCCGCGCCGCCAGCGCCGACCCTGCGTCCGAACTCCAGCCTGATCACCTTCTCCTCGTCGCTGGAGCCCGCGACGCTCGGCACCTCTGCGGTGCCATCGATCGCCTCGCAGCCCACGCAGCTCTGCACCGTCGCCACCTCCAGCGTCGGGAAGGTGGGGACGGGAGGAAGCTCGTCGCAGTCCTGCAACCACTTCTCGTCCGTGCCCTCGCCGCGTTCCTGGATGGTCGGGAGGTCTCCGATGAAGACCTCGACCGCTGGGCCTGGCCCAGCGCCTCCTCCCAAGACCTCGCACTCGCCCTCCGCTGCCCCAGCGAAGAACCCGGCAACCATCGCGTCCGCGACGTTGTACGAGTACACCTCGAGCTCCACATGCCCGCGGCGGGCGATGAGGAGTGGCTGGCCGAAGGCCACCTTCTCCGTCGCCGCGTCGCCGCCCGCGCTGCTCACAGCCCGGACATGGCTCCCCGCAGACGAGCCGCTCTGAAGTGCGCTTGCGGAAGCTCTGCGGGCCACCACCCGCAAGAGCCAGAACGGCTAGGAGGAGGAAGAGGAGGAGGAAGGAGGAGGAGGAGGAGGAGGAGGCGGACGAGGAGGAGGAGGAGGAGGCGGGGAGTCCTTACCCCGAGCCGTCCCTTTCGCGCTGTCTCTGAGTGCGTCTTGGCTCAGCGCCGTCCTTCGAGTGAGAAAAAAACGGGATAACACATACACTATCGGAGGTCCGCGCAGATTTCTTGGCCCACGCGCCAGATGGAGTATGGCTTTCTCGACTCGACTTGGCCGTCCTTCCCGCATCGCTCCCTTCTTCTGGCCCTATCCTCCAGGCCGCTTGAGATAGGCTGGAGCCCAGTTTTCTGTATCCCAACGTCGCCGATGCATCCTGGATGCATCGGCGATGTGATAAGATCATCTGAACCACTTTGTTCCGACCTGAGGAGGAAGGAGGGGGGGAGGAGGAGGAGGAGGAGGAGGAGGAGGAGGAGGAGGAGGAGGAGGAGGAGGTGGAGGTGGAGGAGGAGGAGGAGGTGGAGGAGGAGGTGGAGGCTTCTTAGGAGGGTGTTTCGTTCACCCTCTAGTCGGGGATGGGGATGATGAGCTCCTTGTAGACCCCTTCGCGGAGCGATTGCTTCGCCTGCTGAACACCTTTCGGTGGCTTCTTGTATGGTCGCTGACGTCTGGGGGCCTTTCAGGTCGTCTCAGGGGTGCCTTAAAGGCTCTTCGGGTCGTCTTCGAGGCCTCTTGGACGTCACTTGGGGCCCTCTTGGGCTGCTGCTGCTGCTGCTGCTGCTGCTGCTGCTGCTTCGGACGATGATGAATATGAGGAGGAGGCGGAGGTGGATGCGGAAGAGGAGGAGGAGGAGCAGGAGGAGGAGCAGGAGGAGGAGGAGGAGGAGGAGGAGGAGGAGGAGGAGGAGGAGGACGAGGAGGAGGGGGAGGAGGACGACTGTAGCGTATTGCAGATGTACTCTAGATGAGTCGGGTGGGGCACATGGGTTTCCCCATGCTTGACGGTACTCGTAGAGGTTGAGAGGGCCAACCTTTGGTCGCGGGGCCTGTTGCAAGGACCGTTGTTGGCTCCGTGAGGAGGAGGAGGAGGAAGAGGAGGAGGAGGAGGAGAGGAGGAGGAGGAGGAGGAGGAGGAGGAGGAGGATGAGGAGGGGGAGGAGGAGCACGAGGAGGAGGAGGAGGAGGAGGAGGAGGAGGAGGAGGAGGCGGACGAGGAGGAGGAGGGGGGAGGAGGAGGAGGAAGAAAACGAGAAGGAGGAGGAGGAGGAGGAGGGAGGAGGAGGAACAGGAACAGGAACAGGAACAGGAGGAGGAGGAGGAGGAACAGGAGGAGGAACAGGAGACGGAGGAGGAGGAGGAGGAGGAGGAGGAGGAGGAGGAGGAGGGGCATGAGGAGGGCAAGCTAGGTGCGCTCGCGTCGTATCCGACGTCCTACCCCTCCCTCCCATCTATTCGCACCGTTGGATGTCGTAGCATTGCATGGCACTACATGGCATAGCATGGTGTTGAAGATCAACGCGTAGCATGACATCGCATGGCGTGCATGGCGTGGCGACGCCCAAAAGTGGGGTGGGGGGCTTCTGCGGCCCAAACACTACATAATCGGCACCAACTGTGTAATTGCTTCGGATATTTTTTTGGAGGGCATTTTTTTTGGGGGGGGCCTATTTGGAAGGATTAAACACCATGCCGTGGCATGGCACTGGAAATAATGACGCCAGCGCTCGCTGCAGCGGGAGCACGAGTCGGAACGAGCGGAAGCCAGAACATGAGGCCAGCGCTGCAGCGGGAGCACGATTCGGAACGAGCGGACGTCCGATTATGAGGCCAGCGCCTCAGCGGGAGCAGCATTGTGAAACAACAGCCAGGTGAAAACTCAATTCTCGTGAATCCTGTGTATTAAAAAAACCGTGCGCGGGGGAGGAGGGGGAGGAGGAGCAGGAGGAGGAGGAGGAGGAGGAGGAGGAGGAGGAGGGGAGGAGGGGGAGGAGGGCAAGCTAGGTGCGTTCGCGTCATGTCTGACATCCTACCCCTCCCTCCCATCCCTTACCATGGCGCAGATCCCCTCTCTACTCGCACAGTCGGATGTCGAGCAGGGCAATGATCCCAAAGGGTACGCGATGCATTGTAGAGCACGGCATGGCATGGCGTAGAAGAGCACCGCAAAGCGTAGTATCAACCTAGCATTGCATTGCATGCCGTGGCATGGCACGGGAAATGACGCCAGCGCTGCAGCGGGAGCACGAGTCGAAACGAGCGGAAGCGCGGAAATGAGGTCAGCGCTGCAGCGGGAGCACGAGTCGGAACGAGCGGAAGCCAGAACATGAGGCCAGCGCTGCAGCGGGAGCACGATTCGGAACGAGCGGAAGTCCGGAAGTCCGATTATGAGGCCAGCGCCTCAGCGGGAGCAGCATTGTGAACAAAATGCAGGCGAAAACCCAACTCCGGGGAAACCTGTGAGTGAAAAAACAGTACGCCGGGGGGGTCGAGCACATTCAAACCGTCATCAGGGGAAGAGGGAGAGTAGTATTCATATTGAGGAATTGTGGAGGAGGATCAGGAGGAGGATGAGGAGGAGGAGGAGGAGGAGGATTGAGCTCCTATTGAAGGCTTCCGGGGAGCGTCAAGTCGCCTCCTGGGAGCCTCATAGGGCCCTCGGTCGTCTGAGTGGTCCTCGTGCCCTCATGGGAGCTTTCATGGTTAAGAGTGGAGGACCACCCCGATCCCCATCACTGGCGTTTACGAAATGGTCTTGGGCGTTGACTAAACAGTCCTGCCCTGATCGGTTCCTTCCTTGGGTGCGTTCAATAGAGGGTCTCGCTTGTAGCAGTGCCTCTTATGAGGGAGGGTGTTTCTTTCCCCTTTTTAAGACGGGTATGATGAACTCCTTGAGGACGGCTCCGTGGAGCGATTGCGTCGCCTCCCGATTGGCTGCTGACGTCTGGCGGCCTCTCAGGTCGTCTCAGGGGTGTCTTAGAGGCCCTTTGGGCCATCTTCCCCTTGGTGGATTCCCTGGCCGCCACGGGTGCCTCTTGGACGTCTCTTTGGGCCCTCTTGGGTTGCTGCTGCTGCTGCGGAGGACGACAAGGAGGAGGAAGAGGAGGAGGAGGAGGAGGAGGAGGAGGAGGAGGAGGAGGAGGATTGTAGCGTATTGCTGATGCACTTTAGGATAGGCGTACTCATGATGAATCGGGTGGGGCACATGTGTTTCCCCATCCTTGACTGTGCTCATGAAGATTGGGAGGGCCAACCTTTGGTCCTAGAGCCTGTTGCAAGTGCCCTTGTTGGCACCTTGAGAAGGAGGGGGGAGGAGGAGGAGGAGGAGGAGGAGGAGGAGGAGGAGGAGGAGGAGGAGGAGGAGGAGGGGGAGGGGGAGGAGGAGGAGGAGGAGGAGGAGGAGGTGGAGGAGGAGGAGGAGGAGGAGGAGGAGCGGGATCGGGATAGGGCCTGTGGGATTTCGCCTGCTGCTTCTCACCTGCCAAGCTACTGCGGGTCGAGAGCGACGCAGTGAAACTCTGGGGGGCGAAGCCTTCAAGTCGTCAAACCGTCTGGTGCGGCCCGTGCCTTACGTCGGACGCCGCACCGCCCCTGCGGGCACCCTCGTCACAGCACGCAGCCTAAGAGGGGCCCACTGTAAGGACTAATGAGATATGCTTCCACCAGAAGGACGGAAGGAGGACGGAGGATGGAGGACGGAGAACGAGCGTGGCGCGCCTCGAGGGACCTCAGCCAGCTCACCCTGACCATCCTGCAGGCGGGGGCCTCGCGCGACGGCCAGATGTCGGGGGCGAGGGGTGCGCTGCGGAGGGGTCACGAGGAGGTCCCTTCTTCGGGGGGAGGGCGACGATGTTTTTTTTTCAATGCTCCTGATTCTCCAGGCAGTGCCTGCACTGGGAGGTTCTTTTTGCTTCTGTCCCGAGGGAGTTTTGGACTGGCCTGGTGGGGGTTCGCCTCGTGGGCGCCTCGTGGGCGCCTCGGAGCCTGGGGGCGGTCGTCGTGGGCGTCTCGTGTGCGCCTCGCGTAGCTTGCGGTGCACGTCGCTCGCACCACACATAGAGCTTGCACCACTTGGCTTGCACCTGAACGCCTGCACCGCACAGCTTGCACCGCACTGCTCTCACCGCACAGCTTGCACCGCACTGCTTTCGCTACACCTCTCGCACCACACATAGCCTGCACCACACTGCTCACATCACACAGCTGGCCTCCCACACATATGTTGCGCCACATTGCTTGCAGCTCGCACAGCACGCACCACACAGCGTATCCCACATAGGTCGCATAAACAGAGTGAAAGAGCCCACTGTTTGGGGGTTATGCTGGCTGACATTTTGAAATAGTATGTAGTACTCTGCGGCACCTGAATCCCCCCCTCTTCAGGAGGATCCCACCCCCACAAGACGCCCTGGCAGTGCATGCGCCCCCGATAGGCCTGAGTGCACCTTCCGTTCCGGAGAAGCACACCTCCACGACCACGAGCGAGAGCACACGTATACCATGATATCGTCGCAAGAGAACCTGCTCGTCGCTGAGGTGCCGCACCAGGCAAGAGGCCAGGACCTCTTGCGAATCTTGACGCGAGAACCGCCCCCGAATCGGAACGCCGACGCCTTGACATGGGCCAGCCAGTGACCAGCTGAGCAGCAATTCGGAGTTCGTGACCCACCACGGATCATGGGTGCAAAGGGCTCGCCGTCGGCACCGCGAGGCGTAAGTTAGACTTTCTCACGTAAGGTCGCTACGTCCTCTCGCAGCGAGTTTTGAAGGCTGGCTCTGTGAGCATTCGCTGGTCTCGTTGGCTCGTCAGACTGGCCCGAGCAAAATCACCTGCGGTACCGCCCTCCCTCTTGCCAGCACGCGCGCGCAGCAGCGAAGAGGAGAGGGGATGGTAACAGTGCTCTCTTCGTGGCTCGCCTGCTCGTCACAGGCTCGCACAGAGACACCAGGAGCGCCGCCGCGTGCAAGGCCGCTGTGCCCTCTCGTGTCAGGCCCCCTCCTCTTCGTCGCTCGCCCGTCAACGATCGGCTCGCGCAGCGGCGCTATGGAAGCCGCCGCGTGTAAGGTCGCTGTGTCCTGTCGCATGGGGCCCCCTCCTCTTCGTCGTCCGCTCGTCAACTGCCGGCTCGCGCAGCGGCACCACGGGGAGGGCAGGGCAGCCCCCAAGACGGCCGAGCAGCGCCCCAAGAGGGCCCCGAGAGGCTCCCGAGAGGGGGAAGTCACCCGCCGACGCTTCGAGCACTCCGGCCCCACGGGCTCCCAGGAGGCCCCAGGAGGCGCCCCAGGAGCCCCCCCAAAAAGGCCGCCGAGGGGCGCAAGAGGGCCCTCCCGTCCCCGCGATCCACCGGGCCACCGCGGCAGCGGGCTCCCGCCGTGCCGTGGGCGGGCGCGCAGCGGGGCTCGAGCGCGGCCGCACCGAGCTCGCTCGCCTCGCCTCGCCTCGCCTCGCCTCACGAGGCCCAGGGGGCCCCAGGGGCTCCAAAATGGAGCCAAGAGCCGGGGGCACCTTGGGCCAGGGGCGCTTCTAGCAACACCCGACCGTGTCCGCTGGCGCGCCACGTGCCCGCGCGCGCGGCGCGCTGCGACGAGAGCCTCCCGACGCCGGGCCCCTGAGAACGAAAGTGTCGAGGATGAGGGTGGGGAGGGAGGGGGTTATGATGTTCCAGCCTACCGAAGCTTTGATCACCAGAAAGAGTTTCGAGCACCAAAGAAGTACCGAAACTCGAGGGCTTTCACGTGTCGGGCCCTGGGAGACACTCGTCCGACACTGTTGCGACGCTGTTCCGACATTCTTTCGACACTTTTCTGGGTGCTCGAGATTATTTCTGGGATGTGGTCCTTAAGGACGATGGGAGCAGCATAAGGAGGGGGAGTCGTTGCGCGATACCCGGCCCCGAACCGAACCTCCAGGTCGGTTTTGGAGGTCGTCGCGGCGATGGCGACGGCGGCGGCCACAAATCGGGGAAAGGTCTTTTGTCAGGGAGTGTCATGCCCGTTCCCGCCCCCCCCCGCCCCGCTCTGCGATGTAGACGTGGCTCATAATTAACAACAGCGACAGAGACTTGTCAGTTTATGTCCAACATGGGCAGTCCTGTTCTTTTGGTTCGCGGCCGCTGGTCAAGCAATTAGGGAGGAACGTATGGAGGGAGGGCGAGACCGGATGCGACGATAGGGACGACGAGCCCAGGGGCGGGCATCACACGTATGTGCCAGGGAATCCCGCTGAAGACATGGACCATCGGTGCCCCCTGGATAATTGTATCGCTCCCCCCACGGGCTCTTCGCACCTATAGTCGCCGCCGAAGAGAGCAACGACGAGTTAGGGGAGGAGGGAGGAGGAGGAGGAGAAGTAGGAAGAGGAAGAGGAGCGGTTTCTTCTGGAAGTTATGGAGCTGTTCCGATGGGTGTGTATGTGTATATATATGTATATATATATATATATAGATATAGATATAGATATACCCCCGTGCACGAGGCCAGGGCGCCCGGGACCGCGACCTCGACTGGGCATGGGGGGTCCGGGGCCCCCGTGCACGAGACCGGGGCGCCCGGGACCGCGACCTCGGGTGCGCATGGGGGTTCCGGGGCTTTTGGGGCGCTCCCGCGACGCTCCTGGAGGCGCCAGACCGCCCCAGAGAGGCCCAGGACGCTCCCAGAAGTGCCAGGGGAGCCTCCAAAAGCCTCCCCAGGAAAGTTTAGATGGCCCCAACGTGGCCAAAGATGGGCCCAAGACGGCAAAGACGGCCCAAGAGCCGCCCAAGACGGCCCAAGAGGCCCCCAAGACGGGGGGGATCCGAATGGACTTTTCGGACCCTCGGCCCCAAGAAGCCCCCAGGAGCCCCAAGAGGCGCCCAGGAGGCCCCCAAGCAGCCCCACAGGCCTCCAAGAACCCCCCCAGAGAACTCCGAGAGGCGATCCGAGATAGCCTCACGAGGCCAAAATCGTTGATGTTCATCATTGTTTTTTGCGATGTTTTTGTCTTTCTCGCTTTTCCAGCTTTCCGACGCTCCAAGACGGCCCTGGAGGCCCCCAAGGGAGCCCCAAGACGGCCCAGAGAACCCCAAGGGAGCCCCATGACGGCCCAAGAGAGCCCCAAGACAGCCCAGGAGGCTCCCAAGCGAGCCCCAAGACGGCCCAAGAGCCGCCCAAGACGGCCCAAGAGGCCCCCAAGACGGGGGGGATCCGAATGGACTTGTCGGACCCTCGGCCCCAAGAAGCTCCCAGGTGGCCCAAGAGACGCCCAGGACGCCCCCAAGCAGCCCCAGAGGCCTCCAAGAACCCCCCCAGAGAACTCCGAGCAGCTCCCAAGAGGTCTCAAACAGCTTTCTGACCGGACGCCCTCAAATACTCTTGCCGCTCCCGCGCCCGCCCGTCGCTGCGCCGGCACGCCCTGACCGGGGGCCCGGGGCCGCGACCACGACAGCGCATGCGGGTATGTGGCCTCTAGGGCGCTCCTGAGATGGCCCAAGCCCTGCCCTGGCTGTGCTCCCCAGAGCTCCTGCCCAGTGGAGTTCGATGCACCAAATGCTCGAGAGCTGCCTGGGGCTCTTCTTCGATTGCCCAGCCGTGCAGGTTCTGCATCAGTGCACCGTGTCAGAGCTGCCCGTCGCCGCCCACGGCTGCGGAGCGCCGGGCAGAGCTTGCCAACCTCCACCTGTATCAACCTCGTGCTCGATCGCGTGCTGTAACCCAGGCGCGTGTCCAGGACCTGCGGATCACCGTCTTGCCGAACAAGTGGGCCGGCTGGCAGTGTTCATTGTGTCCGTTTCGCTTACCTGCTGATGTTCACGATGGGGAATACCATCGACGTGCTCATCTCGAGGCCCACGGGCAACCTGGCCGCGAGCTCCTGGCAGCCGGGCGCACCTCTGTGACGAAAACCTTCGCTGGCGGTCGGCTGGACACGGCCGTCTTCACCCGCAAGCGAGCCAACACTCGCCGGCAGGATTACATTGAACGAGTTCGACTTACTGTTGCCGTTCTACCTCGCTGGACGTGCCGCCCTGTCATCGACGAGCCGGTCCCTGAGGCCAGCCCTGGTTCGAAGGTAATGTTGCGGTGCTCTGAGTGTGGGTACTTCAGCGGGGACTTGCAGCGCATCCTGGCTCTGGAGACCGGGAGGCCGTGCACCGCAGCGCCCGCCGAAGCATTGGCTGAGGCGGCGACCCTTTCGGCAGCCGAGCGGCGCGCTGCTCTCCAGAGTGCCGTCGACGACATCAAAGCCCAGTTTGCCGAGCATCGAGGACAGCGCAGGCGCGAAAAGCGCAAGCTGTATGCAGCTGCGCGCCGGCGCCGCGACCTCTGCTGAGGTCAAGTCGTCGATCAAGCTCCTGACGTTCAACATCGGGAGCTACACCTCACGGCGAGCTGGCCTTCTCAGGCTGCTCGCAGCGCACTTGCCGCATCTGTGTTTTCTACAAGAGTGTGCCCTGCCGAACGGCCAAGCACACATTCTTCGAGCTGATCTTCAGACGCTGGGATACTACACCGTCGTCGGCAAGAACGGCTTGTGCACGATCATCCGAACGGGCCTCAACGTGGCTCCCATCGCCGCGCAGGCTAGCGACGAAGGCTTCCGCGTACAGCGCCTCGCCCTACAACTCGGGGAACACCGGGTTCTTGTCCGGCACCGGCACGCGCACTCCGGGTCCGCCCAGGAGCGCCAGAGGTACGACGCCAATCTTCGAGCAGAGGCCGTGGACACCCTCACCATCGACGTGGGGGACTTCAACGAGCACCCCGCCTGCTACGAGGGCGAACCGCGCGCCACGATCTTCCCAGCAGAGCCCACCTACCGGCTGAACCCGGAGCAGGAGAATTGGGTCACCACCATCGACGGAGCGGTTGTCTCCACACGCCTTGCGGCTGCTGCCTCTGCCGAGGCCCTCGCGCCAGTGGGCCGTTCGCAGCATCGGCCGGTGCTTGTGGAGTTGGCTCTCGCCCCAGCTTTTCATGAAGGGCTGCGCTGGTCGGTGTCCCAGCCTGTCCGGATGGGAGCGTGGCCTGCCAGCGTCCAGGCCGACTTCTCCGCGGCCCTCGACACGGACATTGACCTTGCTTGGCAGATCTGGGCCGACGCCTCCGGGGCCCCGGTCCCAGGTCCTTCGACAACCTACGAGCGGCGGCTGGTGTGCAGGCGAGCGCGGCCGGGCGCTCACTGGTCTGTGGAAGACGTTCCGCCGGCAGCTTTTCGACGGCCGGTCCGACGCCGCCCACGCCACTCTCGGGGTCATCACGTCTTTGATCGATGATGCCACCTCTGTTGTCCTGAAGAAGTGGCGGGAACCCGTTGCTACGCGCGGAGGCGCTGCCCGCTGGGTCAAGCAGCGGCTCGCTTCCCTGCACGAGACAGCCCTTCCGCCGTTTGGCTCCGAGGTCCTCTCTCCGCGCGAACTGGCACGCGAGCTAGGCTAGAGCCTCGCTGCGCGGTGGAATGCGGGCGTTTACCAAATCAAGCATCTTCCTGGGCTACGTTTGGATTGTCCTCATGTTCAACGTGGCCCTGATCTTCTGCGCCAGCACCAGGCGCCGCCGGCCCGGCTACAGCGTCAACCGTTTGATTTTTCGTTGCTACCCGAAGTGCCGGAGTTCGGCCCTCTTTGCCCTTGGAGTGCTGCACATGTTCTCGAGTTCTTGCCTGACGGGGCCAGTGGGCTCGAAGGCCAATCCGCGGATTGGATCGAACACCTGCACCAGGACTCGCTGGACAGGCTCGCCATGCTTCTGACCGAGGCGGACAAGGGGCGCATGCCGCGTTTCTGGAGCCACGCCCGGGTCACGCTGATCCCGAAGGGGCCCGACAGCCCGCCTGGGGAAAGGCGACCTTTCACCGTCCTGCCAGTTACATACCGGCTGTGGGCGAAGCGGCACGCGGCTGCTCTGACCCAGTGGTTGGTGACCTGGATGCCTTCAGGGCTCGCGGGGGCCGTCCCCGGCCACAGCTGCCCGGATGTACTCTGGGAACTTCAATCAAAGCTGGCCCTGGCGAGGCTTGGGCACACCGACCCGCGTCTCGTCCTGTCGCTCGACCTCGAGCAGTGTTTCGACCGGCTTGACTTGCACAATCTACATGTCATTGCTTCGCATTTGGGATTGGCGGCTTGCACCCACGCGATCAGCAATTATCGACGACTTACAAGGATATTGTTCGTTGACAATCAACCGTCTGACGTTTGGCTGCAAGGCGATAGTCTTGTCGGGGTGCCGCAGGGATGCCCTCTCGCATGTTTTCTGTGCAGCGTTACATCTGTTATGTGGCATTTGGCTGTGGCCCGCGCTGTTCCTGAAGCAGTGCATTACTCTTATCTGGATGATAGGTTCATCATGGCCAGGTCCTGGAAGGACCTCTCTGCCGCCCTGGAGGCCACGCAGATGATCGACTTCTCGATTGGGCCGGATCTGAAACTATCGAAGTGCGCCCGTGGTGTTGTGGTGGCCATCGGCTCCAAAGTGCCCGCGTGCTCCGACGACGCGCCGGGCCGGATTGCCTTTCGCAAGACGTTCCGCTACCTCGGGATCGACCTCGTGATGGGCCAGGCCGTGGCCGCGCCGGTCGCTGAACGACGTCTTCATGTTTATCGGGATCGCCTCCAGGTGGTCAAACTGCTGCCCTACACCCAGCGCGGTGCCGGCGTCGCAGACGCCACGGCTGCACTCTGGTTCGATGGGGTCTATGCATATACGCGGTCACAGATGATTTCGGCATCCTCGTAGGCCGCTTCTGCTATCATGGGCAAGGCGAAGGCTGGGGCCACTCTGCGGCGCTCGCGGCCTCTGACTCACATTCTGGGACCCGGCATGCACCGCACTTATCTTGCTTGCGCGGCCATATTCTCTACGATACGCATGTATTACCACGTGGTGTTGGCCAACATCGTGCCTGCGGACGTGTGGACAGCTCTGTGGCACCAGCGTGAACGCCTTCAGTTTGGACCTTTTGCTCTTCTCCATCGTGCTTGTGCGACGCTGGATATAGATTGGTCTTCGGCAGCCACGTTTACTTGTGGCACTTTCACTTTCGATTTCTCGATCCGCGCTCAGCTTCTTCATCGGGCTGATCGAAGTGCCGCGCGCAGTCTCTGCAAGGCGGCCAAAGTTGACCCTCGTCTTCACGCTCTCCGTGCATTCTTGCGCAGGTGCGTCGCTGCCCAGGAGGCGGCCCGCCGCCCGAAGGATTTTGGAGGTCTGGAGCTTGGGCTCTCGGAGGACCGGGAGGCCCGAGAACGCATGTACGGAATGCAACTTCACTACGGCGGCCCGGCCTTGACGACGGGCGGCTTGTGGACGTCGCTCAAAATCTCTTACATACCATTCCAAGGGTGTGATGATTCATGTGCTCGTTGTGGCGCCGCTGTCGAGACAGTGACACATCGTTTGTGGGAGTGTCCTTGCAACTCTGCTGAGCGACGACTCCTTGATCATCAGGTACCAGGCAACGACTTTCCTCGTGGTCTTCCACCTTGTCTTGCCCGGTGCGGTCTCCTGCCGGCCCGTCTTGGAATCGATCCGGTCCCTGGCCTGGGGGAGGCGAAGGCAATTTCTTTTACGTGTGAACGCTATTGCAACTCTGGCCGTGGTGGCCCGACGCGAGGGCAAGCCGGTCCTCTTGGCCTTGGATCGACCGCGGGCGCTTCCAGTAGATGACATATACCGTGTCGCTCTTTCCCTTCTTCTTCGCCTCAAACGGCATGCAGGAGTGCAGGGCCCGGGAGCAGGAGGAGCACCTAGAGGATTTCATCTTCCGCCTCAACCTACTCCTGGTTCTTTCCAGGCGCCGGAGGTCATCGCGATCTCCTGCGACGGCTCCGCGCAGCAGTCCTCCGACGAGGCGACCTCTGGCTGGGGCTTCACCGTGGCCGTGCCGGCTTCGAACGGGCTCTTGGACTTCTGCGGCCCCACAATATTGGATCCCGTACATCAGGGATATATCGGTGCCCAACATCACACGAATAACGTTGGTGAATTATCTGCGTTATACTTTTCATTATGTTGGATTCATGAGTTTATTACTTCATCATCTTTTTCACCATCGCTTGTGGTCGAGTACGACTCGGCGTGCGCCGCCGGCGTGGCGCAGCGGCGCACCCGAGCATGGGCGAACCTTCAGCTTGTTCTGCGGCTTCGCCACATCTATGATCAGGTCGCTTGTCGTATTGTCTTCAGGAAGGTCGAAAGCCATGCTGGGCAATATTTGAACGAGCGTGCTGATCACCTGGCCGACTGCGGTGCCAGTGGAATCATGCGTGACCCGGTTGATGTACATCGCTGGGCGAGCTTTTCGAGTTAATCTGTGGCTGTACGAGGTCAGGCAGCCCCTGATCATTTTCAACATACGCTTCTGGAGACGCCAGACCGCCCCAGAGAGCTCCAAGACGCCCCCAGAAGCTCCCCGTGAGCCTCCAAAACCCTTCCAGGACGGCCCAAATGCCCCAACAGGGCCAAAGATGGGCCCAAGAGGGCAAATAGACGGCCCAATAGACTTCCAAACGGCTCCAAGAGAGTTCTGAGAAGCGTTCCGGATGGCCCGACGAAACCAAAATCGTTGATGTTCATTGGGTTTTGCGATGGTTTTTGGCTTTCTCGCTTTTCCAGCTTTCCGACGCTCCAAGACGGCCCTGGAGGCCCCCAAGGGAGCCCGAAGACAGCCCAAGAGGACCCCAAGGGAGCCCCATGACGGCCTAAGAGAGCCCCAAGACGGCCCAGGAGGCCTCCAACTCCAAGACGGCCCAAGAGCCGCCCAAGACGGCGCAAGAGGCCCCCAAGACGGGGGGGATCCGAATGGACTTGTCGGACCCTCGGCCCCGAGAGGCCCCCAGGGGGCCCCCAAGCGGCCCCTGCAGGCTTCCAAGAACCACCCTCCAATAGACCCCCGAGAGGCCCCCAAGAGGCCCCACACAACCCTCTGACCGGACGCCCTCGGGTACTTTTGCTGCTCCCGACGCTTCCGTCAACTCTTCGCTTCTTGAGGCCGTTCTCGGCCACCGGTGCCCCTGAACTGGCCCCGGTCCCACCAAAAAAGGATGGTGGCAACCCGACCCCGGGGCGGGCGCGCCGGCCTTTACAGGACAGCCCTGGATGGGTCCAGGTGGAGATGACTGCAGTTCGTGCGCGGATCGTGGTGCTACTGATGATTACGATGGTAGGCGCGGTGACACTAGCCGTGGTGGTGATGATGGTGGTCGTGGTGGTCGCGACAGTGGCAGTGGCAATGGTCGTGGTATTGGTGGTGGTACAGGCGGAGACTGAACGCATGGCCGTTGCAATGGTCGCGCAAAGTGCAATCGTCGTGGAAAAGGTGGTCATGCCCAGAATGGACATGGAATCGTAAGTGATCGTGAACGCGGTGATGGCGCAAAAAGAAGTCGTAGCCGTGGCGGCATTGCCAATGTTAAGAGTGGGCGCAAGTGTGACTAGAACCTAAGCGCGCGCGAAGCGCGCGCGTGTGGTTCTAGTACATATATACATACATATGTGTATATACATATCGTGCTTGTTGTTCGGGTCTTGGGGCTGTCTTTGCATGTGGGAGGGGTGGGGGGGGCGCATTGGTCGGGTTTGTGGCCATCTTGAGGCTTTCTGGGGGTGGTCCTAGGCCTCCTCACAAGACCCCACTCGGAGCCTCTGGGTACCTTCTTGAAACATTTTGGCGCTTCCCTCGGGGCCAGTCGGGACTGCCTTGAACTCCTCTTTGGGCTCTTCGCGAGGCTGTCCTTGGCCATCTTGGGACCAGGTTATGGCTTCTGTGGCCCACTTGCGGACGAGAGGACGAGAATGCCACCACCATTGACCAAGCAGTACCTGTTCGAGTTCCTGACTCTCGGGGACATCTTGGACCACCTTGCCTTGGAGCAGCTTAGGTGCAATGCTGGTGGGTCTTGGGGCCAAGCTGCAGGCCATTTGCGTGCCAACTTGGGGTATCTTTGGCCATATCGGACCATATTGAGGCCACCTGGTTTTTTTTTTTGTGGCTGTTGCTTCCGATCTGGCGTCGAAGGCGAATGACCTGGTGAAGCCTTGTTTTGGAGTCGTTGCGTATGTCCACGCAGAGCAGGCGTCGGATTTGTGGTGCTCAGCGCAGTGTCTCTTCAGCTCAGCTCCTCCTTCTCCACTGGGAAGCTGAACCAAAAACATCTTGAGGCCACCTGGGTGCCATGCGGAGTCTTATTTGGCACTCGTTTGAGCTCGCGGGGCTCTTCTGAGGACCTCCGGAGACCTCTTGTGGGCTCTGCGGCGGCGGCAGCATCACCATCTCGACATCGACGGGGATCGACTTGATATCTTGAAGCATCGGAGAGAGCGCCTTGGTATCTTGAAACATTGGAGAGAACGTTTTTTGTGTACACTTCCTTGGTGCAAAATCTCATCCGTTCTGGAACCAGCCCCGCCCGAATCCCCCCCCCTCATAGTCGTCGCCGCCGTCGCCGTCGTCGTCGTCGTCGTCGTCGTCGTCGTCGTCGTCGCCTATTAATTTCTAGAGAGCTGTGTGCTCTCGTCCCGACGCCGGCTACATGTTCTTTGAAAGCGAGGCTTCCGCTCGATATTTCTTCGCAATCCGAGACGCTCTGGCCAGAGATAATTACTCCCAAACTCAGGGACAGCGCTCTCGCTCGAAGCTTCCTCGCACCTCAGTCCAGTCTGTGACGGTCCAGCTACCACGGCAACGGCTTCCGCTCGATACTTCCTCACAGTTTTCTCTGAGACGCCCTGGCCAGGGAGGCCACCACACGCAGGGACAGCGCTTTCTCCCCAGACCTCGCGGTTCAATTAAGTTCGTAATGGCCCAGCTGCGACGACCACGGCTCCTGCTCGACGCTTCCTCACACTTTACTCCGAGACACCCTGGCCAGAGAGGCCCCCACAATCAGGAACGGCGCTCTCGCTCGAGACTGCCTCGCATCTCAATCGAAACTGTGAGTTACCTGCGGGCCTTGTTAGCTCCCATGATGGTCATGGCGGCGTGGTGCGCATGCAGAGTGCATTGCAGAAAGAGGGGGTTGGTTCACAGACATAGCGGGCGGGTGCGAGGGAGAGGGAGATACACATGAAGGTCAAGTCAGCTTGTGGGATCATATGTTCGCAAGGTAGTCGTCGTCGTTGTCGTCGTCCTCGTCGTCGTCGTTTGCCGGCGCAAGGGGGGATGGGGGGGAGCTCGACCTCCGCCCCACCACCTGGGCTTGTGAAGAGGTGGGTAGTACGAACCCTCCCCCCTGGACTTTCGAGGGGAGGGACCGTAACCCCTCCCCCGCCTTCGTCCCAGCGTACTCAGAAGACGTTCTTTCAAACATTGAGGGGTCCAGTCCGAGGGCGGCTACTTCTGTTTTGATTTGAACGTTCATGTTGGTCCAGGTTCATGCTGCATCCACGGTGTGACGCCATGGCGTGCTTGGGAGTTCTCTCAAAAGACAGAGTTGCTCGCAGTCTTGCTGATCTGTGGTAGTCAACGCCTGCGCTTCGCGAGCCAGCGAGCGAGGTGGCGTGCCTCCGACCAGAAGCAGCGTTCCCGCAGGCGTGCGCGGCTCCTTCGGCTGCTGCAGGATCGCCGCGCTCGCTGCCGCTTCCGAGGCTTCGTCGTGCTGTTGCTTCCGTTTCGGATGGCTCCTCCCTTGTCAGGGCTGGTGTCGTCTGCTCTGGCTGTGCAATCTTTCGGCACCGTGGGGGCCCCACAGATCTCGACCTCTTCCATGGGCTGTTTTTTCATGGATGGTTTTCTGATGGTCCATGGACTCGACAACGGACCAGGATCGCAGCAATCGATCCGCCAGAGATTTTCTGCCGCGCGTTCGCTTCTTCCACTTCTTGTTCTTCGACTGACGATGTCTCCATATCTCGTGGCAGCTGCACATTCTTGCCAGGGAGTGGAGGTTCGAACAAGCACGCATACAGTTTTATGTGAGCATCTGTGGACTCTTCTTGCATGAGTACGTATGCAAAGTGCCCGATCGAATTACCGGCATGCGCAGTTGACAGTAGCGCATGCGAGACTCACGCGTGCTGGAGCAAGCTATGAATGCCTTCCCCTCCTCTCTCAATCATCTGCCCTTAATCCATCGCTTCCTCTTCGGTCCTCGTCCTCCTCGTCGATCTTCTCTCCCAGGCCCCCGCCCGTTTCACCCGGCGATGCTTGCTCGTGAATCCTGAAAATGATGTTGCCATTTTCCATTTCACCTTGTTCTCCTCCTATTCGAAGTCTCCCAGGCCCCCCCTTACACTTCTCCCTCACACCTTGTTATCCTATTCGATCTCCTTGTTCTCCTCTCAAATGCCCCCCTCCCTCCCTCTCCTCGTTCTTTTCCTCCTTCTCGGCTTCCTTCTCGGTCTCCTCCTCTCCCTCCTCTTCTCTCAGGCTTCCCTTTTAAATCTCCTCTTCGAACTCCTCGTCTAGATCCTCCTCGATCTCTTCTCCTGGCCCACCTTCACGTTATCCCGTATCCTCCTCCTTATCCGCGAATTCCTCCTCGTCCCCGCTCTCTTCGCCATCTTCTCTTCCTATCCTCTTCGGCCTCACCGCCCAGCCCCCCCTCTCGATCTCCTCTCCCATGCCCATCATCCTGCTCTTTCTCCTCCTCCTCCACCTCGTCCTCCTCGATCTCCTCGATCCTTATCGATTCTTCTCGATCTCCTCGAAATCCCCTCGAATCCTCTCGACCGCCCGGCCGTGGAGGTCAGGAGGCTGAAGCTGCTCTGCCGGGACAGCCACCTGTCCGCGGAGGCCCTGGCCCGTCTGCCCCAGGCGGCCGCCGCCGGAGAAGAATGAAGGAGGAGCACGACGAGGAGGGATGACGGCGGGGATGGGGCCTGGGGGGAAGGTCGGAGGGGATAGGGGCTGGGCGAGGGGGGAGGGGGCAGGATGAGGGAGGAGGGAGGAAGGAGGGAAGGACGGAAGGAGGAGGGAGGGAGGGGGGAGGGAGGGGGGGGAGGGAGGGAGGGAGAGGAAGAGGAAGGAGGAGGAGGAGGAGGAGGAGGAGGAGGAGGAGGAGGAGGAGGAGGAGGAGGAGGAGGAGGAGTAGGCGCATGAGGGCGAGGAGGAGGAGGAGGAGGAGGAGAAGGAGTACCAGTGTAAGCCCAAGAGTCATCAACGATGTTGGAGTGAGCCCTCCCTCCAAGCTCCCTCTTCACAGGCTCCTACAACGGTTCATTTCTATTGATGGAACTGCCTCGTTGCAAGACACCCGTTTGAAGACCCTGAAGCATGCCAAAACATTGCTCTCGGGATTCTAACGCCGCGGATCAACCTGACTGTTGCGTCTTGACGATCCTGAAATCGTGTCAGAACGCCATTCCTAGGACTTCAACACAAAGCATCAACGTACCTGTTGCACCCGCATAATCCTGACTCTCTCCAGATCACCATTTCTTGTTCGTTGATGATGGGAATCCGTGTAACTCTTGCAGATGTTTAAAAGGAATGTGCGCGGGAGAGCCACATTATGAAAAGGAACCGCCCTTAATCCGTGAAGCTCTTCCAAAATTTTACAGCGAATGTGCGCCGCACCATGGCGAGAGCCACATTTTGAAAACCACTCACCCTCAACCCGTGAAGCTCTTGTATTTTTTAGAACGAATGTGCGCCGCGCTCAGGCGAGAGCTCCACTGTGAACACCACCCGCCCTCAGTCCTTGGAAGCTCTTACAATGTTTTAGAACGGATGTGCGCCGCGCTCGAGCGAGAGCCACATTTTGAGAACCGCCCGCCCTCAATTCGTGAAATTCTTGCAAATGTTTAAAGCGAATGTGAACCGCGCTATGGCGCGAGCCACGTTTTGGAAACCACCCGTCCTCCATCTGTGAAACCGTTGCCCATTTTAAAGCTTCAGAGCCATAAGTGGTGAGGAAGTCTCAGGCGAAACGCCTGGCCCGCCCTAAAAATTGGCCTCGGGGTGCGACAGGGGGAAGTTAGTTATAATGAAAAGGAATAGAGGAGCAGGAGGAGGGGGAGGGAGAGGGGGAGGCAGCTCCAGTGCATTCACAGGGGGGTCATTCTAGGATCGCTCCTCCCCCTCTTCTTCTTCCTCCTCCTCCGCCTCTTCCTCCTCCCCCTCCTTCTTCCTCCTTGTTCTTTCTCTCCTACCTTCCTTCTTTCCTCTTTCTCTTCCATCCTCCTTGCTCCACCTGCTGCCTCCTTCCTCCTCACCTGTCTCCCGCCGCCAGATTCCCCCTCCTTCCCCCCCTTCTCATCCTCCCCTTGAAACTGAAGGCACCAGAATCTAGAGATGCTGCCTTGCCCTCCTCTTCTTCCTACTGTCTCGCTCCTCGTCCTCCTCCTCATCTTTTTCACCTTCCTTCCTCTCCTCCTCTTCCTCCACTTGGAGTTGGGAGGTTGTCTGCCGCACCACTGCGTCGGGAGGGATGGGTAGGATCGAGTATCCTGGATCGACGTTTTGGACGAGGGTCTCTCACTTTGGCTCTGTGGAGCTGCACTTGTATTTCGCACGTTTTCGCGCGGCGGTTTGGATTCTTGAGTATGCGTTCCTGTATCGGAGGTTGGGGGGTGAGATCGAAGTGGAGCCACCGGGAAATCTGTTTCGGTTTTGGG
>CAUYUJ010014693.1:165744-185744 GCA_963575745.1 Prorocentrum cordatum
TGGGGGCCGTGTGAGGGCAGGACGGAGCCTGAACGATACTGTTGGCGGCGCTGCTGTCCATGTCGCACATGGCGAGGCGTGCGTGTCTGCGGCGACGATCCTCGACGGCGTGTTGGAGCCCTCTCAGTGAGCCGTCTCAGGCAGAATCTCGGGCATCTTGGCGGCCACGGACGGCAGATGTGCAGTCTCCGAGGGCCCCCGCGGTACGCTGACGAGCTTGTAGGGAGAGACCCCTCTCCGGTCCTCTCCCCTTCTCTGACGGCATTTAGAATTTCTGGGGGAGGGGGGAAAGTGGCGGGGGATAGTCAAGCATCTCACACGCCTTCTCACCCCTGGCATGCGGGCGTCGGCGGATTCTTCCATCCCTTCACACTCGGTGCGTCCTCCTGCGTGATCGCTGCGCATGTTCTCCTTCCCCTCTCCTCCTTCCCTCCCTCCCTCCATCCATCCCTCTCCTTCTGCTCCCCCTCCTCCTCCTCCTCCTCCTCCTCCTCTTCCTCCACAGTATACTTCCACCCGCCGATGTTTCAATACTAATTTACACTGCCTCGGCCTCGCATCGAGGGGACCATGGTGCCGATCTAAGAACGGTGCAGGTCCGTTGGCCCGCGTGGGTTGATCTACCTCGAGCTCCGTGCCTGGCCATCCGCGTTTGCAGCGCAAGCGCCCTGCATGTGCCCTGACCTTCGGTCTCCAACCAGTTTGCTCCAGATCAATCTGCCGATTGGAGTAGGAACGCGTTCCTTACCGGAGTCCACAGCAATAATTCCTCATCCTCCTCCTCCCTTGGTGCGCTGCCCTGCCAGGCGTTCCCTGCGCTGGAACGGCTGCACTTGGAGCCTCCGACCTGCCATTCCTGGGGGGGGGGGGTAACACGACGAGAAGGAGGAGCACGAGGGGGCAGTAAGTGGGAGGAGGAAGAATGATAGTGAGGAGGAGGATGAGGAGAGCGGAGGAGGATCCAGAGGCAACGTTCTCACGTGGGCGTCACGCCCGTTTCGGCGCGCCCCTTACACGTTTCGTGGCCCCACAAGGATGTCCACTGAAGGCCCCAGAGAGAACGTCTGCATGTGGACGTTGCGCCCGTTTCGGCACACCCCTCACACGTCACGTGGCCCCACGGGGAGCTCCACCGAAGGCCCCAGGGGGAGCGTTTGCATGTGGGCGTCATGCCCGTTTTCGGCATAACTCTCACACGTCGCGTGGCCCCATAGGGAGCTCCGCCGAAGGACCCAGAGGGACTCCGTAGCCATTTTGGCTCAAGCCATTTGGCTCTAGCCATTTTGGCTCTAGCCATACGGCTCTGGCGGTCGCATGCCGCGCCTCCGCCTCGGCCTTCCGCCTCGGGATGGCTGGCCTGCGCGCGGCTAGAGGGGCTTGCACGGCCGCCGAGGACCTCGCGCTGCTGGTGCGCGCGGCGGTCCGAGGTGCCGTGGACGCAGGGGCTCCTCGGCGCACTGTTGCTGCGGTGGCGCGCTCCGCGCTGTCGGCGGCCGCCTTCGCGGCAGGCGCCGCGGCGCGGCCTGCGCCTGCAGTGGCGGCTGCGCCTCGGGAGCCCAACGACACCAAGAAGGAGCGACGCCGCAGGCGGCGGGCGAGGCTGGCGGCGCGGCGCGCTGCGGCTGGTGTTCCCCCTGGGGCGGAGGCCCCTGCCGCGGGCGCGGCGGGCGAGGCGGGCGCTCCTGGTCATGAAGGTCGGGGTGATGCTTTTCGCGGAGGCGGTCCCGTTGGTGGGCCCCGCTGGGTCGCCAACAGCGGCGGCGACGACGACGCGATGGGCGGGTCCCTGGACGACAAGTGGGCCGACGGCCTGCCTCCTCGCGCCTCTCGGGGCTCGCGGAGGGCGGCGGGCGCTGCCGGAGGAGGCTGCTCCGGGTGCAGCGGCGGCGGCGGCGGCGGCAGGCGCGGGCCTCGGCCCGCCTGCCGAGGCGGCGGCGTCTTCCCTGGGGTTCCCTCTGGTCGCGCTGGGGGCGGCGGGGGCGGCGGCGGGCCCCCTGGAGGCGGTGCGCGCCGCGCTGCCCGTCGGCGGGCTGGCGGCCCTGGCCTCCTTCGAGGCGTGTCAGGGCGTGCGTGTGGCCGCCGACGACGCCGTGCTCCGCGCGCAGCCTCCGCCCTCGGAGGCGATGCGCGAGGAGGTCCAGCGCATGCTGGACCTGGTGCTCCCGCAGTAGGTCCTCGCGCTAGCGGGGGCGTCGCCCCTTCGGGGGGTCTAGGCCCCGCTCCGCCCTACCCTTCGGCGGTGGGGCTCGGCCTGGCGGCCGCCGCGCCCTTGGCGCTCGGTGGCCTCGGTGGCCTCGTGGGCGGCGGCGGGCCCCGCCCAAGGCGCGGGCGGCCGCGGCGCGCTCCCTCGGCGTCCTCGGCCTCGCGTTCGCGGTCGTGGACGGCCAGGGCCTCCTGCTGGCTGGCGCGTCGGCCGGAGGGCGTGCGGACCCGGGCGCCGCGCTCGGTCAGCCTGCACTTTTTTTAAAAAGGTCCCCAGAGGGAGGGTTCGCGTATGGGCGTCACGCCCGTTTCGGCACACCCTCACGCGCTTCGTGGCCCCACAGGGAGCTCCACCGAAAGCCCTGATGGCACGGTCCGCATGTGTTTCCCCCCACTTCGGTATGCCCCTCGCGCGCTTCGTGGCCCCATGGGAGCATCCGCCGAAAGCCGGACTCACTGTTGCGGTATTCACAACTGCATCTGGTTGGCTCTTTCGCCAGTTTGCTTGTTTGCCTGCTTGTTTGTTTGTTGTTGTAGTTGTAGTTGTTGTTGATGTTGTTGCTGACGCTGTTATTGGTATTGCTGTGGTTGCTGTTACTGTTGATGTTGTTGTGGTTGTGGTTGTTGTTGTTGTGGTTGTTGTTGCTGTTGTGGTTGTTGATGTTATGGTTGTTGTAGTGTTGTTGGTGTTGCTGTTGTTGTTGTTATTGGTGCTGGTCTTGTTGTTGTTATTGTTGTCGTTGTTGTTGGTGGCGTTGTTGTTGTCGTTGTTGTTGTTGTTGTTGTTGTTGTTGCTGCTGTTGCTGCTGTTGTTGTTGCTGCTGCTGCTGTTGTTGTCGTTGTTGGTGTTGCTGCTGCTGCTGTTGTAGTTGTTGTGGTTGTTGCTGTTGTTGTTGCTGCTGATGTTGTTGTTGTGGTTGTTGTTGTTGTTGTTGGTATTGGTGTGTTGGTTGTTGTTATTGTTGTATTGGTTGGTGTTGAAGATTATTACTTCTAAAGAATAATTATTGTTGGGGCCCCTGGTGCGCGACCCCCCCGCCGCGCCTAGGCCGCAGCCTCATTTTCATCATTTTCGTGAGGAAGTCTCAGGCAAAACGGGTTGGTCCGGATCCGGTTGTGTTGTTACGATCGGTTTTCCCTTGCAAAAAATAAGCTAAAGTGGACATTTCTTGTTCTAACATAACCAAACTTCAAGAATCCCTTGCAAAAAATAAGGTAAAGTGGACATTCGCGCGCGCAAGACGAAATCCTTCCAAAACCTTAGTTTTCGTAGCGATTTTAACATAAAAACATCAAACAACCAATGGTTTTTCAAAAAAAAAATCAAAATTTCATCCCGCGCGCTCTTGCGGATTCGTAGGAAACCCAACACTTTTTAAACATTTCTGTCAAACGGGCTTTTGCGAGCAACTTTTTCGAACTTCTGCAACAACGGTTGCGCACCTGCCAGGGCCATCATCCCTGTCAAATAATACCATGCGGGACACATTCGTTTTTTCTTCGCGCGCGCACGCCGTCGTCGTCGGCCGCGGGGCCTGAATAGTAGCCACGGTCGTCCGCATGCCACGAAGTGAAGTGTCCGAACGTCATAGGGCGGGAAGCTGGGTGTGGGTGGTGGCGAAGAGTCGTTTGGAAATTTGGTAGAGCTTGAACCGGCCCCCCCACAAAGTGGGGGTATTGCCCGCCTCCTATGAAAACCCTGGCACTGGTGAGAACGGTGTGTCCCCACGTGCTAGTAATTGTTGTTGTTGTTGTTGCTGTTGTTGTTGTCGTTGTCGTTGTCGTTGTCGTTCTTGCCGTTGTCGTGTTTTGTTGTTGTCATTGTTGTTGTTGCTGCTGAATGTTAATTACTAAGCAACTATTACTGTTGGACTCCCCCCTGGCGCTTTGGCGCTCTCGCGTCGGCGCCGGCTACATTTTCATTGAAAATGAGGCTCACACTCGAGCGGTTTGGGGTGGCGCCCAAATCGCCCCCCCACCAACAACAACGCTCCCGCTCGAGACTTCCTCCTTTTTTGCTCAGGGCCGCTGCTCTTGCTCGCCGCCGAAAGCCGCCGTCCTAGTCAAATCAGCGCTACCGCTCGAGACTTCCTCCCGTTTTACCTTGGAATGGCGCGCTACTCTTTCTCTCATCGGCGCCGCCCCCAGCAACAAAAACGCACCCGTTCGAGACTTCCTCCCTTTTTGACTCAAGGCGGTGCTCCTCCTCGCCGCCGAAAGCCGCCGTCCCGACAAAACCAGCGCTCCCGCCCGAGATTTCTTTATTTTTCATGCTGGACTGGCGCCCTACTCTACTCTCTTTTGAATTGGCGCCGCTCCCAGCAAGAACAACGCTCCCGCTCGAGGCTTCCTCCCTCTTTCCTCAGGACGGTGCTGCCCCTCGCCGCCGACAGCCCCCGTCCCGACAAAACCACGGCTCCCGCTCGAGACTTCCTCCCTTCTTACTCAAGGCGGTGTTCCTCCTCGCCGCCGACAACCGCCGTCCCAACAAAACCAGCGCGCCCGCTCAAAATGTCGTTTTGTTTTACGCTGGACTAGCGCCCTACTCTCTTCAGCATTGGCGCCGCTCCCAGCAACAACAGCGGCCCTGCTCGAGACTTCCTCCCTTTCTTTTCGGGGCCAGGTCTTTGCTTCGCCGCCGAGAGCCCCCATCCCCATCAAGGCAATCCTGTCGCTAGACACTTCCTTGTGTTTCACCCTTGGCTGGGGCTCCACTGGCGGTCTCGCATCGGCGCAGCAAGGCGCGGGCATGCGTTTTCGAGGCGGGATATTTCGAAGTTCCTCAGCGGAGGTGTTTTATGTGTCTCCAAGTTTGATTTCGCTGTCCCCAAGTCTGAATTCACGAATTCGTCACGCTTCGCGTATCCCCACCAGCCCATCTCAAAACAGCAACTCTAGCGAAGCATGCCGACAGTCGTGTTTTTCAGGCGTGTTTCCGCCTGCCCCCGCATATCTCCCCTGTTCCTCCTTCCTCCCGCCTCCTTGTACATCCTCCTTGTGGTGGGAGCGGGAGAAGGACGAGGCGGAGGAGGAGGGAGAGAAAGCGCTCCTCGTGGTTTGAGTCGTTTGGGGTTTCTCGTCCTGGTGTGAGTCGTTCGGGCCCTTCTTCCTGGTGTGAGTCGTTCGGGCTCTTCGTGGTGTGAGTCGTTCGGGCTCTTCGTCCTGGTGTGAGTCGTTCGGGCTTCTCGTGGTGTGAGTTGTTCGGGCCCCTCGTCCTGGTGTGAGTCGTTCGGGCCCCTCCTCCTGCCCGTCCAGAAACGACGCCCAGGCGAGTAGAGGGTCGTCCTGATGGGCTTTTCGGCGTTTTGGGTGCCTCGGGGGGGGGGCCTCTTTGGGCCGTTTGGGATCCTCTTGGGGGCCTCCTGGGGGCCGCTTGGGGCCATCTTGGGGCCTCTTGGTGCCTCCTGGGCGCTTCTTGGGGCCATCTTGGGGAGAATCGATCAAAGAAGAGGGGAGCTTTAATGAGCGCTGCCCCCTCAGAAGGGCAAGCCGAGCCCAAAACCTTCGTACAATCCATGATTTTGCCTTGAAAGAAGAGGGGAGCTTTAATGAGCGCTGCCCCCTCAGAAGGCCAAAATGGGGCCAAAACCGTAGTAAATTCAATCATTTTGGCTTCAAAGAAGGGGAGAGTGTTTTTTCTGCCCCCCCCCCGTCGGGGCCAGAATCCTCGTGAGGGGTGTCGTTTTTTAGCCCTCCCAGGAGTCGAACATGACCCCCCTGACGACCCGCGGAACGCCCTCCCCAGGCCCAGGGGGAGGGGGTAGGGGGAGGGGTAAACCCCTCCCCGAAGGGGAAGAAAGGGGGGTTGAGAACAGAGAGAGCTCCCTAAACCACTCACGCCCAAAGGGCTGGTGGGATTTATGCTGAGATTTGTTTTTGCGCAACACAGTAATGTACCGCGCACGTCATGCCATTTCGATACATTTGTAGATTTAGTTAGCTGTTTGTGTAATCGTTGAACCCGTTATTGCGTTAACTTGGATATCATAGGTGCTGCATGAGGGACCCGATCAGGGAACCGTCAGAGGAACAAAAAGGTGTTTGCAAGACCTCATTGGGCGGGAGATTTGGGAATGGGCATAACGGACCTCGCTATAGAACAAGAGTCCCGGATGATGGGGATGGTTATCATGATGGTCGCATGCCTCGTGTGGAATCATCGCGCATGAGGGTAAGATGTTTGTTGTTGTTGCTGTTGCTGTTGCTGTTGCTGTTGCTGCTGTTGTTGTCTTTGTGGTTGAGCTTGTGGTTGTGGTTGTGGTTGTGGTTGTGGTTGTTGTTGTTGTTGTTGTTGTTGTTGTTGAACTCTCATCTCTGAAGGATAATTATTGTTGATCCCCCCTCACCGGTGCATATTTTTTAAAACAGTCAAAGTGTGCCCCTCGACGCTCGCACCTTGTTTTTGACAGGGAAAGTCTTGGTGGTCAAACTGTGCCCTTGGCTCCCCGGGCTACAACAACAGGGGCTCCCGCCTGAGACTTCCTCCGAATTTGCTCAGACCCCCCCCCTCCCGTCTGAGACTTCCTCCCAATTTACTCAGGAACGGCGCTCCCGCTTGAGATTTCCTCAACTAATCGGGTCAAACTGCGTTGTTGCTCCCGCGGACGGACTACAACAACAACGGCTCCCGTCTGAGACTTCCTCCAACTGTACTCAGGACCCCGCTCCTGCCTTGTCTTCCTCCCAATTACTCAGGATCGGCGCTCCAGCCTGTGACTTCGTCGCAATTTAGTCGGGAGCCCCCCTCCCGTCTGAGGCTTCCTCACAATTTACTCAAGAACGGCGCTCCCGCTTAGGATTTCTTTGCGCTTTAGTCTAGACCCCCGCTTCCGCCAGACATCTCCTTTTCAGGAATTGTGCTCTCGCCTGTGACTTTTTCGCAGTCTATTCAGACATCGCGCTATCTACGCTCAGGCACCACGCTCGCGCCAAGGACGCCGTCACACTTCACTTAGGAATCGCGCTCTCGCCCTACTCGGGTATCCCGCTTGAATGTCCGCCCGCCCGTCGTGGGCTGCCGCCCGAGACTTCCTTATGGAATGGCGCTTTCGCTTAGGATTTCTTCGAACGTTCGCACTCTTAGCTTCCTGCTCCTCCCTCCTCCCGGGCCGCCTCCCCCTCCTTCCGATTCCCTCTCCCTCGCACGTCAGCTGATGTTGAACTTTCATCCTGAAGAATGATTTCTGTTGGTCCCCCCCCACTGGTGCGCATTGTTTTTTCTCAGTCAATGTGCGCCCCTCGACGCTCGCACCCTGTTTATTTGACAGAGAAAATCATCCGGGCCAAACTGTGCCCCTTGGCCCCCAGCTATAACAACAACGGCTCCCGCCTCAGACGGGGGTACGATCGAAGACGAAGAGGGCGGGTATCCAAGGTTCGGGATATGCATAGTGAATGACACGCGGACCGGTAGGAGCGAACAGTCTTGGAATGACTGTTGTTGTTGTTGTTGTTCTTCTTGTTGAACATTATTACTTCTAAAGAATAATTATTGTTGGGACCCCTGGTGCATGGCCCCCCCGCCGCGCCTAGGCCGCAGCCTCATTTTCATCATTTTCGTGAGGAAGTCTCAGGCAAAACGATGTCATCCAGATCCGGTTGTGTTGTTACGATCGGTTTTCCCTTGCAAAAAATAGGGCAAAGTGGACATTTCTTGTTCTAACATAACCAAACTTCAAGAATCCCTTGCAAAAAATAAGGTAAAGTGGACATTCGCGCGCGCAAGACGAAATCCTTCCAAAACCTTAGTGTTCGTAGCGATTTTAATATAAAAACATCAAAAAAACAATGTTTTTTTCCAAAAAAAAATGTCAATTTTTCATCCCGCGCGCTCTTGCGGATTTGTAGGAAACCCAACACTTTTTAAATATTTCTGTCAAACGGGCTTTTGCGAGCCACTTTTTCATGTGCTTCGAACTTCTCCAACAACGGTTGCGCACCTGTTAGGGCCATCATCCCTGTCAAATAATACCATGCGGGACACATTCGTTTTTTCTTCGCGCGCGCACGCCGTCGTCGTCGGCCGCGGGGCCCTGAATAGTAGCCACGGTCGTCCGCATGCCACGAAGTGAAGTGTCCGAACGTCATAGGGCGGGAAGCTGGGTGTGGGTGGTGGCGAAGAGTCGTTTGGAAATTTGGTAGAGCTTGAACCGGCCCCCCCACAAAGTGGGGGTATTGCCCGCCTCCTATGAAAACCCTGGCACTGGTGAGAACGGTGTGTCCCCACGTGCTAGTAATTGCTGTTGTTGTTGTTGATGTTGTTGTTGTTGTTGTGGGTGTTGCTGTTGCTGTTGCTGTTGTTGTTGTTGTTGTTGCTGCTGCTGCTGCTGCTGTTGTTGTTGTTGTACTTGTTGTTGTTGTTGTTGTTGCTGCTGCTGCTGCTGCGGTTGTTGTTGTTGTTGCTGTTGTTGTTGCTGCTGTTGTTGTTGTGGTTGTTGTTGGTGTTGTTGTTGGTGTTGTTGGTGTTATTGTTGTTGGTGTTGTCGTTGTTGTTGCTGTTGTTGTTGTTCGTGTTGTTGTTGGTGTTACTGTTGCTGTTGTTGCTGTTGCTGTTGTTGTTGTGGTTGTGGCAATTGCTGTTGCGGTTGTGGTTGTGATTGTTGCTGTTGCTGTTGCTGTTGCTGTTGCTGTTGTGGTTGTGGTTGTTGTTGTTGTTGCTGTTGTTGCTGTTGTTGTTGTTGCTATTGTTGATGTTGTTGCTGTTGCTGTTGCTGTTGCTGTTGCTGTTGCTGTTGCTGTTGCTGGTGTTGGTGTTGGTGTTGGTGTTGGTGTTGTTGTTCACGAGGACACTGCTGGGGGCCGGTTGCTCGACCCCCCCCAAGCAACGCCACGGGGCCACGCAGGGGCCATGCAGGGCCACTCCCCCGAGCAACGCCACGGGGCCTCGCGGAGCCCCTGCGGGGGCCCCGCAGGGCCGCTGTGGCGTTGCTCGGGGGGTCCCGTCGGGGCTGCTGCGAGGCTCCTGGGCGTTGCTCGGGAGGCCCTTGCGAGGCCGTATGGGATCTGTATCGGATCCCATACAGTGCGTACGGGATCTATATAGGGTCCCATACAGGCCGAAGTTTTTCGGCCAATTTCGCGCTTCGTGGCGCCACTGGGGACTCAGCCGAGGGCCTCGGGTCCAGTTCGGCACACCCTTCACACGTTTCGTGGCCCCAGTAGGTTTCACCGAAGGTTTCGGGCCAATGTCGGCACACCCCTCACGTTTCGTGACCCCAGTGGGCTTCACCGAAGGTTTCAGGGGACTTTCGGCACAACCCTCACACGCTTCCTGGCCCCACAAGGGGCCTCCACCGAAGGCCTCTGGTTCAGTTCGGCGCACTCCTCACACGTTTCGTGGCCCCAGTGGCCTTCACCGAAGAATTCGAGTCAATTTCGGCACGCTCCTCACACGATCCGTGGCCCCACAGGGGGCTCCACCGAAGGCTTCGGGTCCATGTCGGCACACCCCTCGCACGTTTCGTGGCCCCAGTGAGCTCCACCGAAGGTTTCGGGTCAAGTCCACAGGGGGCTCCACCGAATGCCTCGTTTCCAGTTCGGCACTCCCCTCCCGCTCTTCGTGGCCCCAGTGGGTTTCACTGAAGGTTTCGGTTTAATTTCGGCACTCCCCTCACACGAGTCGTGTCCCCAGTGGGCTCCACCGAAGGCGTCGGGCCCATTTCGGCACCTCTCGCACGCTTCGTGTCCCCAGTGGGCTCCACCTAAGGTTTTGGTTCAGTTTCGGCACACCCCTCACACGATCCGTGGTTACACAGGGGGCTCCACCGAATGCCTCGGGTCCACTTCGGCACACCGCTCACACGCTTCGTGGCCCCACAGGAGGCTCTGCCGAAGGCCTCGGGTCCAATTCGGCACACCCCTCATACGTTTCGTGGCCCCAGTAGGTTTTACCGGAGGTTTCGGGGCAATTTCGGCATACCCCTGAAACGTTTCGTGGCCCCAGTGAGTTTCACCGAAGGTTTCGGGCCAATGTCGGCACATCCCTCACACGCTTCGTGTCCCCAGTGGGATTCACTGAAGGTTTCGGGCGAATTTCGGCACACCCCTCACACGCTTCGTGGCCCCACAAAAGGGCTCCACCGAAGACCTCGGGTCCAGTTCGGTGCACCCCTCAGACGTTTCATGGCCTCAGTGGCCTTCACCGAAGGATTCGGGCCAATTTCGGCACGCCCCTCACACGCTTCGTGGCCCCACAGGGGGCTCCACCGAAGGCTTTGGGCCCATGCCGGCACACCCCTCACACGTTTCGTGGCCCCAGTGGGCTCCACCGAAGGTTCGGGTCAATTCCACAGGGGGCTTCTCCGGAGGCCTCGTTTCCAGTTCGGCACGCCCCTCACACGTTTCGTGGCCCCAGTGGGTTTCACCGGATGTTTCGGTTTAATTTCGGAACACCTCTGACACGCTTCGTGGCCCCAGTGGGCTCCACCGAAGGCTTCGGGCCCATTTCGGCACACCTCTCGCACGCTTCGTGTCCCCAGCGGGCTCCACCTAAGGTTTTGTCGTATCTGGTCTGTGCATGCTGTGCCAGGTCTGTGTAGGATCCCATACAGGTCGTGTCGTGCCGGTTTTGTAATACAAACCTATGAGAGGTGGATCCACCCGGTATAGATTTCTATTGGAGGTGGAGCCGCATGTAATACAAATCATATCAGAGGTGGAGCCGCATGTAGAGGGATTCCAACACGGTCCGTAGAGGGGTTCCTACAGGGTCCGTAGGGGTCCCATTGGAGTCCAACGAGACTCCAACAGGATTCCTATAGGTGCCGCAGGAATACTAGAGGATCCCTACAGGATTCCTACAGGGTCCTCCCAGAATCCCCATCGCATTCGTATAGGAACCCTTTCTAGGATTCGTATGGATCCTATAAGATTCCTACTGGATTCCTGCACTGTCCTACAGGATCGGTCCTACAGGATCCCCATCGGATTTGTATAGGAGTCCTTTAGGGTTCGTCGGGATCCTACAGGATTCCTACAGGATTCCTGCAATGCCCTATGGGAATCCGTAGCATTCGTATAAGAGTCCTTTCTAGGGTTCGTGCGGATTCTATAAGATTCTTACTGGATTCCTGCAGGGTCCTACAGGATCCCCGTCGGATTTGTGTAGGAGTCCTTTCGGGTTCGTCGGGATCCTACAGGGTTCCTACAAGATTCCTCTCGGGTCCTATAGGATTCCCGTAGCAACATCAGAGTCCTTTAGGGCTCGTGTTGATCCTATGCGATTCCTACTGGATTCCTACTGGGTCTTATGGGATTCCCATCGGATTCGTAAAAGAGCTATTTAGGGTTCGTAGGGATCCTACGGGATTCCTACCAGCTTCCTGGAGGGTCCTATAGGATGCCCGTAGCATTCCTAGCAGAGTCTTTTAGGGTTCGCATGGATCCTACAATAGTCCTTCTGGATTCCTACCGTGTCTTATGGGATTCCTATCGGAGGCGTAAAAAAGCGATTTAGGGTTCGTAGGGATCCTATCGGATTCTGATAGAGGAGGAGGAGCTCTCTTCGCCGGCGAGCGCACGGTTTTCGCACACAGGAATGCGTGGATAACAGTAAGGGAGCCAACGTAGATTCGGGTCTCTCTCGCTCTCTCTCTCTCTCTCTCTTTCTCTCTCTCTCTCTCTTTCTCGCTCTCTCTCTCTCTCGCTGTCTCTTTCGCTGAGCTGACTTGCAAACAGGATCGGGTCGAGCACCCCTGGCGCGGGGCAGGACTGGTGCCTCGCCCCCGGATGTTCTCTTGTGTACCTTACGGGCGCCGCGCCCGGCCCACCCGGACGCCGAGGACAACAACACAAACAGGCCCGCAGGTTTTTCCCGATGGTGGGCACCCGGGTCCCCGCCTTCGCTCTTTCCGCCCTGCTCGCCCTGCTCGCCCCCCCACCCCCCTGTTTATTTCGTCCTGTCCTGCTCCGTGTGTTCTGTGTTGTCCTAGTGTTCGCTGTCCTGCAGCCGCGTGGGCGGCGCAACAAAATTGGCCCGACTGCGCGGACCATCGCGCGTGAGCTGGCCGTGCAAGGTCGCGCGTAAGCGCCCTCGTTTCCAATGCAGCGTTCCGCGTTGGCGGCCCGCGCAAGCCACTGCAGGAGCGCGCTATGCCATCGCGCGTGGGATCCCCTCCACCGTCGTTCACATCTTGTTCTTCCTGTCCCTGCCCGGCCTCGCCGTTGGAGGAGGCCGTTCCCGCCACGCTGCTGTCCGTCTGCGGCGGTGGCCTGGCGGCGGGGCGCGCGGGGGGGCTCTTCTGCGTCTCCTCGCCGCGCTCTCTGTGCCCTCCCTCGCCATCCCGCACCCCTCTCGCCACCCCGCCGTGCATCAAAGGAGGAAAGACAAGGTACACCGATACCGCTGCCCCGGCTCCGTCGTCGCCTTGTGGGGCCTCCGGGGGGTGAGGCCCTCGTCGGCACGCCGGGATTCGCTGCAACATGCGCGTCCGAACGCCCCCCGAACGAGGTCTGGGGGCCCCTCTTTTTCGTGAGGAAGTGGCGGCCCCCGTGGTGGAGATTCCTCCTCAGGACAGGGCTTCCGCGCCCTCGTGCCGAAACGGGATAGTTCTGTTCCCCAAGCCAGCTTCCAATCTTTTGTGACCGAGGGTTCGCCTCGGCACTCACCCGCACCACTCAGTCTCGCGGCATGGTGCGCAAGCAGCCTTTCTCGTGGTGCAGCGGTTGTGGCAACTGGGCCTTCAATTTCCGTATCATTGCCAACGATGGAAGGTGTGCGAAGTGCAACAACGTCATCGGTTTGTTCCAGCCAAAGGGCGCCACCGACAAGAGCAACGGCAAGGGCCCGAAGCCTACTGGGACCAAACCGCCGTGGCAAGCGGACGAAGAGCTTGCGGACCTTGCTGCGCTGCTCCAAATGCTCTCCGCGGTCCCCGTTTTCGCAGGCTCGGTCGGTGCACATGTAGGAGCTCGAGAACAGGTACACGGCCAGTCTCATCAAGCAGCGCACTCTCCAGCAGGAGGCCAATTACACAGCTCATTAAAAAAAATATAAAAAAAAAAACCAAAAAAAAAAAAATATAAAAAAAAAATAAAGAAACTAGAAAAAAAAAAAAAAAAAATCAAAAAAAAAAAAAAAAAAAAACAAAAAAAAACATAAAAATCTAAATAAAAAAACAATAAAATACATAAAAAAAAAAAAAAATAAAAAAAAAAAAATTAAAAAATCAAAAAAAAAAAATACAAAAAAAAATAAAAAAAAAAAAAGATTCCACCAAACAATAAAAAAAAAAAAATCAAACAAACAATACAATAAAAAAAAAAAAAAAAAAATAAAAAAAAAAAAAAAAAAAAAAAAAAAAAAAAAATAAGTAAAAACAAAAATAATAAAACAACAAAAAAAAAAACTTAAAAAAAAAAAAATTTAAAAAAACACAAAAAAAAAACAAAAGAAAAAATAAAACAATAATCTAAAATAAAAAAAAAAAAAAAATAAACAAAAATAAAAAAAAAAAAAAAGAAAAAAAAAAAACAAAAAATAATCTTCAGAAGAAGGAAGCTGCCCTCCGTCGAGCAGCAGATGCCCAAGTCGCAGCCGAGGCCGCCCTGGCCAAGGCGAGCGACGATGTCTTGGTGGCCACCGAGGAGGCCCTCCAGGCTCGTTTGGCCAACGACAAAGCGATCGAGGCCTTCCCCCCGGTTTGTCGGCAAGCTGGGGCCCGCCTGAGGGGCACACAGCCAACGGCAAGAATATGTTGCTCGTTATCAACGAGACCGACTTCACCGACATTCTCGACGAGTTCGACGAAGTTCAGAAAACCACGCTCAAGGATCTCAAGGCCCAGATGGACAAGCACGCGCAGCAGGTGGCAGCCTTGCAGGAGACGCTTCAGGCCACGCTCAAGTCCGTCCAGGAGATTCGTACCAACCCTGCCAAGAGGCTCCGCGGCGACGGCGGCCAGGGGCGCGTCGGACCTGGCGCCGCCGAGGCCGTCAAGCAGGAGAAACCCCCTGCGGCTGCGGCACCCTCCGCCGCCGAGGCTGCCCAGGCCCGCGAGGCCGCCAAGGCGCAGGCAGCCGACGCCATCGCCAAAGCTAAGGAGAGAGTCGAGCAGAAGGCTGCCAATGCTGCTGCTGGCTGGCCTGATGTGGATGCTGCCACCCCTGGTGCAAGCGGCTCCCAGGCCAAAGGGGCAGGGCGGCGTGCGCCCAGCTCCTAGCCAGGACGGCCGCTTCTTCTTCGCCAACATCTCCGAGCGGGGCCCGCGCTCGGAGAGCTTCATGATTCATGATGGTCCAGGCTGAGCAGTGCGACGTGCTCGGTTTCGCAGAGACACACTTACGAGGCGAGAAGTTCGACAATATGATCGTCAACATGTCGATGGACGAATGGAAAGCGATAGCCACCCCTTCTGCACTCACGGGCCGCCCCCAGGCTGGTACCGCGGGCGGTGAGGCCAGCCTGTGCGCGAATACCCTCGCGACCACGTCCTTCGAAGGATGGTGACAGGCTGAACTTTCGCGCTCGGCCAAGGACCCTTTCGAGGCCTTTTTGCCCCACGACGTGGAACACCAAGGCTGGCAACATCATCGTCGTGGCCGCCTGCCTCCCGCCGGAGTTCGGGTTCCGCGGCCCGAATGAACGCATGTTGGTGCGGCTCGCAAGCTGCTTGCAGACCCCTTGATTGTCATGGGCGACTGGAACAGCAGGCCCTCCGACTGGGACAAGAACAATTGGCTCGTGAAGCTAGGCGGCACAATCGTCTTGCCTTCGAACGTCGAGACGACGTGCAACCTCGGCCAGAGCACCATGATCGATTATGGCACTGTCAGGTCCGATCTCGCCGGCTCGGTCAAGATTGAGGCTGTGGTGGAGGTGCCCTGGAAGACTCGCGTCGGCCTCGTTCTCTCGGTATGCGACGGCAAGAGCACCTGGTGGAACCGAGTCATTCAGGTTCCCCGCGACTTCCCGACCGTCCCCAGGCCGAAGATGCAGGCGGATCCAGACAGCAAGAGGCAGCTCTGGCCTCCCATCGCAAGCGGAAGGAGGCCCTGGACCAGCATCTCCAGGGCGCCTACGACGAGCTCCACCGCCCTGAACGACGAAGGCACGCTTGACGCTCCAGCGGCAAGCTTCTGCACCCCTCTTGACCTATGGCTCCGAGTCCGAGGCGTGAATTCAGAGTCGGCCACCAGTGCCGACGCGCCACCGACGACTACGTGTATCAGCTCTGCAGATGGCGCTCAGCAGCGCCAGGCAGAGCACCACCCTCTTCCTAGCTTTTTGCCCGGATATTTTTCGAAATCAAGTGGGAGAACCGCCGCCCTCGACGCCGTGGATCGCGATCCCATTGGCGACCCATAATTACACACCACCAGAGGGCGACGAGGACACTATCGAGCGGAGCGATAGGGGTAACTTTGTGCTGGGACCCCTAACCGCTCCGCTCCTTCGAGGACCAGCGCAGCCTCCGCGGCCCTCAGCTTCGACGGCCTCGTCGTCGCCGTTTGCGCCCTGTGCTGCGGGGGCGCGCTCGACAGACCTGGTAACTGCAGCCCCCCTGAGCCCACGGGTGGCTACAGGCTTCGATTCAGGGGGGCGGCTCAGGGGCCAGGTAGGGGGCCCCCGCCAGCTTGCGAGCGACCAGCTGATGACGCACTACTTGTTGGACAGGAACCCCGAGGCCAAGATGGAGATCGCCCGCGCCCGCCGCGACTGGGTAGACGCAGTCGGGAAGGCCAGGGTTCAGCACCATGGGCTATCCGCAGAGATTGGCACGCGTCATTGTGGTCGTGGGCTCGGATTCTCAATTGCCTGGAACCGTGCCAGCGCTACTCCTGCTCGTGCACGCATGCGCCACCCACTGCTGGAGTGGTGGCACCTTGCCACCACATTGCTCGTTCGCTACCAGATGATCCGACGCCGCAACGCCACCAGCGGAGCCACCGCGCTCAGCAGCAAGATGGCTGAGCTCCTGCACGTTGCCCTCGACCATGAGCTTCAGAAGCCTGTCCAGCAGGGCGACGACGGCTCGGACCTCAGCCAGCAGCGCGACGCCGACTTGCCAGGCGTCATCGTGATCGCCGAGCGTGTCCTCAGCAGGGCCACTGACAGGGCGCTCGCCGACGGTCGGCGCGCTTTCAGCAAATTGGCGTTGAAGATGTGGCGTGATTCCGCAGGTGCGCTGCGCAGACACGTCAAACCTCCACGGCCTGGTCGCGATGAGCACTACGACTGCTCAGGCCACACTTTCGCGAGTACTCCCAGCCAGATCGTGGGCAGGCGCGCAGCTGCCTGGCAGGACATTTGGACGGATGTACATGCCACGCAGTCAACCATCCTCGAAGGGGCCATGGGCGGCATCGGCGCGCTGCGCCAGAAGCCGACGCGCCTCGCCGGTTGGCTTCCGGGGCTGACCGCCGACCCGCAGCTCCGCGGCGGGGGGCGACAGTTCGACGCGAACGGCGCGCGCCTTGGGCCGCTGCCGCCGCCGCCCGCGGGGATCAAATCGTTGGGGCGCAGGCGGGGCGACGCCGCGATCAAATCCGCGGGCGCCGCGGCCTGGCGCCCCGCGGGTGCGCGCGAAGGGCAGGTCGTCGGCCGCGAGGCCGCGCGGCGCGCTGCCCGCCGGGGGGCGGGGGGCTCTTGCAGGGCCGCTCGCCGGGCCCGTTCGGGGAGCAGGGCGAGGGCGACGGGGGCGCGGAAGAGGGCCCGCCCCTGCGGAGAGCGGCCAGCTCGGCAAGGGCGACATCTACATGGGGGGGGGGGACGGCGAGATCCCGGCGAGCAAATGGGGCGACTCCTGCCCCGTCCAGCGCCGCGGCGCCACGGCCGGCATGACGCACTTCGCGACTGGGCCCCCGACGAGGCCGGACTGGCCTGAGGTGTTTTCGGTGCTCGACGGCTCTGCCTTCAGGTGCCGCTGCCCGCCGCGACTTGCGCTCGCATTTCCGCGCGGGCGCCGCCGTCGCAGCGTCGCGGGCGGAGACGAAGCGCGCGGCCGCGCGATCCCTCCGCCGACGCGGAGGCGCGGGGCCGCCGCGCGGCTGCGAGTGCATCGGCGGCCCGAGAGGTTATCGCCTAATTGCAGGGGCCCAAACAGTCGGAAGCTCCCGGGACTCCCGAATTGGATCGAGCTGAGGTCAGAGCTCTTCGGGGGGGTCGCAGAAGCCGCGGGCGGCCCGGGCGGCGCAGCGCGCGCCCTCTTCGAGTTGTCGGCGCATAGGCACCCGGCCGACGCCGACCTGGGCAAGCCGCCCGACCTTGCGAGGAAAGGCGTCTACGAGGCGGCCAGAAGCTAGAAGGGTCTTCCAAGGCTGGCTGGGAGCAAAGGGGCGGGCAGGCCGCGGCGACGATTGGGGCGGCGTCGCAGGGGGGCGCCCCGTCCGCCTTCGCCAGCCGGCGGCCCTCCCGCGCGAAGCGGGGGGGCCATGCGCAGAGCCGATGGGGGGGATGGGGGCGGGGGCTGCGGCGGGCTTCCTGCCCGAGACAGGCAGGAAGAGCTCTTCGACTTGCTCGCGAAGCGGGGCCTCGACCCGGGGGCGGCCGGCTGGGCCGGCCCAGCGGCGGCCGACATCGGCAGCGTGGAAGACGGCGGCGACTGGCTCCGAAAACGCTTCGCAGACGAGGGGGGGGCGGGCAGGGTGGCCGCGTAGTTCAGGGGGCAGCTGCGCGACCAGTTCCAGACAACTACGCCGTCGAAGCGCTGGCGGCCCTGGAGAGAGCGAGCGGCCAGAGACTCGCGCGCGATGGCGCGCGCGAGGTCGCAGTGAAACCATCGGGCCCGACGCAGGAACCGACGGGGGATGGCGGGGGCCGCGGGGGAGACGTAGTTGCCGAGCTATTATGAGGGCCAGCGCGGATTTATCTCCTAGCGGCGGCGCGCGTCGACTCGTCAAGATCCGCGAGAACGGGCGGGCCGTGCTTGGCCTGCGAGTTCGGCGGCGAGATCTACCGCGGCACCGTCGGATGCCCGGCGCCCCAGGGGTGCGGGCCAGGGCATTCGGGGCCAGACTGCCGTCGACCCTCTGCATGCTGGGGGGCGATTGGTCCGCGCAGTTCGCCAATGCCGACGGCCTGGGGGCGATCGGAACGGGGCGGCGCGGGACATTGGCAACGCTCTTCGTCGTCGTCCTGCTCGGCGACTTCGGCTTCCCGGCGCGTGGGGCCAAGGCGCAGTCGGCCTCGAGGCGTGGTCGATCGGCGCCCGCTGCAACTGCGCCATCCGCAGCTGCGCTTCGCTGCGATGGCGCATGTCTGGGAGAGGCCGCCCCGGGGGCCGGCGCGCGCCTGGTTCGCCGGCGTCGCGGGGGCGGGCAAGATGGAGGCCTCCTTGCCGCGGGTTGCCGTTGCCGAGAGCGCCGGGCGCATCCGCTCGGGCGCGAGGGCGGAGGGGGGGGCGATGCAAGATGGGCGGCTGGGAAGCGCCGCCGACGGCAGTGCTCGAGGAGCTCGCGGGCTCGCGCTGGAAGTGAAGAAGGAATTGCCCCCCTGGGCGCGGGCCAAGGCAGACCCCCCTCCATGGCGCGTTCTCCCGCGCGACGCTGTTCTCGAAGCCCGGGGGGCTCCGTCGCGGGTTGAACCTCGGGATGGCGGGGTCGACGGACAACCTGGGGGAGGCCTGCGCAGTGGCCAGGGCCGCGTCGAATGGCCGTTGATGGTCCTCCCAGGAGCCCTCCCCGTGGAGCTGTCGGAGGGGCTGAGGTCGCGCGAGACGGCGCCGGGCATGGGCCGGTCGCCGCGCGAGGCAGCGCGGCGACGGACTGCGACGAGCCCCTCGGGACCCGCGCGGCGGCCGCGGATCCGAGGTGGCGCGCGCTCAATCGAGGTCCGCGATCTTGACGCCCCTCTCCCCCGCGTCCGCCCGCCCCCGCGCGCGTGCGCGTCGCGGCGGGGCTGGCGGCTCACCCCGCGGCCGCGCCCCCCCCGCCCCTTCGCCGCCCGCCTGTCCGCCTGCCTGCCCGCGCGCGCGCTCGCCCGCCTGCCCCCTCTTCCCTTCTCCTGGGCCCGGAGGCCGCGGGCTGTCAGAGCGCGCTGGACTGGGGCGCGCCAGTGCTCCTGCATATCTGCGCGATGGTTGTAGGCCGCTGGCGCGCGGGTCTGCACCTTTGGCAAGAGCGCTGTCCTCTCCGCCCCCCTCGCCCCGCTCTCTTCCTCCTCGTTCTCCTGCGTTGCGTCTCCACCTCGATCGCTGAATGAATCCTCTGGCTTGCGGCCGTCGCGGGGTGGGGGAATTCGTTGCTTTCCGCCCTGCGGCTCCGTCGCCTGGCCCGCTGCCCCCCCCCCCCCCCCCGCGTTCAGCCCGCCTCCCTTGCGCCAAAAGGCTTTGGAATGAAGTGTCGCGGGTGGCTCTTTGCGTTGCTTCCTCTACGCCGCGCGCGCTCTTTGAATTCGGCTGTAGGCGTTGATGGGCCAGGCGCGCGCTTCGAACAATCATCAAATTTCCGTGCCATCAGCGGGCTAAACAGCGCCCTCGCCGAGGGGCAAGAGATGCTGTGGAACCCTGAGTGCGGTCGCAGCTGAGTGCGTTCGCAGCTGGTAGAAGCGTGCGCCCGTACATTTGCTGAACGCGTGTGCGACGAATTTGAGGCGGTAGCTGCGATTCGCCGGTAGCTTCGCATCGCGTACCCCGTCGCAGCCGATATCTTAGTAGAAGGAAAGAGTGATTCGGGCCTCCCAGGAACTTTATAGTCGATCGTCGAGGAGAGGGCTGCCGCCTCGGGCAGGGCGCCCGCGGCCGGGCGCGGCCGCGGGAGCCGCGGGCGACGCGGGCGCCAGAGGCGCGGCGACAACCCATCGCCGCGCGTTTCGGACGACGTCGCGCGGATGGAGCTGGACGCGGCTTCAACGGCGCGCGGCC
>CAUYUJ010014693.1:190744-200744 GCA_963575745.1 Prorocentrum cordatum
TGAGGGGAGGAGGAGGAGGACGGGGCGACCACACTGCTCGATTCAAAACGAGTACCCAACCATAGGAGGGTTGGAATAAAGAAAGGGGGCAGGAGTGGAGGAAGAGGAGGAGGACAGGAGGCGAGGGAGGATCGTACGCCACCGAAGCGAGAAACAAGAAAGAGGTTCGAGGAGAGGGAAAAAGGAGAGGGAGTAGAAGGAGGAGGAGGAGGAGGAGGAGGAGGAGGAGGGAAAGGAGTATGAGAACCAGTGCGAACCCAAGATTTACCAACTATGGTGCAAGCAGCCCTCCCTCCAAATTCCTTCCTCATAGGTCCCTGCAACAGTTTATGTTCACTGCGAGAAGTGCTCCGTTGAAAGACAACCGCCTGAAGACCTACAACCATGTCAGAGCTCCTTTCCTGGGACTCCGCGCTAGATAACCATTTCCGTAAATCAACGTGAGATTGCCGCGTCCTGACAACCCGAAATTGTAGTGCCATTTCTTGGACGTAAGCAATACGAATCCTTAAAACGGCTGTAAGCTGTTAAGACGAGCGTGCGTGGCGCGATGGCGAGAGCCACAAGTTTAATAGGAACCACCGTCCGCCGTCCGTGGAACTCTTGCAACTTTTAATGCGAATGCGCACGGCGCTTGGGCGAAATCACATTTTGGAAACGGCCCGCCTTCCATGAGTGAGACTCTTACAATCTTGTAACCCGAATGTGTACGGTGCTCCTGCGAGGGCCATATTTTGAAATTGACCCGCCCTCCATAAGTGAGGCTCTTGCAAACGTTCAAGACGAATGTGCGCGGCGCTTTGGCGAGATCTATCTTCCGAAAACCGCCCTCCATCCGCGACGCTCTTGCAAATTGTTAAGTCGAATGTGCGCGGCGCGAAGGTGACAACCACATTTTGAAGACGGCCCGCCCTCCATCCGCGGAACTGTTCTAACGTCTCAGCTTCAGGAACATAAATGGTGAGGAAGTCTCAGGCGAAACGCCCGGCCCGCCCTACTGACCCGTCTCGGGGTGCGACAGGGAGAAGTTATTTATCAGGCACAGGATGGAGGAGGAGGAGGAAAGGGAAAAGAAAATAGAAAAGGATGAGGAGGCGGAGGAGGAGGAGGAGGAGGAGGAGGAGGAGGAGGAGGAGGAGGGAATGGCGTGGTCAAGTGATGATGTTCGGATTCAACATATATTTCTTTAACCGGCAAGGTTTTGCTGCCCTGGGCCCCGCTTGGGATCTGGAACGGTGCATACGCTCGTGGCGTTTCTTCGTCGCCGTCCTTATGCTCCCCCCTCCTCACGCCATCCTCCGCGGTCCATCGTCGTCCCCTCCGCCTCGTCCCTGCCTCCTCCTCCTCCTCCTCCTCCTCGTCCCCTCCTCGTCCCCTCTCCCCCTTCGCGTCCTCCTTCCTCCCGCCCGTCCTCGGACGCTGTCGGCCAAGATCTGTCCAGTCCTCAGTAATAGGCCTCTGCCCCCCCTCCACGGAGACGAGCAGCCCAGAGGGACCCCAAGGCCTCAAGAGGGATAGGGAAGCGGAAGGCCCTGAGACCCGTGTCGCGCGTCCCAGGGTGGATCCTCCTTCCGACTCTGCGCCCCCGAGCCTCCATGCCGTTGTTGATGCTCCTCCTTCTGACTTGCCGCCTCCTCCTCTCCCCCCGCCTCAGCCTCGCCCTCAGCCCGGGTCCATGTCCCAGGCCAGGCCCTTGTCGTGCCGCGCCCTCAGGCCGCTCTCAACGAAGCAACCGACGCCGATGGTAGTGGCTCGAAGAAGCGCCCTCGTCCTTCGACCCCTGGTGAGGCTCGTGCGGCCCTCGCCAGCATGGTGCTTCCCCGCGGAGGGTCCCGTCCCGTCCGAGGCCGCAAGAGGCCACATCTTATACAGAGTTGGAGAGATCATAGATTGCGCGACATGTGGTTCCTTTTCGGAGCGAGCCGTGAGGTCCCAGCTCTTCGCTGAGTGCGACCCACAGTCCATACAGGATAACCCTCAGCGCACGTGGCGCCGAAATAACTTCGCCTCGGGCCGTCATCCCAAGATTGGCCGAAAGCACCCTGTCCCCACGCCCCGCAGGCTCCTTGTCATGGATCCCGCGTGCCAGTGGCTAGGGATGTTGAACGACTTGTTTTCATCCGTAGACACGCTGACGGCGATGTAGGTAACGGCGATGTAGGTTTCGGTATTGTAGGTGGGGGTGCTTCGTGGTCAACCCAGTTGTCGGAAATGCCCGTGCGTGCTGTTCCACAAGTTTGCCTTGCTCCCCCCCGCTTGCACGCCGGCCACTTCGCGTATCGGTCGCCCCGAATCGCCGCCCGCTGGAGCAGCTTCTCTGCCTCGCCGCCGACGAAGAAAACAGTGCTTAAGAGGTGCTCTCCGACAGGTTGCTCTGCGCGAGCTCGGCGAGGCAAAGTCGCCGGTAACCGTCATCGCCGTTAGCGTGGCCTTGGTCAGCTCTGTGATACTTCGTTTGCACCCTGGTTCTCCCGGCGGGGTGGGCATCCGCCTCCCGTCCTTCGCCGAGCGCGTTCCACTACTCGCAAAGTGCCTACTCGCAAACGTCCGAAAAACACCTGTGTGCTTTGATGTAATGTATCGTAGATCCCCCGCGGGGGATCCAGGCCATTTGCGAGTAGTCACTTTGCGAGTAGTGGAGCGCGCTCGTCGGGTCCTGGCGCCCCGTGTCCTGGCCAGCCCAGCCGGAGGAGGCCCGGCCCCTCGCCGCCGTGGCGCCTCGCCGGCCGCGCGCGTGTGGCCTCGCCTCGGCTCTGCAGCGATGGTGCGCGCTCTCGCCTTGCTCCCTTCTCCCTGTCTCCTCCTCCTCCTCCTCCTCCTTCCCCTCCTCCTCCTCCTCCTCCTCCTCCTCCTCCTCGCCCTCGTCGTCGTCGTCGTCCTCCTCCTCCTCCTCCTCCTCCTCCGCCTCCTCCTCCTCCTCATACCCGTCCTGGTCTCCCTCCTGCCTCCTCCTCCTCTTTCCCCTCCGCATCCTCCGTGGCTCGCCGGCGCCAGGACTTCAAGGAGCGGCAGGCGTTAAAGGGGGGCCGGGTGGGCTGCCTCGCTGCCTGGGGGGGGGCAGGGGGAGGGAGTTGGTTCGAAGGAGCTGGTTCGAAGAAGAGGTTTGGGAGGAGGGGGAGTCTAATGACGTGACAAGGGGTGTGTAGACGGAGAGGGCGGGGGAGTTGATGATGATGTTGTTGATGATGCTAGTGGTAATTGGGATGATGATTCTGATACCCATGCTGCTGATGATGCTGATACTGATGATAATGATGTTGATGAATCTGGTCATGGTGAGGATGGTGATTGTGGTGGTGATAGCGGTGATGATGATTACGAGGATGACGACTATGATGACTGAGATAGTGATGGTGGTGACGATAATGATGATGCTGATGATCGTGATGATGATGGTGATGACGAATGGTGACGATGATGATGATGCTGATGATGATGATGATGATGATGATGGTGATGATTATGATGATGCTGCTGATGATGATGCTCACGATGATGGTGATGCTGCTGCTGATGGTGACGATGCCGATGCTAATGCTGATGTTGAGGCTTCTGCTGCTGATGATGATGCTGACGATGACTGTTTTTCATGATGGTGAATATTGTCACGGTGATGATGGTGACGACGATGACGGTGGTGGCGATGATGGCGATGATGATGATGATGATGATGATGATGATGATGATGATGATGATGATGATGATGATGATGATGATGGTATTGGTGGTGGTGGTGATGGTGGTGGTTATTACGATGATCGTGATGATGATGACGACGATGGTGATGTTGATGTTGCTGATGATGATGCTGATGATGATGTTGATGACGATTCTGATGGTGGTTGTGATAATGGTGATGGTGACGGCGATGATGATGGTGATGGTTATGGTGACGACGACGACGTTGACCTTGATTATGACGATGATGATGATCACGATGATGGTGATGACGATTATGTTGGTGAAGATGTAACCGATCATACTGACAATGACGATGATTCGGACGATAGCAACGACGACGATGGTGATGGTGATGGTAATGGTGATGGTAGGTTGAGTTTGATGATGATGTTGAGCATGATGGTGATTCTGTTGATAATGATGACGATGATGCTGATGATGATGCTCATGATGACGAGGATGATGATGCTGATGATGATGAGGATAATGAGGAAGATGCTGATGATGATAGTGAGGATGCTGCTGATGATGCTGACGATGATGATGATGATGATGATGATGATGATGATGATGATGATGATGCTGGTGATGGTGATGGTGATGGTAATGGTGATGGTAGGTTGAGTTTGATGATGATGTTGAGCATGATGGTGATTATGTTGATTATGATGACGATGATGCTGATGATGATGCTCATGATGACGAGGATGATGATGCTGATGATGATGAGGATAATGCGGAAGATGCTGATGATGATATTGAGGATGCTGCTGATGATGCTGACGATCATGTTGATGATGATGATGATGATGATGATGATGATGATGATGATGATGATGATGATAATGATGCTAGTGATGATGATGCTGATGAGGGAGTTGGTGACGATGATGGTGATGATGGTGATGGTGGTGATGATGCTGCTGCTGATGATGATAATGGTGGTGATGCTGATGCTGATGCTGAGGATGGTGATGATGCTGATGATGATGATGATGATGATGATGATGATGATGGTGATGTTGCCGATGTTGTTGGTGCCCGTGCATGTGATGATGATGGTTACCCAACTGCGTTGCCGCGCATATCCGCCACCGCGCTCAGGATGTCTGCGCAGAAGAGATCCAGGCAGGTACCGAGCGTACTGTGGTCGCGGACCTGTCGATGCCTTGTCCCGAGCCGTCTTGGGGTCTCCCTCATGGGCTCTCGGACCGTCATCTGGAGCGTTCGGGTCGGTTTCGGGTAGTCTCGGGGTTTTCTTTTTACGCCTTTCCGGGCTTTCCACGGCGTCTCTCTTGCGCATCTCCGACGCTGGCCCGACGCGGTTTCGAGTCGAAAGGCTCCGGGATCGTGCAGATCGGCCGTGTCCTTCACAAAGGGCACGCACTCGGATGTGCAACCTTCTCGTGGGAGCGCATGGGTTCCACAGTGCATGGCTGTCTGGACTCTCTTTTGTCGGGCGTTGTCGGCAGCTTCCTGCGGCCCTCCCGTGCCGCCCAGGGGGTGTAGGTTGGGCGTTCTGGTGGGCTTATTGACTGGTCCTCGGTAGTCGGTTTGGGGCTCTCTCGGGCTGATCTGTTGTGTTCTTGGGCCGTTGGGTGCTTCTCGAAGCCGTCTCGGGGTGTCCTGGGGGCGTTTCGGGGGCCGTACAGAGGGTGGACCCATTTGGGAGCCATCATGAACCGCCTCGGGGCTCTCTTGGCCCGTCTTTCGCTTGTCTTGTGTCGTCTGGGGTCTCGCTCGGGGCCGTCGATGCGGCGCTCTTCAGGATGAGGTGGGCGGTCTCGGGCGTTCCGAAGAAGCCCGCTCAGGCGAACTGGTAAAGTCATTGGGAACCGTGTGGTCCACTTGTTTTTCGCTTATTGGAGGCATTTTGGGGCCCTCCTGGGGCCGTCTAGGGCCATCTGGGGAACCTCTTAAGCCTTCTGGAGGCCACATTTGACCGTCTTGGGGCCCCCTTGGGCTGGCTTTAGACCATCTTGGGCCGCTTTGAAGGGCTTATCGGGGACACTCTGCTCAGGCCGAAGGATTGGTGAAGCCGTTGGCAGGGACCAGTGGTACCTCGGAGCTTCCCCATCTGAGGGGCGCCTTGGAGGGAGGTGCCACAGACGACCTTCGTTGAATACCCGGCGGCCATGACGCCGGGCACCCACCCCCTCTCCTCCCTGTCCGTGCCGGGGTGGGACTACAGGGAGGGGGTGCACCTGCTGGAAGGGGAGGTGCACCCCCTCCTTCCCCCCATGTTCGACTCAAGTTCCACTCGAGTCGACGGACGTTCGACGCAGATGCGAAATTCTACACACTAGTGGAGCGAGTGGCTCCAGGAAGATCCCCAGAAAGAGCATCTGACCAACGCCTCCAGTGTGGTCAGATCGAGGCGGACGCTCTCGTTGGGCCCTGGGACCTCCACGTGCAGGCACAGCTCGAGGAATACCGCAGAACAGACATGTCGAGAGCTCTTGCCTGGCTCTCCGACGACGACGTGGTTTCGCACGGCGTAAGATCGTTGGACAATGATTCGTCACATGCTCGTTCGTGGCTTAGAGGCTGATGAAACTGGACGGACTCAGAGTCGCGTGTGCTGCGGCTTCGTGCATGGGTTTTTGAGATGGCCAGCAGCGTTGATCAGTACCACGTCGCTTGTCGTGCCCGCTTTCCCTGCGGCAATCGGGCCAGAAGTCATGCTGTCTTGCAGGCGAGTGGGATGCGAATGCTGTCTTTCAGCTGCTCGGCAGTGCGAAGCAAAGGGTTGAAATGTTTAGTGACTAGTAGTGCATGGGTCCCTATTGAAGAGAATAAACAGCTTTTGGCGTTTCTAGTGCCATTGCTTCCTACGATATGAAGAGAGACAGGCGATACTGGAGCAGCGCGGGAGGCGGGCGCCTGCAATGATGTAAACACGATGTGCCAGCCAGTAGTTGTCAGCTAATGCGCATCACCCGTGGCACCCCTGTTGCACTGGACGCAGTTTAAAGCTTGTTCGTACTTCTGCTCATCGGGTGCCCTAAGGAATTGCATGATTGATGCCAGCTTTCCCCGCTTACCAGGCCAACATCTTCGTTGCCTCCCACTTGCTGACGCTGCCATTCACTTGGGCTGGTTCCTATTTTAGGCATGCCGCCATGACGACGATTCTGACGCCATGTTGCTAGCTTTGCTACAGTCCTGGTGAAGTGGTTTGAGCTAGCGGTGCTTCCACATACGGAATGTATTCCGACATAATCGCTACACGTCGGTGTTGCTGTCTCTCTCTCTCTCTCTCTCTCTCTCTTTCTTCACTATTTGCGATCTCTGCGGTTGCGAGCCACGGTGGGTCAATGTTCGGGCCTTCGCAGTGGGATGGGACGGACGAGGTTAGGGAGGGCGGGGAGCAAAAAGGCGGAATCTTAATAGCGTCGACGCCGCGGTGTGTCGTTGTGCGGGCTCCTGCAGTGGGATTTGTAGGCAGAGGCCAGAGATGGGGTGCGGGGTGAAATGAGAGCCTCCTCCTCGTCGACTCTCGAACTCCTCGTTCAGCTCACTCCCCGACGCGGATGCGCACAGAGCGACCAGGGGCTCGTGCGCCCCCTCCGCAGAAACGTCGCCCGGCTGCAGATGAGCGAGCTGACCGAGGACCGCCCTCCTTGACAGTGAATCGGGGCTTGGGGATCAGCACGGAACGCAGGCATGGCTGTTGGTGGGATGAAGCCATCCAGCAGACGCCTTCGACCTGTGGTGAGCTCTCTCTCTTTCTCTCTCCTCTCGCTTTCTCGCCCTCCCTCTCCCACCGTCTGTCGTTCTTCCTCTCTGCCCCTCCTTTCTGTCCCTCCATCCCTTCCTCCACTCCCTCCATCCCTCTGCCTCCCACTCTTCTTCTCTGCCCCTCAGGGAGAACGGTATGCAGGAGGAGGAGGAGGAGGACAACGAGGAGGACGTTCCTTTCCCAGGCAGTGCTCTTTATCCACGGGGTCCCACTTGTCGTGGCAAGTAGCTGGGAGGGTCCGCTGGGGTTCCGCCTGGTGCCTGGGCTGGTGGCCAGTCGTGGGCGCCTCGCGGGCGGCCCCTTCGCGGGGTGGGCCCGCCGGGCCTCTCGCCCGGTGGCCCGCCGGTGGCCGGCCGCGGGCGTCTCGTGGGCGCCCGGTGCTGGGCGCTCCGTTCTGCACGAACGAGGTGGGCACGGAAAGGACGGGTGCAGTACAGTGCTCGGCAGCAGTTCCTGTTCATTTTGAGCAGGAGTCGCTGTCCGCGCCGCCGCGGCCTGTGTCCATTCGAGACAGAAGGCCGCCCGCCCAGCAGCGGCCGCTGGTGGTTTGGGACAACATTTGTTGTTGGGCATTGTACCCAATTCTTTCCGTACCCATTTCGGGCGTCCAAGTCCGTGTGCGGGGTGGGTCTGCCGGGCTGTCGCCCGGTGCCCGGGGGCCCCGCCAAACGGGGTGTTGACCACGCCGTGTGGCGAGTCGGTGGGGATGCGGGGTCACCGCACGGTTTTGGGGCTCGAGGCCCTCTCCGAGGATGGCTCGGGCGACAGGGGTCTCCAGGGTCCCAGGGCCGTGACCGACCGTGCGGAGAGGTCTTGGGGGATGTCGAGGTCACCGCACGGTCTGTCACCGCACCATCTCGGGACACCAAGTGGTGTGAAGTCGTAGGCGCTTCGTGGATGCCCCGTTAGCTGGCTGGGTCCACCAGGGTTTCGCCTGGTGCCTGGTTGGTGGACGGTCGTGGGCGCCTTGCTGGCGCCCCGTGCGCTGGGTGGGTCCGCCGAGGTTTCGCCTGCAGGGCGCCCGTTGGCGCCGACGCGGGGTCCACTGTAGATGCTGCTTTCTGAAGAAGGGTAGAGTCTGCTACCCTCCCGAGCCCAGTGTAATTTTCGCATGACTCTGCCTCATTGTTCATTTCCCGCGTGCGTTCACATCATCCCAGCCTAGCTCGTATCGGCAACCTCCATCATCCCTGTCAAACATATCAACTTCAATGACTGCTTCCAAACAAATCACCGCAACGTCCACACGCGAGCGCACAGGTCGAAATCATACTAAACATTTGAGTGTTGTAAGAATTTCAGCAGAAACGCCTTACCCAGGTAGTTCAGCATTATATACAAATCCTGCATACTGCCTGCCCTCAGCAATCTCGTTCAGACCCCGCATTCCCACCACACCACACGTGTCGAAGTCCTTCCAGCACCATGGTTTTTCAAAGCATCTCAAGGTCGAGCTCGTCAGCTACATTCGATTCACACTGTACTTCCAACAAACAGCTTGCCCGAATTATTGAATGTGCGCGCACTGCCTCATCACTCTCACCAGCACCATCGCATCACCGCCGTTATCGTGTTTTTTAATCGCCGCCATTGCCGCCATCATCACAATCACTTTCATCGACGACACATGGACATTATCTTCATCACCGACACATGCACATTACCACTGTCATCGGCGCCGTCATTGGCTTTGCCGTCGTCATAGTCTTCATCGCTACCACTATGGCTTTATCGTCATCGTTGTCGTCGCCGACGTCATCCTTAAATCGCGCCTGTCCGAGTCACCGACCCGCACTGAAGTGCCCGCGCGCCAGCGCGGCCTTGAGAAGCGCTGGGAAGTTTTTAGATGTAAATGCCATCGCGGCTGCATCAGTTGAGCCAAACCATTCGCGCGCGAGCGTGCGCGCGTCAGCGCGGCCGTAGAGACGCGGTAGCAAATTACAATCAAACACAATGTTGGTGTGAGGGTGGGATGCGTACGCGAGCGTTGGGGACGACGACGTCAAGTTCTTCATGAATTACATGCACCACATATCTTGCGCCACATAGATTGCACGGCATAGGTTGTTCTGCGCAGCGCGTACTAGATAGATCGCAGCATGGCTTGGACCGCATAGGATGCGCCGCATAGTGTGCTCTACAGATGTTGCGCTACGTAGCCCGCACCACATATATGACACTGCCTAGTCTGCAACTCATGGGCGGCACAACGTAGATTGCGCCACAGAGGCTGCGCCACACCTACTTCGCATCTAGGGTACAATAACGCTCTGTTAGGGGTCCTGAGTTTTCCCCGTGCAATATACGCTTGTCAGTCCGTGTCTTGAATTTTTCCGCACTCCGTGCTGTGCACCGCAACGCCAGGGTGGCACTCAAACCAGCGCTGCGCTGTGCACCCCAGCAGAAGCCTCTGCACCCCCAGCGCTGGGAGGTTGTGTCGGCCCCAAGCGTTGTTCTGTGCCCTGGTTTTCTCCTGCCTGACGGTGGTTCCATAACCGCGCCGCCCCCGAGAGCACTGCGAACCGCGGCTGCCAGGCGCGAGGGACGGGGCGGGGGCGGGGCCCGCCTCGGGCACGG
>CAUYUJ010014693.1:210744-265744 GCA_963575745.1 Prorocentrum cordatum
GAACCACATTTTCAAAACCACCCGCTCTTAATCCGTGACGCTTTTGCATATTTTCAAAACGAATGTGCGCGACGCTCAGGAACATAAGCGCAATTTGAAAACGACCTGGCATCCATTTGTGAAGCTGTTGCCAGTTCTTGAGCGGGTCGGTCTTCGCGCGCTCGAGCACAGACCAGCGCAGCTTAGCTTTCACCGGTTGGCCCCAGTCAGCGCAGTGAGAAAGCTTGCTAGGAAGTGGCAACCATTATGAAAGCCGGGGCGGGAGCCAACCAGCGCCGGCGCTACCCGGTGGGCCTCGCGTCGTGGGGCATGGCGTCCCTCGCCCTGGAGACGAGCGGCCAGCGCGGGCGGGCTGCGGCCCCTTCGGCAGCTGGCGCGCGAGCAGGCTGCCCTCCAGGGCGAGGAGGCCGCGCCGGCTGCCGCGAGTGCGCTGGCAAACTGCTGGGGCTGGGGGCTCAGCGCGGCCCTGCGCAGGGCACCCGCTAGGCGGCTGCGCGCCGCCCTTGGCGAGAGCCGCCTCCGGCTGGGTGGCCGAGCTGCAGGGCGCCGGGGCGGCCTAGCTGGGCCGGGGCGGCGTCGTCGTGATTGCGTGCGCCGCCGTCGAGCTCTCGCCGGTGCAGTGGATGTGTGTGTGCGCGTGTGTGTGTGTGTGTGTGTTCGTTGGTGTTTCGACTTCTTCCGAATTGCAGGAAGCGGGGCTCCCTGTCCGTTTTTGGCCTCCTTGGGGCCGTCGTCGTCGCCTCGGAACCTTGGCAGGAACGCGCTCAAGCAAAGACCCTTGGGTCGTTTTTTCCCTACGTGTTTCATGGGTTTCTGGTTTTCTTCAGTGCCGCGTCGCACCTGCGTCTCCCGCACACCTCGCTCCCCCCTCCCTGTTCCCCTTGTCTTCCTTCCTCCCTTCACCCACGCGCAACACGCGCAACGCATGCACGTCACATACATGAGAATCGCGTCTACGTGCATCCGCACGTGTGCACACACTCGCAGACACACACACACACAACCACACACACACAACCACACACACAACCACACACACAACCACACACACACAACCACACACACAACCACACACAACCACACACACAACCACACACACAACCACACACACAGCATACAATGATAGTGCACACCTGGCGTGCTCACTGCATCATGCACCCAAGACGTGTGCCCAGGGCGTGGCAGGCGTGGCAGGCGTATTGCATCACACATGCAAAACGTATGCGCACGGTCGTCCAGTCACAGCAGGCGTGGCATTTTCTCGACCCCCATCGGGTGTGCGCAGGGGGTGGTCTCTCACCGCGGCCGCTGTGCGCATTGGTCGTCCAAGGCGTGATGGGCATGGCATTTTTTCGATACCATAAAGATGCGGACGGAGTGGTCTCTCACCGCGGCCGCTATGCGCGCTGGTCGTCCAGGCACAGCAGGCGTGGCATTTTCTCGACACCATGCGGGGTGCGCAGGGGGTGTTTTTTCTCAACCATCCTGTGGTGTTGGTCCTCGTTTTGAAGAGACAGCGCCCCGCGTCCCTCCCGCCTCCTGCTCCTCCTCCTCCTCCTCCTCCTCCTCCTCCTCTTCCTCCTCCTCCTCCTCCTCCTCCTCCTCCTCCCTCCTCCTCCCTCCTCTTCCTCCTCCCCTCCTCCCTCCTCCCCCTCCTCCTTCCTCCCTGCGTTTCACCCGCCCAGCACAGCGTTTCGTGACCCATAGGGAGCTCCACCGAATGCCCCAGTGGCAGGGTTCGCATGGCGGCCCCGTTCCATTTTCGTGACCCATAGGGAGCTCCACCGAATACTCCAGTGGCAGGGTTCGCGTGGCGGCCCCATTCCATTTTGGCGCACCCCTCACACGGTTCGTGGCCCCACAGGGAGCTCCACCGAAGGCCCCAGTGGCAGGGTTCGCATGGCGGCCCCGCGTTTTGGCGCACCCCTCACACGGTTCGTGACCTCATAGGTAGCTCCACCGAATGCCCCAGTGGCAGGGTTCGCATGGCGGCCCCGTTCCATTTTGGCTCACGTCTCGCACGGTTCGTGGCCCCATGGGGAGCTCCACCGAAGGCCCCAGTGGCAGGATTCGCATGGCGGCCCCGCCTCATGTTGGCGCACCCCTCACACAGTTCGTGGCCCCATAGGGAGCTCCACCGAAGGCCCCAGTGGCAGGGTTCGCATTGCGGCCCCGCGCCATTTTGGTGCACCTCTCACGCGGTTCGTGGCCCCATAGGGAGCTCCACCGAAGGCCCCAGTGGCAGGGTTCGCATGGCGGCCCCGCCCCATTTTGGCGCACCCCTCACACGGTTCGTGGCCCCATAGGGAGCTCCACCGAAGGCCCCAGTGGCAGGGTTCGCATGGCGGCCCCGCCTCATGTTGGCGGACCCCTCACACGGTTCGTGGCCCCATTGGGAATTCCCCTTGCTGCGTCCCACCTGCCCTGCGGTTCTCACTTACGTATGGTTGGGTCCTTCGCCAGGATAATTCACCGCGGCCGCTATGCGCGCCGGTGGTCCAGGGCATAGCAGGCTTGGCATTTTCTTGACACCATCGGGGGTGCGCAGGGGGTGGTCTCTCACCGCGGCCGCTGTGCGCTTTGGTCGTCCAGGGCATAGCACGCGTTGCATTTTCTCGACACCATAGGGGGTGCGCAGGGGGGGTCTCTCACCGCGGCCGCTATGCGCGCTGGTCGACAAGGCATGGCAAGCGTGGCATTTTCTCGACACCAGATGGGGCGCGCAGGAAGTGGTCTCTCGCCGCGGCCCCTGTCGTCCAGGGCATAACTGGCGTGGCATTTTCTCGACACCATAGGGGGTGCGCAGGGGGTGGTCTGTCCGCCGTCGCTATGAGCGGTTCGTACAGGCACAGCCGGCGTGGTATTTTCTCGACACCAGATGGGGCGCGCAGGAAGTGGTCTCTCGCCGCGGCCCCTGTCGTCCAGGGCATAACTGGCGTGGCATTTTCTCGACACCATAGGGGGTGCGCAGGGGGTGGTCTGTCCGCCGTCGCTATGAGCGCTTCGTACAGGCACAGCCGGCGTGGCATTTTCTCGACACCATCGGGGGTGCGCAGGGGGTGGTCTTTTACCGCGGCCGCTACGCGCGCTGGTCGCTCAGGGCATAGCAAGCGTGGGGTTTTCTCGACATCATACGGGGTGCGGGCGGGGTGGTCTCACTGCGGCCGCTGTGCGCGCCGGTCGTCCAGGCACAGCAGGCGTGGCATTTTCTCGACACCATACGGGGGTGCGCAGGGGGTGGTCCCCCATCGCGGCCGCTATGCGCGCTTGTCGTCCAGGGCATAGCAGGCAGAGCACTCTCTCGACACCATAGGGGGTGCGCAGGGGGTCGTCTTTTACCGCGGCCGCTATGCGCGCCGGTCGCCCAGGCACAGCAGGCGTGGCATTTTCTCGACACCATACGGGGGTGGCAGGGGGTGGACCTTCATTGCGGCCGCCATGCGCGCCCGTCGTCCAGGCACAGCAGGCGTGGCATTTTGTCGACATCGTAGGGGGTGCGCAGGAGGTGTTTTTTTTTACCGCGGCCGCTATGCGCGCTGGTCGTCCAAGGCCTACAACTCGTGGCACTTTCTCGATACCAGACGGGGTGCGCAGAAGGTGGTGCCTCAGCGCTGTCCTTATGCGTTGCAGGCTCGCAATGCGTTGCAAGCGTGGCGTCATCTCGACACGAGAGGGGGTGCACAGGGGGTGGTCCCCCAGCGCCGTTTCACGGCGCTGCAGGCCCGGAAGGCGTGGCAGGCGTGGCATTTTCTCGACACTAGAGGGGGTGCGCAGGATGTGCTTCCTCAGCTCTGTCTCTATATGCGTTGCAGGCTGGCAAGGCGTGGCAGGCGTGGAGAGGGGGTGCGCAGGGGGTGGTCCCTCAGTGCTGTCTCTATGCGTGGCGGGCTCGGAAAAGCCCTCGCTTTGGAACGCCAGTGGATCTTGCCGGCGGCGTGAGGCTTTTCGAGTGCACGGGCCCGTGCGCTTCCACGGTGGCCGTGGAAGTGATTATAGTCCGGGCGGACTCTGGATGGCTCCAGTTGGGAGGCCCGCGCTGCTCTGGCGAGACGGGGCGCCGGAGTCTTTCCGACAAAAACAGCGCTGTCTAGCCGCATCGACTGCGCGTTGCCCGTGCCGGTCCGTGACGATTTCGGAGCGCCCGCCCCACATTCGTTTTCGTGTCAGCCGGGCCCCAGAAATTTTCATTCAAATGGCGCTCACAAAGTGCATCCAAGCGTATTGCTTTGCTGTGCACTTACTTTGCGCGCGCAGCTAAGAGGCTTTCCTTCGAAGAGACGCGGGGGAAACGTAGAGACTGCGTGGGAAAAAAATGATGAGGGGAGGGGGGGCGCGGGAGAAAGCAGCGGGGGGGAGGGAAAAAGGATCACTCTAGAGGCTCTCTAGGAGAAGGTCGATCTGCATACGATTCCACTTTGGACCCCCTGCCACATCGAAACGTGGCAGATCTTCTTGGATTTCCTGCTGAATGCTTATTGCCGATCCAGGACGCGGCTTTCGGCGACCGCCATGAATATTTCCTCGACTGAAACATGGCGGGGATGAGGGAGGAGGTTCAAGCAATGGTGCGTTGGATGACAAACGGGGGAATATTTGCGACGAGGGTTCAGAACGCTGGATAATGCGTTTTTCATATCATGATCATCGAACACATAAGACTTTACTAAGTGTGCGGGATTCTTGAGTAACGTAGGTGATTAGGGGGGAAGGCAGGGCCTATTTCGATCCGACCGATCCGATTCGATGTCGGCTTTGGCTGGCCCGATTCGATTTGATGCCGGTTTCGGGGTCATTCGATGCGGCCCGATGCATGCGTGTCGCAGTTATGCATGATCGCGCCGCCCGTTTGTTTCGGTCCTGGTTCCGAACCGATGCGGTCCGATCTGATACACGTTCCGATCCGATGTGGTTTCCTAATCCGATGTTGATTGTTTTTGGGGGATGACGATGGAAGAGGAGGAGGAGCGAGGTCCAATACTGGTGAGGTTTCGGGGTCCCTCCTCCATAGGCCTCCTTTTTTCTCCTCCTCCCACTTGACTGCTCTGGAGTTGTTGGGCTGTGGGAATTGGGGCACCAGGAAACTATTTTCACCACCGTGCCTGGCCATATCTATCCTGGGCTTCAGGATGATGTATAGATGCTCCGAGTCTTTGCCAGGGGTGCGCATGCCTGGCAGGGCCCAGGATGGCCTTGACCAGGCACGGTGGTGGTGCACAGATGCTTCCCGCTTAGCGGAGGCGCTCGACGGGTTTGCTGGATCACGCCGCGGCCAGATCAGGGCCGCTGGCTCCAGGCAGGCCGCGGTGCCCAGCGAGGGAGAGAGAGGGAGAGAGAGATTCACAAGAGAGAGAGAGAGAGAGAAAAAAAAAAGATAGAGAAAGAGGTGTTGCCCTGAAGGGAACGAGGAAGATCCATAGGTTTTGTATTTTCGATCGGAGTTTTGCACGCGTTTGTCAAAGTAGCAAGCGGCGCAAACATAAACATTCGAAATTCCGTGCGGATTTCTTGGACTTGCGTTGGACGCCAGGGAGGTCCAGCGCCGATCCAAGAAACCCGCTCAGACCTCCGAACTCGTCGAACGCTATGTTTGTGCCAATTCTTGTTTCCTCCAGTCTGGCCCTCGGGATGCCCCTAGGAGGGCTCCGGGGACCATCGAGGAGGGGCTCAGGGGACCTCCCGGGGGGCCTCTGGAGTATTCCCAGAGAGTGGCGCTTCTGCCACGTGGCCGCGGCGTGTGCCGCCCCGGAGCAGCGATATGCCAGCTGCTCCCCCTCCTTTTGAAGGCCCTCGTCCTAGGCCGCCCAGACGGGGTCGGAGTAGGTGGGTCGGAGGATCGCACCGCATCGCCGACGCATCGGCGACGCGGTTCCATGTGGAGACCGAAGTTCCCCACTCAGACGTCGCCGATGCATCGCCGATGTCGCCGGTGCATCGCTTGCGCATCGCTGATGCGTCGGTGACGCATCGGCGATGCATCGGTGATGCGGCGCGATCCTCCGACCCCGACTGAGAGGCCTCTGCTTGCGACGCGGCCGCAGGGCCCTCTGCCGCGCCCACGGCAGCGCGCCGGGGTCGCCTCGCGGTCTGGCACCACGGCCTTCACGAGCAGCCTCCTGTCTGAGAGCTAACCCCGCGAACAAGTGCGGCGTCGTGAGCAGCACGGCCAGAGCCCTGGGACCCGCTCTTCCGCGGCACCTTCCAGGCCAGATCGCTCCGTGAGGGTCCGGGGAGCTGCACGCGGGCGCTCACGCCCGGGGGCGAAGGACATCTGCGGCGCCCGGGCCTCCGGGGATGTCCGGCCCCCCTCCCAAGCGCGCGTGGCAGGCGGACCGCGGACGCGCTTCCTCCGTGCCCCGCCCTCTCCGAGCCTGATCCTCTTCGTGGCTGCGGCTTCCACGCCGTGCCCTCCCGGACACGGGTGGGCTCCCCGCGGGAGCGCGCGCGCCTCCGGCGTTTCTCCTCCCGCCTCTCCCCTCCTCCGCTCCGCAGCCGCGTCGGCTCGGGGTCCTTCCCCTGACCTTCCAGAGAGTTTTTGTTCAGCACTGGAGGCCTAAAAACTTTTAAAAAAAAAAAACTGAGCGAAGCGCCTTAAAACCAAGACGTAGAATAGCTTTGGGATTGGTTTTTTGGTCGGGTGCTCTTTTTTAGCCCTCCTGGAAGGTCAGGGTCGGGACTTCGCAACGGGGGGGGGCACAGAGGGGGGGGGGAGTTCGGTCCGTTGGCGCATCGAACCGCAGAAGAGCGATGCAATGCAAAGCGAGGTCTCCGGCCGCCGCCGGAACCCGAGAGGCGTCGACAATCGGGGCGCGCGGGGGGCATCGTTTTTCGGAAGTTCGATGCACCAGCGGATCGAACTCCCCCCCCCTCAGGGTCCCCCCCCCTTTGGTGGACCCCGAGTCCTGCCAGGATCGGGGTCGCGCTCGGTACTGCCCCGAGATCCTGGCGCCTCCATGTCTTCGAGCCAGGCGTTTTCTCGCCCAGCCTCGGGCGCCGGGGCCCTCACAGAGCGCTCCGGCTCGGAGAAGGGCGCAGGAAGACGGTAAGGGGGGCCCCCAAACGGTGTGACACCGTGTGGTGAGTCGGTGTGGATTCGGGGTCACCGCACGGTTGTGGGACTCGAGCCCCTCTCCGAGGATGGCTCAGGCGACAGGGGCCTCCAGGGCCCCAAAACCGTGTGGTGAACCGTGCGGTGAGGTCTTGGGGGATTTCGAGGTCACCGCACGGTCCGTCACCGCACCGTTTCGGGACTCCAAGGGTGGGGTCCGGGGCTCCGATCGTGACTTCTCCCGGTCGCATTTTCTTCTCAAAGTCGCATCTCAGGGCACGTTGGCGGCGCGCGCTGGAGACGAAGGGGTTGGCGCCGAGTGGGGCGGCGGACCTCTGAGAGAAGGCCAGGAGGGCTCTTCAGAAGGCTTCTTGAAGGCAGTGTTGGGCGGAGATCCAGCGGCTGGCTCGCTCACTGCACTCTGAGGCCTGCAACGCCTCAGGAGCCTCCGATGGAGTCACCCATAGCAGGAGTTCTTGCGAGGTGGCCTGCTTGCGAGCGACTGCCAGAAGGCTTCTTGAAGGTCGGGTCCGAGGGCCTCCGATCCGTCCTTCGACTCGCGCTGGAGCGGTCGCGCGTTGCTCCGACTTTCACCCTGGAGATCTCTGGACGTACATGGATGTACCCGGATCTCCTCTCGGTGTGCCTGGATTTGCCGGGATGCGCCTCGATTCGTCTGCGCCTGCCTGGATTCCTCTGGCTCGATCCCCACGAGTCGATGGGCGAAACGCCGACGAGCCCTCGGGGATCCGAGCAGCCCTGGCTGCCTCCGGCAGAGGGCCGTCCTCCCGTGTACCGCCCCCTCCACCTCGGGAGGACGCGTCTGCGCCCGCGCGCCGACCCCGGCCAGGCCGACCCTGGGCCCAGGAAGTCGGTGCTGGTGTGCTGGTGTGCGTGCGTGCGTGCGTGCGTGCGTGTGCGTGTGCGTGTGCGTGTGCGTGCGTGCGTGCGTGTGCGTGTGCGTGTGCGTGTGTGTGTGTGTGTGTGTGTGCAGGGGTGGACCAAAACGGCGTTTGGGCGATTTCGTGGGCCGTTGTCGTTTCGGCTGCGTTTTGCGGTAGAGGCGGATTCGAGACAGCACCGAGTGAAAACGAAAGCAAAACGACAACGAAAAACACCGTGTGTGTGTGTGTGTGTGTGTGTCCTGGCGAAGTCTCAAGTCGGGATGGTCCCTCTAGAGGAGGAACATTCAAGGTAGTCAAAAGCAGGATTCAGAGTAGTCAAGCATGGTCAGAGGGCGATGGCTTGCTTTTTCTGTTCTGTTGCACTACTTGTTTTGCCTTTTCTTTTTTAGCTTTTCGCCCGAAACCCGCCCGTGGGAGGACGTGCCCGGCCCAGGCCACGCCGGGGGAGGCGCGTGCACGCGGACCGTCGAGGGGCCCGAAGACTGGAGGGGCGCGCTGTGCGCACTGCTGGCGCCCTCCGATGGGCCTCCCCCCCCCCTCCTGCTGGCTCCCCCCCCCCAGGCCCCAGCCCCCTCTCGGGGCTCGTTTCGACTCCTCCGCCTCGACTGGATTCGATATCGATCGATTCCGCTTCCGATTCCCTATTCCGGTGTTCGATTCGGCTTCGGATTCCGATTTGGGTTTGGGTTTTCAGTGGAGGCCTCACCAGCCTGCCGATGTTGGCCGATTCGACTTCTTCCGACTCGGCTGCCGGTTTCCGCCGACCCGATTCATTTCGATCGCCGATCCGACTTATCGATTCGATTCTGGTCTCTCCTGCCACTTGCCCTGAGACCCGACGCCGCCGCGAGAAAAATGCGACACCGTGGAAAGTCACGACCTGAACCCTAGACCCCACATTTTTCTGCGGCTGTTTTGCGGGTCAGATCGACATGTGTGAGGGTCCTGGGGCCGCACAGTGCGCGCAGACGCCTGGTTCAAGTGAATCGAGGCTCCAGGATCTCAGGGAGGGGCGCTGCAAGCCGCGGACCAACGCAGAGGGTCGTCGAGGGTCCCCGAGGACCGTCGAGGGTCGGGGGTCGTCGAGGATCGAGGGATCGTCGAGTATCGAGAGTTCGCTGAGGATCGTCGAACGCAGGGCGCCGCGGCAGGTACTGGCCGTCCCTGGGGCGCCCCGCGGCGGGCCGCGCCGGGAGCATGCCGGGCGGCTTGCGCCCCGCCGCGGCGCTCGCCGCGGCCGCGCCTGTTGCCGCGGCGGCCGCGGGGGCCGATCGGGCGCGCGGCCCCTGGCGGCGGCCGCAGCGACTGCGTCGTCCAACGCTCTCCCCTCGATCTCCTCCGCTCCTCCTCCGCCCCCCCGATCTCCCCCTCCCCCCTCCTCCTCGACCCCTCCCCTCCCCCCTCCATCGGCCTCCTTCCCTGCCCCCTCCTCCCTCGGCCTCCCCCCCTCCTCCTCGTGCTCAGAGGTCCGGGGGAGGGGAGGGGGCGCCACCCCTCGGCTCCTCCCTTTTCTGGTGGCTCCCTTCCTTCACCCCGCCAAAATCCGTGAGCGAGGGGGCTGCTGGGACGCGGGGCGAGGGGGGGAGCGTCAAGACCCCAGCACGCCAGGGGCTGGCGCATCCCGCCCCCCGCCCGAGGGGCAGATGGCCAGCCCCCGCGCCAGGATCGCCTGCCGCTCGTCCCCGAGCCCCGAGGCCCTCCTCGACCCCTCCCCCTCCTCCTCCTCGACCCCTCCTCCTCCTCCCTCCTCCCTCCTCCCTCCTCCCTCCTCCTCGACCCCTCCTCCTCCCCCCCTCCTCCTCGACCCCTCCCTCCCTCGGCCTCCTCCCCGCCCCCCCTGCCTCGGCCTCCTCCCCCCGCTCCCTCCTCGTGCTCGGTGGCTCCCGGGGACGGGGGGGGGGGGCGACCCCCCAGGCGGGGAGGCCGCCGAGCCTCCCAGAGGAGGGCCCCCCCCCGCGCGTTCCTGGCGCTGCAAGTTTCTCGAGCCCGGAGTTTTGGCCCTATGTCGGGCCCGGGGGCCCTCACAGTTGGCAGCGCGCAGGGGGGGGTAGAGGGAGGGGGGAAGGCTTCTTGGAAGGAGGCTGCTTCCTAGAAGGCGCGGGCCCTGTCTGTAGATGGAGGCTGCTTCTTAGAAGGTGCGGGCCCTGTCTGTAGATGTAAGGCCCGCGCCTTCTGAGAAGCAGCCTCCTTCCAAGAAGCCTTCCTCCCTCCCCCTCCCCCCTTCCCCTATCGATCTGGGGTCGAAAAAACGACGCAGAAAGATTGTGTCCAGGGCTCCGGTCGTGATCTTTCACGACGTTGTCTTTTTTTCCGCTATGTCGGCTTTTCAGGGGCGTCAGCGACGGCGGCGGCGTCGACGTCGTCTTTGGGCGCTTTTCTGTGGCGTTTCTGGGGCTTCTTGCCGCTGGAGCTGAACGCGGTTGGAACAACTTGCCATAATGGACCCTTGGGAGGGGTTCGACCCACCCGTGCGAGAGGCAACTAGCAAGTGGCGTTTTTGTGCACACCTCCCCCTCCTGATGTCAACGTTCAATGCGGTGCCCCTTTTTCCCCGTAGCCTCGCCAGTCGCGCGCTCAACATTGAAATGGGTGTGCCAGGGGGCTGGCCGAACACCAGTTACCTTTCGCACTGGGTTGGGGGATGGATTTTGAGCGAATCCTGAGGTGTCGGCAGGGATACCGATGCCGACAGACCCTTCCCTCGTGTTCGCTGCTCTCGGCCTCCTGGGGGGTCCCTCGTCGCCGGGGCCGCGTTGCCGGGTTCGCCTCTGGATCCTGGCCAGACAGCGACCCCGGGAGAGGCACACCTGAGATCCGCCGTCTCGAAGAAGTTGAGACAAAGGTGGGGCGAGGGGGGACGGCCTCCTACGGGGGTCAATGCAAACGGCGGTCGGCCAGAGAGGCTGGATCCTGCAGGATCTTGCAGGGCCAGGGTCGCATTGGACCAGGCTTGGGTGCAGGATCGTGCAGGATCCTGCAAGGCCTGACTCACCCGGGTCTGGATTGACCCAAGTCAGAAGATCCCCGAAACAGAGGCCCTCCTGCCTTCACGGGGCCTTCTGCAAGGTCCCCCTTGCCTCCACAGAGAGGTCCGCCGCCCCACGCGGCGCCAGCCCCCTTGTCTCCTGCACGCGTCGCCGACGTGCCCAGAGATCCGACGCAGCGAAACACTTGCAACGTCGAGATCGTTTTCTCCTTCATTGTTTTGCCGATCGGCGCGGGCCCTCGCACCCCCACTCCCCCCGCCGCCCCCTCCACGGAGTAGATCTTGGCTGTTTTCGGCGCCTGTCTCAGGCAGGCGGAGTCTCCCCCACAGGGCGCCCTGTTGCAAGCTGTCGCGCTGAGCAGAGGTCGGGAGCCAGACCCCCTCCCTCCCCCCCCTTCCGCCCAGTGTCGAAACGCCGAGTAAGAAAAGGCTCACAAAATCATGACTGGAGCCCTGCAGCCGTCCGCCACCGTCCCCATCTCACTGCGCCATTTTGCGAGCCGGACCGGCATGTGAGGGCCTCGGGGCCCGAACCTAAGGGCGAACAAGCGCCGGGCCCGAAGAGGTTGAGGCGCCAGATCTCAGGGGCCTGCGGGGCCCTCGTCGCCACGGCAGGGTTCGCCTCGGGATTCTGGCCAGAGCGCGCCCCAGGAGAGGGGGGAGGAGCAGGAGGAGGAGGAGGAGGAGGAGGAGGAGGAGGAGGAGGAGGAGGAGGAGGAGGAGGAGGAGGATCCCGGGGCGCCATATACGCCGATCCTGGCCAGGCCCCTCGCGGGCCTGGGATCGGCGTATGTGGCGTTCTGGCCGAGCCAGGGGAGCGCATGCACAAACCCTGAGCCCACGTTCAGCCTGGCCAGGCTCGGTGCATGTGCACAGTCCTCTCTCTTTTCTGGCTGGCAGGGCAGGGAGCGGCGGCATCGGCGTTACCGTTTGCCAGCCCCCCCCCCCCCAGGCGAGGGCGCGCAACCTCACCCCCTCCAGCTTGGCCGCGCGCCGCTTCGCCCGCTGCGCGCTGAACTCGCGCGGCGGGGGCGCCCGCACGCTGCTGCGCTGGAACGGCGTGGGGCTCGTCCACATATTCAAGGGCCTGTTTTTTTACTTGGTACGGTAGGTTCGCGTCGTGTCGACCGGCGGCGACCCCGCCGAGGGCGTTCAAGGTTGAACGCCGCCAGTGGGCCCGAATCGGCTTACGTATATGGAACGATCGGGCGGTCGAAAAGCCGCCGATCGTTCAAGGTTGAACGATTCACGCAGTGTCAGAAACCAACGCCGGGGTCGTCACGACACGAACCTGCCGTATCGCAGTGGCGGACGCTACCTGGGGGAGGGAGGGAGCCAGACGTCGAAGAAGAACAACCGCCATAAACATACACTTTTTGGCGCTCCGGGCGGATTTCTCGGATCTGCGCTTGGGCCCCCCCCTGGCGGCGCCTCCAGCGCCGCCCTTGGCGCGCTCCGCGCGACAGGGAGGGGGGTCCAGCGCAGATCCAAGAAATCCGCGCGGAGCGCCACAAGTTTACGTTCATGGCGTTTTTCTAAGACGTGCTCGCGCTCTGAAAAAATCGAGGCGGGATGTGTTTGGCCGTTTTGGGCCTGTGGGGGCCCTCACTGGGCCCCGCGACCGTAAAACAATAAATTAGGTATGAAAAATTGTCCCTGGCAAGTGGTCGAGTTGTCGGGGGCCTTTGTCTCGAAGAATCGAGACGCAGGATGTTTGGATAACGGCCGTTGCCTGGGGGGAGGGGAGGGGGCGAGGGGCCAGTAACGCCACGATTCGGCTGGCGCCGTCTGGGAGTTACGCACCCCTGTAGCCTCTAGCCATTCCCAAACGGCGCGGGCGCGAGCCGTGATGTCACCATGTAGGGGAAGGGGAGGAGCATTCCTGGTAGCGACCGTTGTTGCGCATCGTAAGAAAACGCGCTCCAAGAACGCCGGCACCGCGATCTGCGACCTCGTCTCGGGCGTTGCGCAATGGGGGGGCGATAAATGGGAGGGTGAAGACAGGTGCACCTCTTCTGCGCCAAGGGGGTCCTGAAGGGGCCCCCCTGGGGCCCCAAAGGGGCCCCCCTGGGGCCCCAAAGGGGCATGAGAGGTTCAGATTTCCCCCCCTGAGATCCGACGCTTTAAACAAGTTGAGACATCCAGAAAAATTCGAGTAGGGGATCGACTACAGAATTGATTTACTACCCTCCAATTGATTCCCCATCGAATCTACGACGAAAATATGGAATTTCGATTGAGAATTTCAGATGTTCCCTGGAAAATTCGACGAGAGAACTAATTCGGGGGTAAATCAATTCTGTAGTCGATCCGCCGAGCCCTGGACCCCATCTTTCTGCACCATCCCTCGACCGGACCTCGAACCTGTGAGGGCCCCTGGGCGCCCGAGTCTGGGCGAGAACGCCACGCAACAAAAACACGTGGAGACGCCAGGACCTCGGGGCCTGCGGGGCCCTCGCCGCCACGGCAGGGACTCGCTACGGCAGGGGATGCTGGCCAGAACGCGCCCCAGGAGCGGGAGGAGGAGGAGGAGGAGGAGGAGGAGAGGAGGAGGAGGAGGAGGAGGAAGATCACGGCCTACCACGAGGCAGGAAGAGGGAGGAGGGAAGAGGGAGGAGGAGGAGGAGGAGGAGGAGGAGGAGGAGGAGGAGGAGGAGGAGAGGAGGAGGAGGAGGAGGAGGAGGAGGAGGAGAGAGGAGGAGGAGGGAGGAGGAGGAGGAGGAGGAGGAGGAGGAGGAGGAGGAGGAGGAGGAGGAGGAGGAGGAGGAGGAGGAGGAGGAGGAGGAGGAGGAGGAGGAGGAGGAGGAGGAGGAGGAGGAGGAGGAGGAGGAGGAGGAGGAGGAGGAGGAGGGGGAGGAGGAGGAGGAGGAGGAGGAGGAGGATCCCGGGGCGCCAGGCATCGCCCCCCCCCTCCCCACTGCGCAACGCCCGATCGTTGTGCGCAGCGGGGGCCGCGTGCTCTCCACCTCGCGCGACGCCGCGTGCGCGCCGCCCGGCGCCGCCCGCTCCCCGCGCACCTCGCCGCGGCGCCTCGAGCGGGCGCTGCGGGAGTCGCGCCTTCCGTTGGCCGCCCTGGTGCGGGACCCGCTGGCGCGGGCTTTGTCGGCCTACCACGAGGCAGGGAAGAGGGAAGAGGGAGGAGGGGAGGAGGAGGAGGAGGAGGAGGAGGAGGAGGAGGAGGAGGAGGAGGAGGAGGAGGAGGAGGAGTTACGGAGTTACGGATATTGCGACTATGTCGGTTACGTATATGTTTGTAAGGTGCCGCTCTTCTGGCCTTCTCAGCTTTACTGTAAGCTTTAGGCCAGATCCCCCGCTCAATATTCCTAAGACAATCTACACGATTACCTGCAGGCCTGCCTTCGCACCTCCTTCCGAGTTGGGCCAACTGTTGGGCCGCAAAACATCCGCAGGTACCGCAGAACCAGATCCCCAGCCCAGCGTGAAAGTGTAACATGTGAGTTTCATCAGCCCACCCCCCACAGACGTGCACCCTGCAACGGGGGGGCGGCCTGAAACTTACGCCATCTATAGCCTCAGGTCAAAGCATGGGGTATCCAACCAATTCTTTCGCCTAGCTTGGGTCGTAGAGCTCCTACACTGTAGACAGGAGAGCTTGCTACCAGATAACGTATGCACTGTGGAAAACTCATTGCACACCACAGGGGCTGGCGGCCTGGGCCCAGGATTCCTAACTCGGGTTCCTCGGGGCTCCTCTGTCGCCAGGGCCTGCTCAGCTTTTAAAGTTTCTAAGGTGGCCAACAGCATTCTCATGCGGACGGCGAAAGCCATGCTTTCACTCGTGAAAACCTTTTTCCTGATGTCTGCAAGGGTGCGGACAGCTCTGGCAGCAGCTTCAGCTAGCTTGTCTGCTGCCGCGTTCCCCACAGTCAAAAACAGAGGGGCTCTACCTTGGACGACGTCCCGAGCCTCTTGATGAGAATGAACAAAAAGGACCGTGCAACACAACTCTGGCTTTCTCTTTAGAACCTGCCCTATCTGGTGCCACAAATCCGCGTTCTCCCCATCAGGGGCGAAAGCTCGGTCATAATACCATCCTGAACACACTAGAATTATATGTGGTATGTATCACAACCCCATCGGCGCCGATCAGCGCAGACAGGAAACTGTAAAGCTCACCCCTGGCTACAGTCTGCTGGGGACCTGGCAAGGCCCCCCCCCACAGACGCCACCAGCTGCATATTCTCGGAAATATCAGAATACTGTGCTATGCCGCATCCCACTCTACGGAGCCGAGGGTCGCTGGTATCTTCGCCCCCGCTGGCATCTCCAAAAAGGCAGACAGGGGCTGAAACCGAGAGGAGGAGGAGGAGGAGGAGGAGGAGGAGGAGGAGGAGGAGGAGGAGGAGGGAGGAGGAGGGAGGAGGAGGAGGAGGAGGAGGGGGAGGAGGGAGGAGGAGAGGAGGAGGAGGAGGAGGAGGAGGAGGAGGAGGAGGAGGAGGAGGAGGAGGAGCGGGGGAGGGGGAGGGGGAGGAGGAGGAGGAGAAGGGGGAGGACGAGGAGGAGGAGGAGAAGGAGGAAAAGGAGGAGGAGGAGGAGGAGGAGGAGGAGGAGGAGGAGGAGGAGGAGGAGGAGGAGGAGGAGAGAGGAGTGGGGGAGAGACGGCCAGAGGGACCAGGAGGGGTGGAGACTGCACGAGTGCGAGGGCTCATCTCCGACTTTCGGAGAAGAGAAAGCGCCATAAACCAAAACTTTTGGCGCTCCGCACGGATTTCTTGTATCCGCGCTGGGCCCCTCCCGGCGGCGCCTCCGGCGCCGCCCCTGGCGCACATCCAAGAAATTCGCGCGGACCGTCGAAGGTTTAATGTTTATGCCGTTTTCTCTTCCTCTAGACTCCGCCGATTCCGACGCCGATTCCGAGTTCGAGGGCGTCCGCTGCCGATTCGATCCGACCCCGGTGTCCGATGCGGGCTTCGGCGTCCTCATAGAGGCCTTGCTGCAGCCTGCCGATTCCTGCCGATTCTCCTTTCTCCAGACCTGGCGTCTGACTCTCGCCGCTCCGATTCCTTGCGGTCGCCGACCCGACTGGTCGAGTTCGATGCTGGGTTGTCCTGCCAGGTGATGAAGCGCGGCTGCGCCTCCCGCGCCCCCGAGGCTCCGGGGAAACATTGGGGGTCAGGGTCGGGGGGGTGGGGCGACCCCTCATCGCCCACTCATCGCAGATAGGGGACCGACGGCCCACCCCGCCCAGGTAACGTGCGGATTCGCCACTCAGGTGCCCATCGCCAACTTGTCGGCGAGGCATCGCCGACGCCAGGTCGTTGACCTTCCCCCCCCCCCGGGCCATTCCTCCCCCCCCTGTCGTGGTCTCTCAGAGGCCTGGTGGGCCAACCAGCCGAGGAGCAGAACATGGCGTAATCACAAACGTTCGGAGGTCGACGTGGATTTCTCGAATTGGCGCCGGCGCCTCCTGGCGGCGCCCCCGGCGCCGCCCCTGGTGCGCTCCGCGCGCCAGGGAGGGGGGCCCAGCCGCCCAGCGCCGGTCCAAGAAGTCGGAGCGGACCTCGTAGACATCAGGAGCACGGAGGAGCACGGAGGAGCACGGAGGAGGAGGAGGAGGAGGAGGAGGAGGAGGAGGAGGAGGAGGAGGAGGAAGAGGAGGACAAAGGTGAGTGTCGTCACACCTGGCGGGCACCTACTCTCACTAATAGTCTCGCCCAGCGCTCCATCTCTTTCATTTTCCGCGGCGCCCGCCAGGTGTTTTTTTGCCCGAGTCGTTCTGCCATTGCATCCGCCATCATTAACGCCACATTTTCACGCTCAGGTAGGTCTAACGTAAAAAGGAGGAGGATGATGATGATGAGGAGGAGGAGGAGAAGGAGGAGGAGGGGAGGGACTCGGAGAACCTCCGAAAGCTTGGGATTATGCAATTTTGGCCCCTCGAAGCCGGAGCCGTCTCGTCGCGGACCTCGGGAGGAGGCTGCGGGCGGCCATCCACGGGGCCGACGGGCACTTCTGGCCCCAGGCGGACTTCCTCACGCGCGCGGACGGCCGCAGGCTCCCCGTGCAGTACGTCGGCAAGCTTGGCGCTGGGGGACTCGCCGGGGAGCTTGAAGAGAGCACAACCCACCCCCACCCCAAGCCTCAGGGAAGGAAATGGTACCCATACTGCTACCCGTGTCTCGTTTTTTTTTTTTCTCTCTCTCTCTCTCTCTCTCTCTCTTTTTGGGCCTCCTGGGAGGCTCTCGTCGCCACCGCTGCAGTCGCCTCGAAATCCTGGTCAGATCGCACCCCGGCAGAGGTCCCGGGAGTAGCGGTATTGGTACCTTTTGGTTTCCCCATAGTCAGGACCCCCACTCTGGACCTACGTAGGTGATCCAGGGGCCCTGGCTGGGGGCGAGGGTGGCTCTTTGGCCCCCAGGAGCCCCAGCAAACCACATCCACCCACATCGAGCAATAAACAGCTGCATAAGCATACGTCACTCTCGGAGCTCCGCGCAGATTTTTTCTCAGATCGTCTCTGGAGTCCCCCTGGCAGCGATCCAAGAAATCTCCGCGCGGACCTCCGAGAAATGACGTTTATGCATGCAGTTTTCTGTTCCCCTCCCACGGCCAGGACCCCCTGGGCCACCAGGTCGGGAGGGTCCTGTGATGGGCAAATTTTCCACCACCACTGCCAGATGTAGGATGGGGGAGAAGGGAGGATGAGGAGGTCCTCCTCCTCCTCCTCCTCCTCCTCCTCCTCCTCCTCCTCCTCCTCCTCCTCCCTCTCCTACTTCTGGTAGTGGTGGTGGCAAATGGGCCCATCATCCTGGCTGGTGGTGGAGATGGGTTGTGCTGTCCTCGGAGCTGGAGCGCGCCTTCCGGCTGCCCCCAGGGGCCGCGGGCCGGCTCCCGCTCCGGGGGAGCGTGCCCCGCCTGCAGCGCAGGCGCCACGGCCAGCACGCCGGCGCCCCGTACTTCCGCATCGACCCGGCCTTCGTGCCGGCCGAGCTTCAGCTCGGGGGCGGCAGAGAGGGGGGTCATGACCGGGGGGGGGGCGGGTATGCGTGGGCCATGATATTTCCTCAGATTTCATGGCGCCTCTTCTTGTTCCAATACGTCCCTGGCTCCCCCCCTGGGCCGCGCACATGCCGCCGGCCATGATTTGCGCCCACCCCCTTTGGACGCCCCCCTCTTTGGACGCCCCCGATCAGCGGCTGATCTGCGAGATCTACCGCGTCGACTACTGCTGCTTCGGCTTCGCCATCCCAGGGCCCTGCAGGAGGCGCGGCTTTTGCCCCAGGCCAGCGCAGGGGATCGCGCCATGAGAAGCTGCTTTCCCACGTCGCGGCGAGGAGGTCGGCCGATAATCATGAAGCGCGACGAGCACGGCAGAGTGCGAGGGCGATCTCTGGTGAGCATGTGGCGCGTCTGCCAAGCGACCTCGGCTCAGCTCAAGTCAGGAGTCCTGGACGCTGTGCGCTGGAACCTCTGGCACATTCTCTGCTATCCAGCTGCCTGCGGCAAGTCCCGCTACCGTTCCAGCACAGCATTTTCGGTGGTTGCGCGAGGGGAACGGGAGGCCCTGACGTGTGACACCTCGAGCAGCGATCGATGCTCTCACTGCGGCGACGGTTCGAGAAAGCCCAGAACGCCGTCACATGTGACACATCACTGGAATATGGGGGATTCTCGGCCTGTCCCAGGGAGAGCTCTCTGCGGCGACAACTCGGGCGAAGCCGAGATTCGTCACATGTGACACTTTCGCCGTTTCTAGCCCATCTTTGCGTTGCCGTGATTCACTCACGAAGCGAAGTAGGCCGATGAAGCGATGGAAGGATCTGAAGACGATGCTTACGATGACGATGGTGGTGATGGTGATTGATGATCGTGATGATGGTGAGTATGATGAAGTTGATGTTGCTGCTGCTGCTGATGATGATGATGATGATGATGATGATGATGATGAGATTGATGTTGATGTTGATGTTGACGTTGCTGCTGATAATGATGCTGATGCTGATGATGCTGATGCTCACGCTGATACTGACGCTACTGCTGCTGCTGCTGAGGATGCTGATGATGAGGATGATGGTGATGAGTATTGACGAGGAGGAGGAGGAGGAGGAGGAGGAGGAGGGGGAAGAAGAGGAGGAGGAGAAGGAAGAGGCGGAGTAGAACTGTCACATGTGACACTTTTCGGCCTCTCTTCTCGACGAGTTCTCATGGACGTTTTTTGAGCTGTCTTGGTGTTGTACTGGGCTCCTGTGGGGGGGGGTCGTGGGGGGCCTTTGGGGCCGTCTTGGGGCCCTCTTGGGTCGTCTTGGGTCTCGCTTACGACCGCGTGGGCGTCTGGGGGATCTCGGGCCGTCGTGGCGCCGTCTTGTGTCGTCCAGGGGTCATTTTAGGTCGTCGTGGGTCCCTCCGGAGGCCCTCTTGGGCCACTTTGAGGTTCTCTAGAGTTGGTCCTGGGCCTTCCAGGGCCCTGTCGGGCCGTCTTAAGGTTGGTTCGGAGGCCATTGGGGCTCTCTTGGGTCCATTTTCGGTGGTCGTAAGGCTATATTGGAGGCTTCTTGGGCCATCTTGAGTTGGCGGAAGACAGAAGAGGCGAGACTGCGAAAAAATGAACAATCACTCAGTCAGTCAGCCAGTCAGTCAGAAGCCGTATACTTGTAAGACGCCGTCAGTCAGTCAGTCAGTCAGTCAGTCAGTCAGTCAGTCAGTCAGTCAGTCAGTCAGAAGCCGTCAGTCAGTCAGTCAGTCAGTCAGTCAGTCAGGATTCATTATCCAAGGTGTCCTTCTCCAACGCCCGCGCCGCATCCTCCTTCCCGCTTTTTTTTCCCCCCTCGGCGCCAGCAGCGGCTTCGACTGCGACGGGGGCGGCGCCAGCCTCGACCGGGAGGGGTGCGACTGGCGCAGCGGGCGCGAGGACGACGGTTGGAGCGCAGAAGCGGCCGTCTCCGAGTCCGCCCGCTCGCCGTCGCCGCCGCGGCCGCGTCGCCCGACCAGGGCGAGGGGGCCCGATGCCCGATGCCAGCGGGTCGTCCTCGTGAGTTTTCGTCGCTGCGGCTGGAATTCGCCTCGCAATTCCTGTCAGAACGCTCCCCAGGAGAAGGTGCCAGCGGCGTCGGGCATCGGCACCTATCTGCGAAGTCGCCGCATGGAGGGCCGATCGGGCGGAGGCCGCCGCGCGCCTCCGGGCCGCGCGCGCGGAGCGGCGGGCGGCCCGGGCGCGGCTGACGGCGGCGGCGTGGCCAGCGCGGCGGGGCGCGGCGGGGCCGACCGCCGTTCAGCGGCGCCAGCCGGCGGGGCGGCGGCGGCGGGCGCGGGGGGCGGAGGCGGGGAAGAGGGCGGCGGCGGTGCGATGCCGGCTGACGCGGGAGGTGAAGGCGATTTGGCGGCGGCAGGGGCGGTGGGCCGATTTTCCATTACCACTGCCGGAAATAGGAGGGGGAATGGGGGGAGGAGGCGGACCTCTCCTCCGCCCCCCCCCCTCCTCCCCCGCCCCCTCCTGCTCGTGGCAGTGGCGGCGGGGATGGGCTCATCGATTGGGCCGCGGGCGGGGCGCGCGGCGTCCATGCTGGCGGCCGTGAGGACGCGGGCGGGCCCGCGCTCGCGTTCCCCCTCTCCTCGCTCGTTGTCTTCCTTCTGGGCCCCCGACAGGTCCCTGGTCAGTCTGCGCGGGTTTCTCGGGTCTCGACGGTTGCGTCCAGGGGGAAGCGAAACGCGATGACCGACGTTTGGGAGGCGCGCTGCGTCGTGCCGCCGCCCAGCCCGCCCCCCACGCAGCGCGTCGCGCGCTGCCCTGGCGGGGGGTCGGTCGGCAGGGCGGCGCAGCGCGACCCCCGACCGTCGATAATCGCGACTCGCGCGTCGAGGCCGGGGCCGGAGAGCTGCCTTCTCGAAGGTGGCCTCGCGAGAGCGCGAGGGCAATCGTGCTGCGCGCTTCCTTATCTCATGGGTTTTGGTGCTCGTCAGTTTTGCCCGGGGAAACGCTGGGTTCCGCGGCCGAGGAATCGAGAAGCCTCCTGGGGATATTCAGATTTCGGCTTCTCGTGGAGGGTTTCTCGCGGGTGCTTTCTTGCGGGGGCTTTCTTGCGGGGCGGGGTCGGCCGTTGTTCCCGGCGGCCGAGCGTCGGTTTCAGTTCCGCGCCGCTGTAGTCGCTGCGGTCGCGCGGACTCGAGCCCCGGCCCTTTCCTCATCCCGGCCCTCATCATCAGCCAGAACCCCCTCGCCCCGCACCTCGCCCTGTCTCCGCCTCGCCCTGCCGCTGGCAGAATGAGCAATCTTATTGCGTCGAATCAAATTATCCGACAACGCGCGCGCAGACGCGCGCCGCGGCACCTCAGCGCGGGGAACTCGCAGAACAACATGGCGCGGAATGCCCAGCAAGCGCCTCGAGCGTCTGCAATGGAAGGCGCCGAATCGCGCTCTGCCCGTTTATAACAAGCTCTACGGATCCAATGGGCCAAGCAGTCTATCCAAGCCGCAGCCGCTTCGTTTTCAATCGAAGCTCGGCCCCGCAGTTTCTGCGCTTGTCTGAATGTCTCTGTCGCTCCACTGATCCTCCGCGCGAGCTCGCGCGATGCTCTCCCGTCGCAGGGGGGCGGCCCACCGCGGTGAACTGCCCCTTATAGCGAATTTATGCTTCTCGCCGGATGGCGGGGGAATAGCGCCTTGAGTTCACGTCGCTCCTTCGGTTGCGATCGACAGCGACGTCTTCTGGACATTGCCCCCGTATCTCGACGCCAGCTGCGCGTCGTCGGCGCGCGACATTTTGCGGCCCGCGACGCGCAGATATTCAGGCCCCAAGTCAACGTGCAACAGCGCCATGCAACGCAATACTGTTAATCACCATGGACACATCCGGTGATGGCGGGCATCCCCGTGCGATCCCAGCCCGCTGCTGCCCTCCGTGCCCTCCCGCTGCTGCTCTCCGAGGAGTGCCAATCGCTTTGACCATCCCTGCTTGGGGGCTCATGCCGAGCAAGAGCATCGCGCGTGCAGTCGGGCTTCACTCTGTCGAACGCCTTCGCCAAACCCCTATGGCGGTAGTCTGATCCCTCCATTTTTGCGAACGCGCGCGGCATCTATCATGCGTCTCGCCAGCATGAGCGCATCCAGCGCTCGGCGTCCGAGGCGGATCCAAAGCTAGAGTTCCTCGTCCTTCGCTTTGTTCCTCCACCAATGAGCCTATGAGGTACGATTGAAATAAAGACTGCATCCCACCGACAGTGGCGAAAGTGGGCTGTAGTTTCGAGGTGAAGCAGCATTCCGCTTCTTGAGCAATAAAACTACGTTCGCTCCCCCCCCCACCATTGTGGATCGCCTTTTGGCCCCATCATCGTTGACGTGCATCGAGCGATGACGTCGCGATCGGCGGGCCAGACGCTGCAATTTCCCAAATTCTGGCGGTGCTCCATCTGGGCCTGCTGCTTTCCCTCATTGAAGCTCCTGCAGTACTTTGCTAACTTCCTTTGCGGTGAATTGCCCGTGTGACTTGGGGGTGTCTCCCCGAGGCGCGCCTGGCGCGTCGGCCGGTCTCCGGTAAATTTCTATTCCCACTTGCGTCCCCAAAGTGTATGCTATGGCGTCGGCCCGTTGTGTTGTGTCAGATAAAATGCCGTCTGGTCGTTGAATGGCATGCTTGCTTCGCTGTCTCCGTTTTCCGTAGACATCGGGCTGCGCCCCTACCGCGCGTCGTTTTCCAAGTAATCGGCAATATGTGTTTTGCCAGAAGTTCTGATTTGTTCGTTTGTTTTCTGGGTCGACGATGCATGTCCCGCTCTTCAACAAAGTCCGCCGCCGTCTGGCTTATCCACGGTTGTTTCGCGTTTCTCGTCTTCGCTTGAAGAGTGCGCGTTGCGTGGGGAGTCGGCTTGCAGGGGGGGGCGGGCGCGGGGGGGGCGCCAACGATCGCGCCGATTCCATCGCGGCCCGCTGCCCCTTCCCGGGACTCTCAGGAATCCTCCGGGCCCAGTCGGCCTCGCAGTCGGCGCCGGCGTCGCGTCGCCCGCGAGCGCCAGCCGGCGGGCGGGCCGACCTTGTTGCGCATGTTCGGCGCGAGAGACCCGCGCGGGCCTCGCGCTGCGCCCGCGCCCCAGGGCGACGGCCCAGGCCACTGTAGCCTCCCGCGCTGACGCGATGGCCTCGCGCGCGGCGCAGGAGCGGGCGCCGCCGACCGTTCGGTTCGGTTCCGCGCGCTTCTCATGCGAGAACGCAAAGCCCCCATGCTGCGCGCTATGCGCGCTGAGCAGTGCGATGCAGTTGCGACGGCCGCGCGTTAAATTGGAAACCGCAACGCAAGTTTCCATTGCCGCGCGCGGGGCGGGGCATGAACTTGCAGATGCGCCGACGGTCGAGAACTCGCGCGCGCGCCCGCGCATGCCATGTTGGGCGCGCGCACTGGGCCCGGAAATCTGCGGCTCGGCCGCCCGATGCGCGCCAAGAATCGCTCCGCCTCCCCCCCCCGCCCCCCTCCCCCTCAAAACTCTTCCGCGCTCCTGGAAAAACCATGCCGCCGAGGCGGGAGCTCGATCCGCGGCCTGATGGCCCCCGGGGCACAGGGGAATCAAAGGAATCAGCACGGAATCAGTGCAGAATCAAAACAGAATCGGCATAACTGCGACCCCTGATTCTAGCGGAATCAAAAGAATCAGCACGGAATCAGTACGAAATCAAAGGAGGAATCGGCGATGGAACCAGAATCGGCCAGAACGGGGAAGTAGGCCAGAATCGGTGCCAGAACCCATGGAGAGAGGCCTTTTTCCCGCGAGTTCATTGCGGCGGGTCCGCGGCGCGGGCGCGCCGCGCGACTTCGCTGGTTCAGCGAGGCGCGCAGTCGGCGTTCAGAGTGAACAGGTTGTTTTCAGGGCGATATCCTGGCGGCGCGCTGGCGCATTGCGCATTTGCGTATTCCTGGCGGGCTGTTTGAGGGCGACCCGGCAGCGTCGGCCGAATGGCCCGCAAATACCGCGCGGCCGATCGCGCGCCCCATGCGGCCACGTCGACCGCCGTGTGCCGCGACGGCCGCGCGCCCCGGACCGCGCCATTGCCGCGTTGGATTGGACGGCGCAGCGCCCGTCCTCCAAAAGTCGTTACATGCATATCGCGCGCGTCGAGCCAGCAGCAATCGCTCCCAAAAGCAGCCTTGACAGGCGCCCCATGCCCGTTGTCGCCCGGTTCTGATCCAAATCGTAGTTTCTTAGGATGCGCTTGCGCGAATGTGAGCGCGCGGGCAAGTAGCGCGCGCGCGCTTGGCGCAGCCTGGGAACTCCAACATGGAGCCCCCCGGGGGCGCGGGGCGCCGGCGACGCCTCCGCCCGCCTTCCGCGCGCCCGACCCCCCCCCGCAAGCTGACTCCTCCTAGTCTAAGCGTTCCCTCAACTTCCCGGCTTCGTTGCCCAAGTTGGCGGACGTCGCAAAACCGATCGCGGCGTCAACGACGGCCGCTGACAACGCGCGCTGCGTGCTCGAATCGCCGCCAACATGCTTGGTGGAAGACTCTGGTTTGACTTCGGATCTTTCTCAATCGAGAAGCCGAGCTCTGCGAGGGCGAGGAAATGGCGACCGTTTCGGGCGACGTTGCAGCCCGTCCAACAGTTGGCAATTGAATGAGACGTATTCTTGCGGCGTGAGATCGCTTTGTCCACCGGTCTAATTCCCGCGCTTCTGTAATTTGCGTTCGCGTAATCTGGATGGCCGGAAACGCGCGCGTTGCCGGTGGCTCACGCTACGCACGCGCGCGCGCGTTTTCTGCAGCGCGCGCCTGTCGGACGCGGGTTTTCCGTCAATTCATGCAGTGCCTCGGCGGAGTGTCTGGGAGAAGTATTGAATTGAAAACGCAGTCTCCGATGCGTTCGACTTCCCCTGGGCCTGCCCCCGACAGCTCGGCGTTGAGGTCGCCGGGCGCAACGCTGGCGTTGTGCGTCGTTGTCGCCCGCGCGGCGTCTTGCAGCCGCGCGCGAAGATCTTTGCCGCGCGTCGTCTCCGAAACCAGAGTGCGGCCCGCGTCCTGCGATGCATGCCGCCCCCCCCCCCCCCCCTCGGCGATGTTGACGCGCGGCGGGGCTATCCGATCGCCGCTGGTTCTGACGGCGACGATCGGATCCAGAACATTCGGCCCCACCACAAAGCCCATTCCAGTATCCAGTATATGTTCAGGCTGCGACATCAAGACCCCCAGAGAAGCACGGCGACGCGCCATTTCTATCCTGATATTTAGCCCCATTGCCAATTATGCCCATTACCTGGATGATCGAATCGCTTCGTATATCTTCTACGTTCCACGTTGCCACGCGGCGGGCGCAAACGGGCTTGCAACGTCGCCGATGCCGGGGCCGCGCGGAGGAATATCAAGAGGAAGACGATGAGGAGGAGGAGGAGGAGGAGGAGGAGGAGGAGGAGGGGGGGGAGGAGAGCGGTGATCCAATGCGTGCAGGATCGGGCCCAGGATTGGTATGTGATCCCACTCCAAGCGGGGTGTTGGGACATGATGGGTGAACAACTGGTGACAAATAACATGGCGATGTAGAAGATGAGGAAATGCGTATTTCAGGGATGGTCGCTTGTCCAACTCCGTCGCATGAATTTCTTATGGTGCGGGAGGGCGTGCGCGACGCGGGCGGAAACGAAGTGTTGCGGCGCCTTTGCCCGGGATACTTTTTGTCGCCAACTTGTCGTGCAACATATTTGCCAAATGCTCGGGCATTGGTGGCAGAAAAAATTCTAGGGGCAAGAGTCTTCCCCAGCGCCTGTCACCTATCCAACTTCACAGCGTTTTTGGATGCGCCGCTTGCTCCACCCTTCATCCCCAGAGTGCTTCTTTGCACAATGCCCTCACCTGCTTGGACCAGTTCCATGAAATGTGGGTTAAAGTGCAACGCCGTCCATGTACCCCAGTCGTTAGCCCAAGTCCGAGTAATACAATCTTAATCCAATGGTTGTGTACAAGGAAGCCCCCCACGAATTTCAACATAGTATGTGTTTTCATCGTGATCTATGTTTCACTCCATCTCCATTCTATTCTTTTCAGAATTCTTGTGACTGTTAAGCAGACATTACGAGCTGCCCGAATCAAAGGAGGACGGTCTGGCGATGCCCAGACATACTTTTCATTTCTTCGAAGATTGGCGTTCCGAAGTCGGACAATTGTGGCGTTTCGCTTTTCAGTGTTCCGGAACTCGCAGAATTCAATGATCCAGAATTCGCCTTCAATTTATATATATATATATATATATAGATATGTCCATGTTGGTGCCTACAATCGGTTAAGCTCGGATCTCAAATATTCAGAACTTCGAACGCCCATGGAGGACAGTGAATGATTATGGCATCGAAGAATTCTCCTGGGGCCGTCTTGAGAGCCTCTGGAAGAGCCCTGAAACCATCTTGGGCTGTCTTGGGGCCAATTCGGGTTGTCTTGGAGGCGCCTTGGTGGCCTTCTTGGGCCACTTTTACCTAACAGCGTAGACTGATAGGTTTCTAGTTGACTCAAAAGAGCTCACAGATCACTCCACAGGGGGGTCCGGGCAGGCGTTGGGAGTTGCCGGCCGGCAGGGTGCCGGGCCTGTGCCGGGCTCGTTTTTCACCAACAGTCACACACTTCGTGCTCGTCGACCTCTCAGAACCCCATTCCCAGGCCACATTCTGAATAACCGGATGCAACAGTCACACACTTGGTGCTCCTTGACCTCCCAGAACGCCATTCCCGGGCCACATTCGGAATAGCCGGACGCAACAGTCATACAATTCTTCGTACTTGACACCCCAGAACTCCATTCCCGGGCCACATTTTGAATGCCCGGAGCCAACTGTAGGCCACTTCGTGGTCTTCGAGTTCCCAGAACTCCATTCCCGGGCCACATTTTGGATGCCCGGAGCCAACTGTAGGCCACTTCGTGCTCTTGGACTTCCCAGAACTCCATTCCTGGGTATGATTTTGAATGCCCGGAGCAAACTGTAGGCCACTTCGTGTTCTTCGAGTTCCCAGAATTCCATTCCCTGGCCACATTTTGAATGCTGAGGCAGGCTGATGCTGAGGCTGAGGCAGGCTGAGGCAGGCTGAGGCTGAGGCCGAAGCTGAAGGCAGACTCAGGCTGAGGCTGATGCAGGCTGAGGCTGAGGCTGAAGCAGGCTGAGGCTGATGCAGGCTGAGGCTGAGGCAGGCTGAGGCTGAGGCTGAGGCTGATGCAGGCTGAGGCTGAGGCAGGCTGAGGCTGAGGCTGAGGCCGAGGCTGAAGGCAGACTGAGGCTGAGGCTGAAGCAGGCTGAGGCTGAGGCTGAGGCTGAGGCTGAGGCTGGCTGAGGCTGAGGCAGGCTGATGCTGAGGCAGGCTGAGGCTGAGGCTGAGGCTGATGCAGGCTGAGGCTGAGGCAGGCTGAGGCTGAGGCCGAGGCTGAAGGCAGACTGAGGCTGAGGCTGAAGCAGGCTGAGGCTGAGGCTGAGGCAGGCTGAGGCTGAGGCTGAGGCAGGCTGAGGCTGAGGCTGAGGCTGAGGCTGAGGCTGAGGCTGATGCAGGCTGAGGCAGAGGCAGGCTGAGACTGAAGCCGAGGCTGAAGGCAGATTGAGGCTGAGGCTGAGGCAGAGGCAGGCTGAGGCTGCGGCTGAGGCAGGCTGATGCTGAGGCAGGCTGAGGCTGAGGCTGAGGCTGATGCAGGCCGAGGCTGAGGCAGGCTGAGGCTGAGGCCGAGGCTGAAGGCAGACTGAGGCTGAGGCTGAAGCTGAGGCTGCAGGCTGAGGCTGAGGCTGAGGCTGAGGCTGAGGCAGGCTGAGGCTGAGGCTGAGGCTGAGGCTGAGGCTGCAGAGGCTGAGGCCGAGGCTGAAGGGACTGAGGCTGAGGCTGAAGCAGGCTGAGGCTGAGGCTGAGGCAGGCTGAGGCTGAGGCTGAGGCAGGCTGATGAGGCTGAGGCAGGCTGAGGCTGAGGCTGAGGCTGATGCAGGCTGAGGCTGAGGCAGGCTGAGGCTGAGGCAGGCTGAGGCTGAGGCTGAGGCTGAGGCCAGGCTGAGGCAGGCTGAGGCTGAGGCTGAGGCCTGAGGCTGAGGCTGAGGCAGGCTGAGGCTGAGGCTGAGGCTGCTGAGGCTGAGGCTGAGGCAGGCTGAGGCTGAGGCTGAGGCTGATGCAGGCTGAGGCTGAGGCAGGCTGAGGCTGAGGCCGAGGCTGAAGGCAGAGGCTGAGGCTGAGGCTGAGGCTGAAGCAGGCTGAGGCTGAGGCTGAGGCTGAGGCTGAGGCTGAGGCTGAGGCTGAGGCTGGCTGATGCTGAGGCAGGCTGAGGCTGAGGCTGAGGCTGAGGCAGGCTCAGGCTGAGGCAGGCTGAGGCTGAGGCCGAGGCTGCAGGCAGACTGAGGCTGATGCAGGAGCAGGCTGAGGCTGAGGCTGAGGCAGGCTGAAGCTGAGGCTGAGGCTGATGCTGAGGCAGGCTGAGGCTGAGGCTGAGGCTAATGCAGGCCACTGCGACTGTCATCGCGAATGCGACTACGACTGCGAGAACAGCAGAACTCTACAACTGGATTCTCATCTGAATCTTAAGGGGGATGCTTCCAGATATGCTCCTACACATCGCTGTTAGGTTGCTTTGCCGGGATAATGAAACCATCATGGTCGTTCTCGACTCCTTGGGGAGCGCCGGGGGCGTGTCTGGACGCCGACAGAGCTTCGGGGAGGGGGGGCGACGCGCGCGGGCCAGCGTTTCCAAGAGAGGGGTGGCGGCCCCTAGAAGATTACAAAATCTTTGCCAGACAGCACTTGGCATTCCAGCGCGCCCCAACGTGCCGCAGGGCATTGGCGGATTCGTGTGTGTGTGCGTGTGTGTATTGGGCCCTTGCTGGTCACGTGCGGCATCGTCGCCCAGTTCTTGTGGAAGCAACGGCCACCGAGTCAGTTCCGGGTCTTGCGCCTGCACGCCGGCGTTGAACGTTTCGCCGAGGATCCCTGGGCTCAGCGCGAATGCCGATGGTCGCCGATTGCTTGCTCCGCGACCGCCAGGCGCTTCCGGCTGTCAACGGGCGCGCACCAGGGGGCGAAGTGGTGGCCCTGGCGCGCGCCTCGCGAGCTGGGGGCGGCTAGGCGCCCCCCGTCCGCACTCGGAACCGGCGGTCCAGAGGCGGCCACGAGGTGCGGGTGGAAAAGGGTCGGCTTGTGTTTCGTCACGGAGTTGCTCGGACTCGGAGCCGTCTAGGGGCCTGGGGTGGCCCAGCATTAGTTCTGGGCAGCAGGAGCGGCGGGCAGGTTCACGTTCGAGGATTTTGTTTCAGGACGGGTTTTGGCTTCCTTAAGTCGTTGGGGGCCATTTTCGAGACCGTCAGAATCGGATCGGGAGCGAACAGTTGCACCTGATGGATCCCAGAGAGGGTCTGGGGACCTCCTTTGAGCGGATTTGACCTCATCCCCCGATTTTCCAGTGTCCCAATCGACCCCCAATTGCCGACTGATCGCCGACACGGGCCCGATAGCCCGCAGCGCCCAGGAGTTTTTTTCTTCGGATTTGCTATGAGGGACAAATCGCCGATGTATCGGCGATGCACAGCCGATTCCAAGTCGATGTTTCCTCCCGTGTGAGCTGGTCCCTGGTATCGTTGACATTCAACAAATGCAGAAGTCAGCAATCGGAGCTGGAAATTCAATTGAGCCACCAGCGCGCATCATTTGGATTTCCACAGCTACAGTTTAATGCAATGTTTTCGCAGCCTGACCGCGGGCAGGGCCATCAGGGTGAGCCGCTCGCACCACGGAACACGTATAGACTGCAACGTTTGTATGGTGATGCAGTGTGCACACACTGCCACGCGACGATACGGTCGTGAACTTTTGGGTAGCGTGTTGTGCCGCCAGTTCTCGCCCACAACGCTATGGCGCGACACGGCATCCGCGTCCCAGACCCCGACCGTCAACATCCCGAGCTTGTCCGAGCCTCCCGCCCCGCGGAGCGGAGCGACATGCGATCCGTTCGCATGGCAGTGGGCGCTATGTAGGCCATCTTTTGGGGCCTTGCTTGGGGCCTCTTGGAGGCCATATCTTAGGTCCTTCGGGCCATCGTGGGGCCTTCTTGGGGGGTCCGTGCGCTGTTTCGGAGCACTCTTTGCCTGTATTGGAGCCGTCTTGGGGTCGTCTTCGGGGCCGTTCTTGAGCTGTCTGGGAGACTGCTGGGCTGTCGGGGGGCCCTCCAGATGGATGTCCTATGCAGCGATCCCTTTTCTCGACTGGGGAGGGTTCTAGATGCCCGGCGGGATCCCCGCCTACTTACAAAGGCTGACTTGTCAATATTATCTGAACGGGTTGACCGGCGGCCAGATCCCTGCTAAGGCCCAACAGAGGGCTTGAGTGGGCCGGCCGAAATGAGTGTGGGGATGGTGCGGGGAGGTGAAGTGCGTAGTTTTCTTTGCATTGTTTTCATTTCCTCCTCCTTTTTAGTGTTTTTCGCTTTCCCCCCCATGCTCGCGTTGAACTTGGATTGGAGGGCGGGCCGCGATTGGTCGCGGAAAGAAAGCCTGGAGAGGACGCACCGTATTTTCTACCTCCTGCCTTTCTCTTGCTTAACTTCTCGTCCGTTCTGTCCCTCTCCTCCCTGGCTTTCGTGGGGGAGGGTTCCTTTGAAGCTCCAGGCACAGTCTCCGTGAAGACCGCTCAGCTGTTCGACATCGTGCGGGAGGGGTGCGCTCTGGAGGACAGTAGATGAGGAGGGGGAGGATGGTGTGATGAAGAGCTTCTCCAGAGCCGTAGTTCCCATCTCCTCCATGCTTTCTTCTTCTCCCATCTCCTTTTTGCCTACCCGCTCCTCCCTGCTTCTTCCTTTCCTTCTCCTTTTTCCATCCTCCGTCCATCCCTCCGCTCTTTCTCCTCCCTCCATCTTCCCTCCCCCTTCTCTCCCCCTCCTCCCTCCTTCCTCTCTCCATCTCTCCCTCTCTCTCTCTCTGTCTCTGCCTCTGTCTCTGCCTCAGTCTCTGCCTCTGTCTCAGTCTCTGTCTCTCGCTCTCTCTCTCTCTCTGTCTCCCTCGTCCTCTCCCCCTCTCTTTTCCTCTCCCGCTCCCTCTCTCCCTTCTCCTCTCAAGGTGGGCCACCACAGTGCCCGATCCCCCTCTCCTTTTCCTCCTCCTCCTCCTCCTCCTTCTCCTCCTTCTCCTCCTCCTCCTCCTTGTGACCCTGGCTTAGGCGAGCAGTGGCCGTCGCTCCTTCGGGATGTGAGCCAGCAATGTGCAGTGTGCAGCAGCAAACGAGAGTAATGATGTGTAGTAGTATTGTGAAGTAGACGACTAGCCCTAAAGGGCACATATAAGCGGCTCGACATGTAGTTCGAAGTAAAACCGCTGATGAGCCATAAACATGGGGAGGACATCGAGCGTGAGAATGCGCGAACAACTTCTTTGGCTGCAGCAGTAATGTGCGGGGTGAGAGCAGTAGGGGGTGAGATCTGGAGGGCGACAGAGGGCAAAGGAGAGAGAGAGAGAGAGATGAGTAGCATTGCAACTGCACAGAGAGGGCAGACGGGCAAGTAAGAGACTAACTTCAATTGAATACCGCAGCACGTGGATTGGATTCGTGAGATCTCCTGCCTCTGCTGCACCTTTGCTTGCTCTCCGCTTCCCCCTCGTGCCCCTCCCCCTGGGATGAGGGTGTCCTTCACCTGCCGATTGGCAATTTGTGGATGAGTGGCTGAATCCATTGGGCCGTGCTGTTTTCATCCGTGTCACTCTGGTGGCTGTGAGAGCAGTGGTGCAGAATGGATGCCACGCCCGACAATGAGGCCAGAGTAGCACAACATGTAGCCCAGATCCCTTTTGTGACGCGAGACGGAGCGACTACTGGCTTGCCGTCGATGGTTGCACTGGCAGAGCCTTCTCCTCTTCCTTCCTCCTCCTCCTTCCCCTTCCCTTTCCTCTTTGCTGCCTGGGCCTGTGATACCCCACACCGCTCTCGCAGCGAAAGGGGGGCAGGGTACCACTTTCGGGGCCCGAGAACCACGCGTGGGGCCCGAACGAAAAGGCGGGGGGGCTCTCCGACGGCGGCGGGGGCCCAAGGCTTGGGCCGCAGCCAAGCCCCCCCCCCCGCCTCGCGGCCTGTGGACGGGGGAAGCGGGCGAGGCAGCAGAAAAAGGAGGAGGAGGAGGAGAGGAGGAGGAGGTGGAGAAGGAGAAAGGAGGAGGAGGAGGAGGAGGAAGGAGGAGGAGGAGAGGAGAGGAGAGGAGAGGAGAGGAGAGGAGAGGAGAGGAGACGAGAGGAGAGAAGAGGAGAGGAGAGGAGAGGAGAGGAGAGGAGAGGAGGAGGAGGAGGAGGAGGAGGAGGAGGAGGAGGAGGAGGAGGAGGAGGAGGAGGAGAGGAAGGGAACATCGGGCGATCGCAGACATGGACTGAGGGGGCGCGGATCGGCGACGGGTCCCGTTTCCATGGGAGGTCGTGGGCTTCGCCGCCGAGCGAGGCGGCGCCGGCCGCAGTTTGGGGAGGCGCCAATCTCTGGACGCCCGAAATGGGTACCGAAAGAATGGGCACAATGCCCAACAGCAGTTCCTGTTCATTTTGAACAGGCCTCGCTGTCCACGCCGCCGCGGCCTGTGTCCATTCGAGACTGGAGGCCGCCTGCCCAACAGCGGCCGCTGTTGGTTTGGGACAACATTTGTTGTTGGGCATCGTACCCATTTTTTCGGTACCCATGTCGGGCGTCCAAACAATCCATGTTTGCGCGCCCCCGAGAAAAGGGAAAGAGGAACCGTCCACAGGCCGCCCGGCAGGCAGGAGGGGGCAGGCCCAAGAGACAGCCCGAGGGCCATTCTCCCGCCGAGACCCGCATGGGCCTAGGTCGGCAGGGACGTACACCTGAGTGCGAGATCCCTGCGGGACGAAAGAACACACACCATAATACAGGTGCTTGCAGCAGCTCTTGAGCTCAACACCGCAAGCCTTAGTAGTGCGGATGCTCGTCTTTGAACAGAGCCCCCCAGCCTTCCGAGACCCGCGCCCCAGGAGACCAAAACGGAGAGAGGCGCCCCAGCGGGCCCCTGGGCCAGGGAAGGCGACCGTTTCTGAGCAGGTGCGCCTGTTTCTTCTTGACATTTGCGCAGCCACCCACGAGGTCCTTGGGGTGGCGGCCTGACGTGTAGCTGCCACATCCGCTGCAGAGCCAGATCCCCTGCCCAGTGGCCAGGCCCTGGCCATTCTGCAGGAGTGGGGAGGGGGGGGAGGGGGGGGGCAGGAGGGCAGAGCAGGGAGCGGAGGGAGGGGGCGAAGGGGGCCACGGGCTGACCTCTCGGCCGCAGTTTGCAGGCCGAAACGCACGGACACACTCGAAGCACTGCCAACGGTTGCCCATCCATCTCGTCTTGTGGGCAAGGTACTTTGGATCGCTTAATAATCGCCCCCGCCCTTGGAGTGCCCGGGGGGGGTTGGCCGCGGCGCGTCCGCGGGGGTGCCAAGGGGGGTCTGGGGTTCGTTCCCTTCCTGCTGGGGCGCGGGGGTGGTGCCGGGGGGGTTGGCCGCGCCGCGTTTTCACGTTAGTCCCCCTGGTTGATTGATAAGAAGTTCGGAGTACACGTGTGCAAAGATTGCTGGCTTGGCTCTCGGTGCTTTGCCAAGCTCTCCAAAGAATTCTCTGGCTGGGGGCCACGCCTCCAACACCCCGGCAGCAGCGTCGGCAACTTGGTTCCACGGTTTGAGCTGAGCGGTGATGGTGGCACCATTCTGGGGGGATCTGAAACAACCTGCAGTCTCGTTAATTCTAACATCGGCCCAGTTGTTGCCCCTGGTCTTCCACCTGGGTTGTTCAATTGAGTCATCATTAAGATGGGCCTTGACCTTATGGATGGTCCAGGCTCTTAGGGATACATTTTTAATTCTACGCCAATGGACACTCTGGGCAGTCTTTCCTCTCGAGGCCCTCAACACGTCCTTGGAGCCCCAGGTGAGCGCAGAACAATCGACGAACGCGTGCAAGTCCTCAACCTCCTCGGGGGTTGGGTCCTGTTCCTGGTGCTCAATCGTATGCATCACACCGTGGTGCTGTTTGGGGAAGCCCGCGAGCAATGGACCCCATCATACCCCTGCTGAAATTGCCATCGTCGTCCACCTCGACAGCCGCCCAGCCTCCACGGGCCATCACAGCCGTCTTGGGGTCCCAGACCGCAGCACCATGGGGGCAAACCCACAAATTGTGCTACAGAGAGTCAATGGCAGAGCAACAGGTACAGTAAGGGGCAATCCCGTACCCCCATACGTGGAGTGATGCTGCAGTGGTGTACGCCCGGCAGAGAACTGTCCTGAGGGCCTTTCTCTGGGCAAGTCTCCAGTTTTTCAGCCTAAGTTTGGTCCGGATGGGTTGGGTCCAGAGACCTCTATCCTGGATTTTGAGCGCTCTTGGGTGTTCCCAGTCCTGGATAAGCTTGCGGACGCTGGCGTCAAGATATTTGCGCTGGAGATCTCTTGAACATGCTCTTCACCATTTCAGGCGGGGAGTCGGTCATGCAGACAGGGATGCCAGTCGCTGAGACAAAACTCGCCTGGTTGACGAACGTCCAACCGACTTCGACTCCCCACAGGAGTGCATCAAGTACTGGATGTGTACCTCGACGGCGCCAAGCTAGATTCGGTTGTGTCTTCAGGAGCGCCTCGAGGCATGCATGAAAAGATTCGGTGAGTGCGCCTGCACAAAGACCATCAGACGCGCGCGACTGCTGGTCCGTGGCCTCCCGCCACTCTCGAGCATATCTGACTGCAGTGTCTCCAGCGTGGCTCAGCGGGTCCCTCAGGGGGTCCGCGGCCCTGGTGAAGTCGATGGCGGCCCCAGGGCACCAGATGCCCAGAGCGATGGCCCCCATGGCTCTCAACTTGTGGACCTCCTTTGGGCATGACCCTACCACATCACTGCCGTACGTAATATTCGGTTTCTGGCCCACAAAGAACAATTTAGCCTTGGACTCCGCCTTCCCCCTGATGTTCCTTATGTCAGGCATCCTTCGGAGAGCTTTGCTCCAACGGCTACGTCTTGTGGCGAGCATCTGGGCCTTCTTCTTGGGCTTCGGGAGCCTTCGCCGTTGTGGATTTTGTTGGGCACCATCGAGCACTTCGAGCCCATTGAGAAATCCAGCCCCAGGTTCACCACTTCCCGCGAAAGCGCGCGCGCGAACTGGCCGACAACCTGCAGGGCCTCCTCCATGACCTCCCTTGGGTTCGTCGTGAAACAGCCCTTCTTCAGCGAGGTTGGGGGCCTTGAGCGATTGGCGGAGGCACTGAACAGTTGGCTTGCCAACCCATCCAGAAACGATGCCCAGAGGAATTGCCTCGATCAGGGAAGTGGGCAGCACACAGAGGAAGGGTCCCCCAGTGGAGGCCTCTTGGAGCTTGGGGGCCTCTTGGCGGTCCCAGACGCCGCTTAGAGCGTCTTGGGTGCTTTGGAGAGCTTCTTGGGGCCTCTTGGGGGTCTATTGGGAGCCTCTTGGAGGCCTCTTGGGCGCCTCTTTGGGCCCTCTTGAAGCGCTCTTGGGAGTCTTGGGAGCGCTCTTGGGGCCATCTTGGAGGACATCGATCAACCAAGAAGCGAACATGAATAGCGTTGCCCTTCTGGAGCCCAAAAAGTCGCCTCTTGGGGCGCTGTTGGGGTGCTCTTGGAGCGCTCTTGGGGGCTCTTGGGGCCGTCTTGGGGCTCTCTTGAGCCTTTCTTGGAGCCTTCTTGGGCCATCTTGGAGCCATCTTGAGGCCTCGGACGGCCATCGGACGCGAAAAGGCGAGAAAGCAAAAACCATTGAGTTTCCTAAGATGTTGGAAGGATGTTTTCCTCTTCGGGGCCTCCTGGGGGAGCTCTTTGGCCACTTGGAGCTGTCTTGGAGCGGTCTTGGGGCATCTTGGAGCATCGTGGTAGTCATTTTGAGGCATCTTGGGATATCTTGAGCCATCTTGGAGGTCATCTTGGGCTCTCCCAGGCGCTCTTGGGGTCATCTGAGTCAGCGACCCCCCTCTCCCAGGAGGCCAAACTGTGGCCAACACCGTAGTAACATCAATGATGTCGGCAATCTCGCCGAGGCCTCTTCGAACGTCTTGGGTGCCTCTGGGGGGCCTCTGGGGGGCATCTTGGGGCCTCTTGGGGGTCTCTTGGGAGCCTCTTGGGGCACCCTGGGGGCCTCTTGGGGGCCCCTTGGGGCCTCCTGGCCACCTCTTGGGGCCCTCTTGGGGCACCCTTGGGAGCCTTGGGGGCCATCTTTGGGCCATCTTGGGTGAGATCGATCAGAGGAGGGGGGGTCCCTAATGTGCCTCCCCCCCCCCAGGAAGCCAAAATGGGGCCAAAACCTTAGTGAAGCCAATGATTTTGGCTTCCTCGCCGAGGCTGTTTTGGACGCTCCAACTACCCGCGGAACCCCCCGTCCAGGTCCAGGGGAGGGGGTAGGGGGAGGGGTCAAGACCCCCTCCCCGCCCGCAAGCCGTCTCGCTCACTCCCACCCGCCCTCCCAACACATACGTAGCACCTGAGTCTGGCCCGAGCCTCAGCATGTTCAGCAGTCGTCTTTGGATGGGCAGCTACTGGGGACCAATCCGCCGCCGCCGCCGCCACCGCCTCCGCCGCCGCCGCCGCTGCCAAGTCGCCGCCGCCGCAGCCGCTGCCGCCGCAGCCGCTGCCGCCGCAGCCGCTGCCGCCACCGCCGCCGCCGCCGCCGCAGCCGCCGCAGCCGCCGCCGCCGCCGCAGCCTCCGCCGCCGCCGCCGCCAAGTGTACTCTGTATTGTTTTTGACAGGGATGGTGGGGTGAGGCCGCATCGAGTTGGCTGCGCATGCTCCGCATTTGTGTTTTCTATTGTTTTTTTTACAAGGGATGGTGGGGGGGCCCTCATGGTTCCTGGTTGGCTACCAGTCGCCTGGGGGAGGGGGTGTTTATTCCCCAATCAGAGCTTGCTTCTGTACGGGTCCTAGCAGATTTAAGGGTAGGTGAGGTTCGCCGCCGATTCGGTGGCCGGGCCCGGGTGCCCGGGTGTCCGGGTGCCCGGGTTCGCCGCCGATTCGGTGGCCGGGCCCGGGTGCCTGGGTGCCCGGGTGCCCGGGTGCCCGGGTTCGCCGCCGATTCGGTGGCCGGGCCCCTGTGCCCGGATGCCCGGGTGCCCAGTGCATTGTAGCCCTATATAGCTTCATAGCCCTATATCCCTATCGCCCTATAGCCCTATAACCCCATAGCCCTATAACCAGATAGCCATATAGCCATATAACCCCTATAGCGCCCAAGAGCCCATATAGCCCTGTAGCCCTATAGCCCTACAGCCCTAAAAAGATGATGATTCGATGTTTCTCTGGTATCATTAATAGGAAACAGTGATCAAGACACCCTCTCCGCACGCAAGCTGCCTAGCTCACTCCCGCCCGCTCTCCCACCACATAAGTGGCATCCGAGTCTCAGCGTAGCCAACTGGGAACCAAAGCGGACGCCAGGTGCGCGACGCTCGTCGCGGGCTCTACATACGGTTGGTGTGCCATCCTTGTAAGAAACGTGATGCCCTTCAGCCCGCCTGGTCCAGATGTTTATGTGGGGGGCGTCAACGTGCTCACAGGGCTCCAGCGCGCTGTACAGATTTTGCTGCAATGTGCAATTCGTATTGTTTTTTGAAAGGGGCTGTGGAGGGTGTTGGCAGGGTGTGCCCTGCAATGTTCGTTTCGTATTGTTTTTGTTGACAGGGATGGTGGGGGGGGGCCCTCATGGTGTGCGCGTAGTTCCGGGTGGCTGCCGGCCGGGTGGGGGCGTTGCGTTGCGCCCGATCGAACAAGTCGGCCTTGTGCATAGCTCGAGTGGAAGACACGAAAAATGCACCGTCAGAGCTGCACGTCGTCAAACCAACGCCGCCGCGGCCGGCCTCTTGCACGATGCGGTCGGCTGTTGTTCAGCGCCGCACATGCAGTAGGGGACCATTCGTGCGCTAGTTTATGCAGCGACGGAGCGTGGTGGGACATCAGACGACTCAACAAATTCTTCATGTGCTTTGAAACATCCGAAGACCAATCTGCAATGTAGTGCAGGCGCCTGGCAGATTCGAGCTTCTGCTTCATTCTGCGGCCAGCATCTTCCCACGAATCGCTATCCTCGAACACCCAGCCGACGATTCGCCGGAGCATTTTCCTCTGTGTGATGTCCGGGTGGGGGAGGGGGTGTTTTTTTAACAGGGAACAATGATAAACCCCTCCCCGAAGGGGAAGAAGGAGGTTGGAAGAGGAAGCTTCCTAGACCACCTACGCCTGGAAGGGCTGGTGGGATTCTTCCGTCCACCCCAGAGTCTCTCCAGCAGCGACATCGGATCTGAACGCGAAGGCCCCACCCTCCATCTGCCGACTCCCGGCTCCAGGCTTTCATGATCCACAGTGCGACCTCCCGCTTACATTCTTCGCCTTCCACCCTCCACCTTCCGACTCCCAGCTTCCAGCCTTCGACCTCCCATCCCTGCGCTCGACCTCACACCTCGCGCGCCCAGCGTGCAGATCCACCTAGCGACTCCAATCTTCCACATTCCACATACTACCTTCCGCCTTCCTGTCTCCAGCTTACGGTCTCCAGCCTGCGCTTGTGACTTCCATTTTTCGCACGCCGACGTCCACCATCCACGTCCGGCCTCCACTAGCCATTTTTCGACTCCCAACTCTCCCCAGAAGCACCCGACCTCCAGCCTCGGTTAACGATCGTTCACTTTCGCACTGTGACGTCCACTGTCCATTTTCCGAATCCCGGTCCCTCCAGCTCCCACCAGCAGTACCTGATCTATAGCCTCAATTGCGACCTCCACTTTCCACCCACCACCAACCAAACCACCCCAACCCAACCCGAGGGCAGCCCTCTATTTCCAGAGTGGGGGCGTCGGGGAAGACTGAATTAGCCTGGCGAAGAATCCAACCATCTGCAGTTGTGAATACCGCAGTTGTGGGTATCGTCTTCCGTGGAGCTCCCTCAGGGGTCACGCCACGAAACGCTGTACTGGGCGGGGGAACCGCGTGCGAGTTCCGCCACTGGGACCTTCGATTGAGCTCCCTATGGGGCCAAGAAGCGCTGTACTGGGCGCAGGAACCGCTTACGAGTTCTGCCACTGGGACCTTCGGTGGAGCTCCCTCTAGGGCCACGAAGCGCTGTACTGGGCGCAGGAACCGCATGCGAGTTCCGCCACCGGGACCTTCGGTGGAATTCCCTCTGGGGCCAAGAAGCGCTGTACTTGGTCGGGGGAACCGCATGCGGACTGCGCCACTGGGACCTTCGGTGGAGCTCCATCTGGGGACACGAAACGCTGTACTGGGTGGGGAGGGCGCATGCGGACTGCGCCATTGGGACGTTCGGTGGAGCTCCCTATGGGGTTACGAAGCGCTGTACTGGGTGGGGGAACCGCATGTGGACTGCGCCGCTGGGACCTTCGGTGGCGCCCCTTATGGGACCACGAAGCGCTGTACTGGGTGGGGGAACCGCAGGCGGACTGCGCCTCTGGGACCGTCGTTGGAGCTCCCCCTGGGGCCACGACACGCTGTACTGGGCTGGGGAGACGCATGCGAACTGCGGAGGAGGGAGGAGGGAGGAGGGGGAGGAGGAGGAGAGGAGAGGAGGAAGAACGTGGGGCGTTGTCTCTTCAAAACGAGGACCCCACACCGCAGGATGGTTGTGAAAAACACATGTGGAACCCGCACCCCCCAACCCGAAACTGCGGCGTTCCTGTTAGGTTGTGGTGATTTGGTAGGTCGTCATCCACACTCCGACTTCCACCTTCCGACTCCCAGTCTCCAGCTTTCGACCTCCAACTCCCAACAGCAGCACCCGACCTCCAGCCTCAACCAGAGACCTCTATCTTCCGCACTCAGACTTCCACCTTCCACCTCCGACTCCCGTTAGTTATCCAGCTTTGGACCACCAACTCCCACCAGCAGCACCCGACCTCAAGCTTCGACTCACGATCACCACCTTCCGCACTGCAACGTCCACTTTCCACGTTCCGACTCCCAGTCTCAAGCCTTCCACCTCTAAATACCAACAGAGAGGCATGATCTCACGCCTCAATTTGCGACGTCCACCTCTCGCACTCCGCCTTCCACCTTCCCCCTTCTGACTCCCGGTATCCAGATTTCGACCTCCAACGGCCGACCGACAATCTCCACCCGACCAGCTGCCAGTATCCACACGCGACCAATTCCGTAGACACCGACGCCAGATCACGAGCACCTGCCCCAGACGCGCTCCCCTCCGCAACCTCCACGCGCCGACTTCGACAGTGATCCCTGGGGGCTCCGGCCCGCCCGCGCGGGCCTTGTGGGCCCCGCCCCTCGGCGGACACTGGCGCGCGCGCGCGCTGGCTCGCTCCTCTCCTCCCTCCCTCCATTTCTCCCTTCCTCCGCTCCTCCCTTCCCTCCCCGGCGTTCCAGCGTCTCCCGCAAATGCAGCACCGTGGGAGACCACCGCCGGAGCTCTGCTCTATGGATCCCACCTCCTCTGCGGCATCTCTCGAGCCGGATCGATCCGCAAGGGCTCCGGGGCCCCGAGCCCAGGCGATGACGCTCGGCGTGGAAAAAAGGCGCGACGCCCGGATTTCAGGGCCCACCCCCCGCTCGAAGCTTTGACATTTCCTCTGTCCTTCCCCGTCTTTGGCTCCGCTCCTCCCTCCCTCCATGCCTCATCCTTGCCTCCCAAGAGAGGCCCGGGGGCACCCGAGTGTGGCCCCACCCCCGTCACCAAGGGGGACCCCCGGGCGTTGGGGTTATGGTCCCGGGTCCCTAGCAACGAAAAGAGCACTTCCCTGACCCGCAGGAGGGTTGGGCATGTGGCACTCCGCCTCTGAATTGGATTTCTAATTCTGAATTACAGTGCTTACGTAGAGGGGCGGCTCGGCAGGGGCAGGGGAGGGAGAGGGGAGCGGGGGGCGGAAGGCGGGGTCGATCGGGCCCTCCCTCCCTCCTTCCTCCCTTCTCATGGCGCGCAGCCCTTATTGACCGAAAAGGCTCGTGACCGAGAAAAATCAGTGACTGGAACCGTGTCCGAAATTGTATCCGAAAACGTAATGCGACCGCAATTGCAACCGAAATTGAGAATATGATTTCGAACTAAGAAATTCGGTCACACTCGGACACGTTCGGGAATTTTCGGCACCGGCTTCGGTCTCACTCGGCCAGATTTCTGCGCACAGTTTCGGCCTCTACCCCCCCTGATATAGACGAGGCTACGTGACCATGTCTCGGAGGCCTAGATGTTGGCACCAACACCACTACCGGTTGCCTCCATGTAGACAAGATGATTGCGATATCTGTGATGGTCGTAATGTTCGGGCTTGCTAGGTGGCCAGAATTTTGCCACCGACACCGAAATCTAGGATAACCTTCCCCAGTTGGAGGCAACTCCATGTGTTGGTGTGGGTGCCCATTTCCAAGCCTCCAACTCCCTTCCTCCTCCCTCCTCCTCCCCTCCCTCTCCTCACCGCTCGAGGAGCTGGTCCTGGTGGCCGACCTGCAGGAGCTCCCGAGCCTCTTCCGCAGCCTCGTCGCGCTGGAGCACCAGAAGCGGAGGCTGCCGCTGGTGCGGCTGGCCGTCCATTTGGTGGCCACGGATCGGGCGGCCACAGGAAAATGAAGGGGGAGGACTCGGAGGAGGGAGAAGCTCAGATAAGGAAAAGGTGCAGATACTGCTGCCCCTCCTCGTGTTCCCCGTTTTGGGCCTCTGGGAGGCCCTCGGCGCCACGGCTTGATTGGCCTCGAAATCCCGGTCTGAACGCACCCCGGGAGAGGTCGCAGCAGTATCAGTACCTCTGCGAGGGCCGCCTCCAGGGAGGAGGACCACCCGGCCTCCCCGCGCTGGGGATAGCAGATGCCTCGAGCGAGAGAGGGGCACCGCACCACCACGCAGGCCCTCCCCGGGTCCTCAGAACTGGTGGTGGTGGTGGTGGTGGTGGTGGTGGTGGTGGTGTCGCCTTGCCCTTGTTTTCGGTTCGGCAACTATACTACAGGAGGTCCATCGAGAAAACCAGCCGAAGTCTTCGGAAAGTCTTCTGCAGGAAACTCAAATTCTAAGAACAAACAAACAATCTCTAAGTCAAGACCTGCGAACATCTCAGACTCTACGAACAAGGCCCTTGTTCATAGGGGAAGGGAGGAGGAAGCGAAGAGGGACCCAGACCCCACCAGCGTCTCGTCAACGTGGCGGCGCAGGTTTTCTGTCGCGTCTGACCCCAATGGGGCCCTCGCCGGGCCCGCGGGACCGTCCAAAGGCGACTGGGGTTGAAACGCCTCGGGGGTGGACAGACCTCCTACCCTGACACGTCGATTAAGGAATTGGCCGTTTTCGATTCGCGAGAGGGCTTCGCGGCCGTCACTTTTGCGGGTCCAGGTCCGTCGGTTTCGGTCCCAGCCCGTTTTCACTAAGGGGAGGTTTACCAAAGGGAGTTTTGTCCACCGCCGAACGCTGGTGCTGAGGAGAGGGTCAGGGTGGGGCCCCGTGCCGAGCCAAATCAAGGCATCGGGTGCCTGGAAAGGTGGCCTCCTCCTCCTTGCCTCGCCCTCCCCCAAGGCCCCACCATCCTTGCTGCATCTGCTGGCTGTTCGGTCGACTCGGAGAACAGCATCAGAGGCTGAAGAGCTTTCACACCATGCCCTCCGCCCTTCTCCCCCCCTTCTCTCACGCGAGGGGCTAGTCCTGGCAGCCGCGGACGGGGAGGCGGACTTCACAGAAGGCAGCTGGACACTGGTTACCACCGCGCCTGGCCAGGGCCGAGCTGGACGCAAGGATGGTCTAAAAACCCACCCGGTCGATACCACCCCAGGGCCAAGACGGCCTTGTCCAGGCATGGTGGTGGTGTATTGTGGCCATCGGCTCGAGAACCAACCAACTGCACGAGCATACATTTGCTGTCGGAGAGGGGAAGCGACACAACCACCCTCGAGACACCTCCAGCGTGGAGGTCCACGACGCCTCCCCGAGGCGGAGATCGGAGATGTCTGGAGCGGGTCGCCCCGAATCAGGGGGACCGCACCACCAGCAGGTCCTTCCCTGCCTCCTTGCGATGGTGGTGGTGCCGATGTTCGTTGATCACGTTTCGGGGTCCGCGCGGATTCCTCGAATCCGTGCCAAGAGGCTGAGAGTTGAGCGCCTGGAGAGATTGAGAGGGGTGGATGATGATGATGCTGATGATGATGATGATGATGATGATGATGATGATGATGATGATGATGGTGGTGATGCTCATGGTGATGATGACGATGTGGATAAATAGGAAGAGGATGAGGAAGAGGTATGCTGAGACGGTCAGAATGATGATGCTGGGCAGGAGCAGGATGATGAGGATGATGATTATATGGTGTTGCTGATGATGATGATGATGATGATGATGATGATGGTGCTGTTGGTGATGCTGATGCTGCCGATGCCGATGCTGCTGCTGCTGCTGATGATGATGATGATGATGCCGACGATGTCGACGATAGTGATACCGATGCTGCTGATGATGGTGAACACGCTGATGATTATCATGGTGAAGATGCTACTGATGATGATGATGCTTGCGACGATGATGATGCAACTGCTGCTGGTGATGATGATGGTGATTGTGATGACGATGATGAGTATGTTGATGATGACGATGATGATGATGATGATGCCCATGATGATGCTTGTGATTTATGCAAGTGATGATGATTGTGGTGATGCTGGCGGTGATGTTAATGCTGATGATGATGATCAGGATGGCGGCGATGATGCTGCTGCTGATGATGACGACGATGATGCTGATGATAGGGTTGATGATGATGCTGATGAAGCTGCTGCTGATGCTGATGGTGATAGTGATGGGGATGATGAGTATGCTGATGATGGCGATGATGCTGATGCTGATGCTGATGCTGATGCTGATGCTCATGCTGCTGATGATGATGCTGCTGATGATGATGATGAGGGTGATGCTGATGCTGAGGATGCTGATGCTGATGATGATGCTGATGCTGATGCTGCTGATGGCGACGATGCTGATGATGATGATGATGATGATGATGATGCTGATGATGATGATGATGATGATGATGATGATGATGATGGTGGTGGTGGTGGTGGTGGTGGTGGTGATGATGATGATGATGATGATGAGGATGACGATGTTGATGATGTTGATGATGATGATGGTGGTCATGAGGATGATGACGATGATCATGAGCATGCTGCTAATCATGAATGATGCTGATGATACTGCTGCTGATGATTGTGGTGGTGATGCTGGTGATGGTGATAGTGGTGGTGATGATGAGGGGAGGAGGAGGAGGAGGAGGAGGAGGAGGAGGAGGAGGAGGCGGAGCAAAGGAGGGTGGAGGGACGAAGATGAGGAATGAGTAGGGAGGAGGAAGCGGGGGAGAAGGAGGAGGAGGAGGAGGAGGAGGAGGAGGAGGAGGAGGAGGAGAAGGAGGAGGAGGGGAATGAGTTCCTGACCTGGGGCCGCCCCAGGTGCCAACCACCGTGTGGGGAGGGGAGGGCTTCATTCCCGTCCACGCAGGCTGGTCATCACACGCGCTCTCGGGACTCGTCTTCTCTCCGCCGTGGCGCTTACTTCACCGCGACGCCGCTGGCTGGGCTTCCGACGCCGACCCCTGCTGGACGCCCGCCGCGCCCTCCGGCTTCACCCGCTGCTGCTTCCTGGCCCCTCCCTTCCTCGAGCCGGCGGCCCGCGCGGCGGAGCGTCGGCGAGCCGACGGCCCGCAGCCGGTGCGGTGGGCTCGGAGGAGCAGTGGCTTCGGCCCCGTGGAGCCAGCTGCCGGAGCCGCGGAGTGTCTCGGCGAGGCGGCAGTAGAGGCAAGAGCGCCCGCACGCATGAACGGTACTGGATGGACGGCGCGCTTGCCCGCGCGGGGAACGCGTGGCCGCGAAGGAGTGGCCCTCCATGACCGCCAAAATTGGATGCCAATCGTACCCGATCGCACACATGAGCGATACATTGAGCATACATGGGCCACTCAGCCCCCATTGAAGACCCCCTGTTGCAGACCCCTTCTTCCACCCTCCAATTGCAGCGGGTTGTTTGTGGGCTCTGAGGAGCAAGCGATTTGGGCACTGGCCGAATCGGTCCATCTTCGCCTCCCCTCTCTTCCCCCGCCTAGTCAGGGCTCGTTTCGACTTCCTCCGAGTCGATTCGGTTCGATTCCTTTGAAGGCCGATTTCGATTCGATGCGACTTGAGATTCCGATTTGTGTTACGATGTCTCAGTGGAGGCCTACTGGCCTGCCGACATCCGCCGATTCGACTTCTCCCGACTCGGCTGTCGATTTCAGCCGATCCGATTAGTGTCGATCGCCGATCCGATTTATCGATTCGATTCTCTCATCCCCCGCCTTTGGTTCGGTAACAAAGCATGGGAGTCCTGTCAACCCTCTTGAATCTGTCTTTAGCGTCGATTCGCGTCTGGGAGTCGATGGTGTGTTGCGCCGATTTTGCGTCGATGTAGCGTCGATGAGCGTCGATTTAGCGTCGATGGTGCGGGAGGCTCCCATGAGTTGTCACCGAATCCAGCTCAGATGGAGCTCAGCTGGAGCAGCTCCGGCAACGCTCGCAGGGAGGCTGCGGGCAGAGCTGTCGTAATATTGCGCCTGCGCCTGCGCGGGCCCGTGGCACTCTGTGCCCGTGTCGCTCTTCTTGCTCCGAGCCATCGGCGGCCTTCTCTGTTTCCTCGGGTGTCGCGAACGGCATCGCGACCGCTCTGTGATTCGCCGAGCGCGTTCCACTGCTCGCAGAGTGCCTACCATATGTTGGCCTTGGTGTAATATACAGCGTGAATCCCCTGCGGCGGACCCAGGCCGTCTGCGAGTAGCTTTAAGTCGGGTCGTTCCTTTACAGGGGGAATATTCCAAAATAGTCAAAATATAGTCTTGGGACGATTTTTGTCAGCATTTGTTGGCTATCATTGAATATGTTTGGACTATTTCTCATTCTTCGTCCAACATCCCCCTGTAGGGTGACAGGCCCGACCTAAGAGTAGCTACTCTGCGAGTATAGTGGAGCGCGCTTGCCTGTTGCAGACAAGCGGTAACTGGGGGAGCTGTGGTCCTTACCCCCCTGGGCTACCCATCAGATCCAAGATTTGCTTTCCTGGTGCCCCCGCTCTCTCGATGAGCGCGGCCAACGCGTCGGCCATCGCACCGGGGGTCGTTGTGCACGCAGCGAGTGGGACATTTTGAACTGAACCATCACGCGGTTTGTTGGGCGCGGCTCGCACAATCTGACAGACATTGCCTGCTTAGTTGCGTCGTGCACGCCGCGCCAAACGAGTGCCCCCCACAGCGCACGTGCGACTACCTGTTATCGGCGCGCACGTGCCAGTGTCAGACGGCAGTTCGTTCGCGATTCCGAGTGGCGCGGGCGATCGCCTGAACTTAGTGGCCATCGGCTTCGCAAGCTCGGTTCAGCATGCGCTCCAGTCCGTGCAATGCCGCCCCGATTCGTAGCGCCTGGATGCGGAGCGCTGCCGCTAGGTCCGCCAAGGCCTGCAGCCGCGAAGTTAGAACCGCGTTTCGCGGGAACTTGGTTACAGAAGTTGGGCAGCTCATCGGAAATCTTTCTCGGCGCATTCTATGCTTGCGAAGTTCGCGAGCGCGGGAATTCCCGATCGGTGACTCCCGCACTGCCAAGGCAATGCCAGATGAATACGTGCCTCTGTGCTGCGTGGAGGCGCGCTCGCTGGGCTGTGCGGGCGCGATCAAGGAGAGCGTTGAACGCGCTGTGCGCGGAGGAACTTGGCGCGGTAGCTGGTGTCGAAGCGGGGGGTGATCTGATCGTTCTGCCTGTTTCTCCGCCTCCGGGCAGCGTCTCCCGTCGGCCAGGGGTCTCCGTGCATGACGGCCAGAAATTGGGGACGTGTAAGCCGCCAAACGGCACGGGGTATGGGGGCGCCCCGGCCCGTTGCCACCGGACGGCGGGCATTGGCATGGGACGCGGCCCGGTCAGCGGCGCCGGGGCTTTCGGGCCCCCGCAGGACAGGGCGCCGCCAGGGGAGGGGGCAATAATTCGGGGGCGGGCACGGGTTCCAGAGGATTCCAAAAATATCCGTGCAAGCTTGTTGCAGGCACCGCCGCGGTAGCCTTACCTAGTAGTGTTCCCCTTGAACGATACTGCCCCCGGTCTTCGCGACAAGGCCGCAGAGGCGGAACCAGTCCGGCCCCCTCTTGACATACCCGGAAGTGTTCCTCTGGGGGGCGAAAAAGCATACCTAGTAGTGTTCGTCTAGCGGACGAAGAAAGCTTACCTAGTAGCGTTCCGCTAGTGGAGAAAACAACTGGCACTTTGGAAGCCACCATGGGGGAGGCACAAGCCACTTTGGCGGAGAAAAAAATCGACGCGCAAGGGTTGCACGGGAAATTTTGGGCGGCCGAGCGCCACCCCCTGGCTCCCCCATCCTCGCGTGCCGTCACTGCAGAGGACCAGCGCGCCTTGCGGTCCCGCGGGGGCGTGTCTGGCATGCCCGTTCCTCCTCCTCCTCCTCTTCCCTGTCCTCCCGCTCCTCCTCCATATTTCTTACGCCCCGCTCCCCCCCTCTCCACGTCGCCTCTATCATCCTCACCACCTACGTCGATGTCCTTTCCTCGTACCCCTCCTTCACCCCTGCTCTGCATTCTCACTGTCGTCGTCTCCCGCGTGGTCAGGGTTGGCAGGGGAAGGTTCGCAGCGCCGCGCACGCTCGTTCCGAATATTTGCAACGGTTTCACGCCGACGGCCGGTTGCTGGCGGCCATCCCTGCTTTTTGATTTTCGAGGGTCCCCGCATTCCTGTTCAAATCATCTCGCATGACGTTCAAGTGCAGTCGGGGTGGCGCCCTCTCGGACACGCAGTGGCGCAGACTCCCTGCTGCGCGCTGCGTGGTGGGCTCGGTTTGTTTCGATCGTTGTTGCGAGGCGCGGGTCTGTGGGATATTTTTCTTAGTTTGTCGATGTGGCGCCGTTTATCGTCGCGCGTCAAGCTGTCATATGTCAAGCGATTGCGTTGTTTCGCGCCCGATTGCCCCCATGCCTGCGCGCCGTCCTCACGGAAGCGCTGGGCCGGCTCAGCCAAAGATGCGGGATGCATGTTATGCCAGTGTCCTGACATCGGGGTGTCGCGGAGTTCGCGCTCATGTTTGTTTGGCATAGTTGTCATAGTTGTGGCGTTAGCTTGAGACGGCCATCTCAGTGCCGGGTCGAGTGGGATTCCTGGCCCTGTCCAGCGAGGGGGTTCGCGCCACTTTCGAGGCTGATTCTAAGGCCGTCGCTGCTACCCTACAGCATCACAACCAACAGCACGAAGTCCCAGGTGCAACTGCTGGAAATGACACAAACGAGGAATCTCATCTAGGAGGGCGCCCCCAGCTCCGCCAGACCCGTGCTCCCCCAGAAATGCCTGGTCAGTGTTGACGCGGCCGCCGCAGGTCGCGGCCTCGCCGAGGCCCGCCCCGGGCCCCGGGCGGCCGACGGAGAGCGGCCCCGGGGAGAGGCCCGCGCCACCCGCGAGGGGAGGGACGGCAGCCCCGGGGAGAGGCCCGCGGTCACGAGGCTCCGGGGGACGTGGCGTCGGGCGGGGAGGGCGCCGCCCGCAGTCGAAGGAGAAAAGACGCCATAAACACAGGCGACGATAGGGGGCGAAATTGCCCAGGGGATAGCAATACTCGGGGGCATCGGGGGCAACGATAGGGGGGGATAGGCATAGGGGGGGTCGCGTCGACCCCCAATCGCCCATTGATCGCCGATAGGGGCCCGATAGCCCCACCCCGCCCAGGAAGGTGTGGGTTTACTTTCGGGGGCCTACCGCCGATCTATCGACGATGTATCGCCGATTACAGGTTGATGCCACCCCCCCTATGCCCATCCCCCCTTATCGTTGCCCCTCAAATACATGTACTCAGGTACGCCGATGATCTATGTCTTCGAAGAGTCTCTCGGGCGAGTACGTGTAATGCCCGCCCCTGGGCTATTCGCCCCTATCGTCGCCGCCGACATAAACGTAAACTGTTGGCGCTCCGCGCGGATTTCTTGGATCCGCGCTGGGGCCCCTTGGCGGCGCCGCCCGTGGCGCGCTCCGCGCGCCGCGCGCCAGGGAGGGTTCTTTCCCCAGGTCCAAGAGATCCGCGCGGAGCGCCACAAGTTTATGTTTGTGCCGTGTGTTCTTCGTCTGCTCAGGTGATGTTGAACGCTGGGGCCTTTTTTCGATCGTTGCAACCGCTTGTTCGCTGACGAGGTCGATGTTTATGCCGGCTCGACGGTCTGCCGTCGTTCTCCTGTGGCCTGGTGGGCCGAACACCAGCCTGGTGGGACGAAAACCGTGCCCATCGGTCGTTGAAAGTCGTTTTTTAGGGATTCCCCGATTCCAATCCGCTTTAGCCGCCGTCCTACTCCAGTAGTCAAGTGACTTTTCCCTCTTCCCTCCTCTTCAGGGCGCGGGCGGTCGCCCGATCTGTGCCTCCAACGCCTGCCTACGTCGTGGCTCTACCTGCTCCTTCCGACCAACGCCCCCAGCGTTCTTGACATCAACCAGGGCCGCGCCTCGAAGGCCAGCGCCAGGGGGCCGTCCTGGGCGGCCCTCGGCGGCCTTCGGGGGGCTTGCGGGGGCCTGCGGCGGCGACCTCGGCGACGACGGCGAGGCCCGAGCCCGGGCGCAGGACGGGGCGCCGCAGCCGTCCCTCGGCGTGGAGAGCGCACTGGTGGCCGCGTGGTACCACTTGGCCGCCGACCACCTCAGGAGGGAGGGGGGAAGGAGGAGGAGGAGGAGGAGGAGGAGGAGGAGCAGGAGCAGGAGCAGGAGCAGGAGCAGGAGCAGGAGCAGGAGCAGGAGCAGGAGCAGGAGCAGGAGCAGGAGGACGAAGAGGGGAACGAGTAGGAAGAGGAAGAGGAGGAGGAGGAAGACATGGCAGGAGACAGTTTTTGCCCAGCCCTCCTGTGGAGTTGGGTCCTCGTTTCGCATTCGCAGCGCCCCGTGTCTCTCCTCTTCTCCACCCTCACCCTCCCTCTCTCCTTTCCTTCCTCCTTTCTCCTCCTCCTCGTCAGCATCATCATCTTGATATGAATCACCACCCTCATCATTATCATCACATGATCGTCGCGCGCCTCACATGCTTCGTACCCCCCTAGGTAGCTCTACCGAAGGCGCCAGCGACGGATCCAGCATTGCCATTGCAGGAGGCCTCGTTATCCTTTTCTCTTTCGCTTTTTTCGTATTCGGCAGGCCCCTCACACGCTTCGTGGCCCCATAGGGGAACTCCACCGAGGGTCCTAGTGGCAGGGTTCACATGGGTACCCGCCGCATTTCGGCAAGCCCCTCACACGTTTCGTGGCCTCCTAAGGGGACCCCACTGATGGCCCCAGTGGCAGGGTTCACATGGGTGACCGCCTCATTTCGGCAGACCCCTCACACGTTTCGTGGCCCCATACGGAGCTCCACCGAGGGCCCCAGTGGCAGGGTTCACATGGGTACCCGCCCCTTGTTGGCAGACCCCTCACGCTTCGTGGCCCCATAGGGGAACTCCACCGAGGGCCCCAGTGGCAGGGTTCACATGGGTACCCGCCGCATTTCGGCAGACCCCTCACGCGTTTCGTGGCCTCATAGGGAGTTTCACCGAGGGCCTCAGTGGCAAGGTTCACATGGGTACCCACCCCATTTTGGCAGACCCCTCACACGCTTTGTGGCCCCATACGGAACTCCACCGATAGCCCTATTGACAGGATCCACACGGGTACCCGCCTCATTTCGGCAGACCCCTTGCACGTTTCGTCGCCCATATGGAGCTCCATCGAGGGCCCCAGTGGCAGGGTTCACCTGGATACCCGCATCATTTCTGCAGACCCCTCACACTTCGTGGTCCCTTACCCTAGGGAGCTCCACGGATGGCCCCAGTGGCATGGTGCACATGGGTACCCACCCCACTTTGGCACACCCCACGCATTTTTCGTGGCACCATGTTGAGCTCCACCGAGGGCCCCAGTGGCAGGGTCCACATGGGTACCCGCCCCATGTGGGCAGACATCTTGCACGTTTCGTGGCTCCATAGGGAGCTCTACCAAGGGCCTCAGTGGCAGGATTCACATGGGTACCCACTCCATGTCGGCAGACCCTCACACGTTTCGTGGCCTCATAAGGGGACCCCACTGATGGCCCCAGTGGCAGGGTTCACATGGGTAAACGCCCCATCTCGGCGGACCCCTCACACTTTTCGAGGCCCCATGGGGAGCTCCACCGAGGGTCACTGCGGAACCCCCTAACGAGTTCTTGTGCATTGAGCGGTCGTGTTGGTCGTTTCCATGTTCCTGGAATGGGTTGTGTTCTTCACCAGATTAATTTTTGTCTCCTGGCGATAACGGGCGTGACTGGGAAGGGGAGGGGGAGAGGCCCCCCGGGGAGGGGGGGTGCCGGTCACGTCACGATTCGCGCCGGCGCCGTCTGGGAATGCCTCAGCGCCGGCGCGAATCGTGACGTGACCAGGGCGGGGTGTGATGGGGGGAGGGGGCGGGGCTGGGGCTGGTCACGGGCTTTATCGCGAATAATGAAAAACCGGCTCCAGGATCTTTTCCTCCTTTTCGTTTTCTTGGACTTACCGATGGGTCCTCGCCACCAGGGCCATGGTTGGATTCGCCTCGGGATACTTGTCAAAAACGCCGAGAGAGGTACCGCCTGGCCGCCGACCACCTCAGGAGGGAGGGAGGGGGGAGGTTAGAATCGAAGAAGATACAACGGCATAAGCATAAACTTTTGGCGTTCCGGGCGGATTTCGTGGATCCGCGCTGGGCCCTCCCGGCGGCGCCTCCGGCGCCGCCCCTGGCGCGCTCCGCGCGTCAGGGAGGGGCTTTTTTTGGCCCATATCCAAGAGATCCGCGCGGACTTCCAAAAGCTGAGGTTCATGCCATCTTTTCTTGTCATCTAAACCGAGGAGGAAGACTCAGGAGGGAACAAAAACACAGACACAATTATTTGTCGACGCCCAGGAAAATATAGGAAAATATGGAAAGTGGGGGGGACGACGAAAACCCGGAATCCTGGGATTGGGTGTCCCTGGGCTCCTCCAGAAGAGGAAGACGCCCCCGGAGCTGGCTGGGGGGATCTTGGAGCCGGCCGGCATCTTGGAGTGGGCACCGGTCCTGGCCCGCCGGACCGGGCCCCTCGTCGCCCGGCCAGACGCGGCTCGAAGAGCTGGGCAGCTTCCCCCGGGAGGGGTCCTCTGGGACTCCCGGATGGGGCCGGAGCAGGTGGGGTCGGTGGATCTCGCCGCATCGCCGATGCATCGGCGATGCATCGGCGATGCGGCGAGATGTGGGGCTCACTTTTCTCCACGCCGACATCGTCGATGCATTGCCGACGTCGCCAGTGCATGACCGATGCATCGGCGATGCATCGGCGATGCGGCGAGGTTCTCCGACCCCATCTTTTAGGAGGCCTCCAGGTCCGGGGACTGATTTTGAGTGACTTTGCCCTTGGACCTCCCTCTTGACCGATTGTCTCGGGGCCTACCCAGGACAGACCCCCTGGCAGCTTCCAACCAGGATCATTTCCTCGTTTTCGCATTCTTGGGCCTCCTGGGGGGCCATCGCCGCCAGGGCTGGACTCGCTTCGGACTACCAGTCAGAACGCACGCCGATCGAGGTCCAGGGAGTAATTAATGAGGTCGGTTTTTCATAACTCGGTGTTGGGGGGAACTTGGACGTACCCTGTTCTTTTGTGGCCCTTAACCGAGACGGCAAGCGCGCTCCTACGATTTTTGCGTCCCAGCCCGCTTTCGGGCCTTGGGATCGTGCACAAGCAGACAGCTCCGGGAACGGGGTCAGGAGATCCTGGGATAGGTTGGCGAGAGGGTGATCCTTGCACCTGCCAGGCGCCCCCTGCGGTTATCTCCAGCCTGGATGCGGGCAAGAGTTGTATCCAGATCCATTGCGTATTGGAGTTTCGGGTGCCCTTCCCCAGAGACCAGGGGAGGAGTGGATGGACGCCTTCGGGCTCCGCCCGCGCCACCCAGTGAGCCCAGTGCTTTTTGCTGCACGCCGACTCTGCACTGTGCTGTCTCCAACCTGCAACGCCTGGTGGCAATTCACGTGGGACCGTATCCTCGTGGAGCCAGCTGGGGGTCTGAGGTGGCCCAGCACTGGTGGTTCCAGCCAGCAGAACCGGGGCAGGTTGGAGGTGCTGGGTTCGACCAGCTTTTAGGTGGTTTTCGGCCCCAGGGGGCCGTTTTCGGGCCCCCAGACTGTCCGAAACGGATCTGGAGCGAAAGGTACAGATGGATCTCAGGAGAGGCCCAGGGATGATTTTGAGCGAAGTTGCCCTTGTCTTCCCTTCCTGACCGGTTTTCTTTCGAGTTCCATCCAGTTTATACCCCCCGGGCCACCTCCAACTCCCACTTGCAACGCCTGGTGGCAATTCACGTTTGACCGTGTCCCGTTCTTGCACTCGGGATGGTGCTCTCACCTTGCTGGAGCAGGAAACAGGTGTGCGAATGCGTGTGTATCTGCATGTGTCCAGTTCGTTCGCGCGCCCAACGTAGTTGCACGGACGCGTCTCATCACCGTAGTTGAACCTGCACGCTCCCGCCGCCACCCCGCCCGCCGCTGCACCGCTGCGGGAGGGGTTGGCCGGCCTTGCACTTGCTTCGTCTTGTGGTCAACGCAGTTGCAGGTTCGACACCCTCGGGCACCGCCTCGCTTGCCTTTAGATGCCCGTGTGGAGTCATTTCCCGGCTACGTGCAATCGAAAACATGTGTATGTGTGGCGCGGCTAGTGGTGGGCAAGGACTTATTTGTTGTACGATGCATCAAAGAAGACGACGCGGGGAGCTTTGGGGGGAGGACGGGGTAGGACCCGCACTTGGTTGCCGTCAGACGCGCTCGATGCCCGTTCCGCCGAGCCTGCTCCTTCCTTCTCCACGCGACGCCGCTGCCTGCCCTGCCGAGCGCCCGCTTGTCCTTTGCGCCCTCCTACCTTCGGCAGCGGGAGCCTGCGCGCTGGGAGCACGAGCGAAGCAAGCATCCCCCTTCTCGTCCTCTCCGCGCGACTCCGGAGATCACTGGCCGCGCTGCCTCAAGAGGGTGGGCGCAGGCGGCGCAAGGCCAGGCCGTGAGCGCCACGGCGAACCACCCTACACCCTACACCACCTCCTCCTTTTCCACCTCCTTTTCCACCTTTTCCGCCTCCTCATCCTCTTCCTCCTCCTCCTCCTCCTCGTCCTCGTCCTCCTCCTCCTCCTCCTCCTCCTCCTCCTCCTCCTCCTCCTCGTCCGCCGCCCCCCAAAGCGGTGCAACAAGGTTTACTCTGACATTCGCACCACATTTGTCTCTTCCTGACCCTTTCTGACCTCCCTTGCAGCAGTGCGCTCCTCCTCCTCCTCCTCCTCCTCCTCCTCCTCCTCCGCCTCCCTCACTCCCTTCCTCCCTCTCTCCCGCCCTCCCTCCATCTCCCTCCTCTCCTGCTGCACCACTGCTCGGTCCTCTCTTTTTTCCTCAGGTCTTCCGATGGGAGATGTCGAATGGGAAGGACACTTTTGTGTCGTTCTCCGCCTCCTCCTCCAACCCCTTGCTCTCCAGGGACGGCGGCTACGTCGCCTTCAGCGTCGGCCAGCACGAGATACTGGAGTCCGCGCCACTGCAGCTGCCCTGGTTCGCGCCGGGCCTGTTCGCGCTGGACGCCGCCGAGTACCGCGGGAGCCGGCTGCCCCTGTCCACCGCGCTCTCGCGGCCCTTGCCGTGCCGCGCTGGGGTCGGCAACTAACACGTAGGAGTGACCTTCCGCTGGAGTGACCTTCGGTGCGGGCCCAAACGGGTGGCCCCGGCTTGCGCACTCGAATGTGTGGCCCCGCCGCGGTCCCAGGACGCCACGCAGCAAAAGTCCCTCCCGCCCAGGGTCATTCTTGCGTGTTGGCGACGGGGGGGGGCCACCGCCAGACTTCGCCGTGGAAGAACACAAGGCCCTGGAGGGGGAAACGGGTTCCGGGTTTCTGTTCGCCGTTTTCGGGCGTCTGGGTGCCGCCGAGGAGCTGGGGAAAGCCCATTGGGGTCCAGGACCCAGCTCATCCAGGACCTGCCCCCTGCCTGCCAGAAAAGCAATTCATGCAGTGGAGACCCATGACAAGAAACACCCTGCTTGCCTCCAGGGTGTCCTGGAATTCTTGGGCTTCGAAGGCATTGCTATGGAAAGCCTGACGTTCCCACACCAAAAATCAACGGACGTCCTGGGGTCTCAGG